>CM065590.1:481768950-482311138 GCA_033119425.1 Bufotes viridis | reverse complement strand
CCAAGTTATTTTCATTGATGACATATCCTCAGGATAGGTTATCATTATCAGATTGGCAGGGGTCTGACAACTAGCACCCCTAAGCTTTTTCAAGAGAAGGTGCCCGCTGTGCCACCGCTGCCTCCTCTTCATTGTTTACCTGCTCGTCTCATATCCATAGCGCTGAGCAGGTGTAATTACACCCAAGCCATCCCATACATTTCAATGAGACAGCTTGTTAGTATACAAGTGTATAGGGATGAGCCATCCCATTGAAATTAATCAGACTGCTCAGTTGTAAATAACTGATCGGCCCGGGGTGTCGGGTGTTGGATCCCCGCCAATCTGAAATTGATGACCTGTCCTGAGGATAGGTCATCAATAAAAATTAGTTGGACAACCTCGTTAATGAAATTGGGTCGAGAAAAATGAAAATAGTTTTTTAGACTCAGTGATCTATTTTTCACATTCACCATGTGGCCTTGGAAAAACATACATTTCCATACGTTCATATATTTCAGCAGTTTGTCATAATACCCTATAGGTGCTCTTTTGCTCAGTGGAAGACCTGAAATGACTGGACTACATTATACAGAGTGGCCCAGGTAAAAGTAGCTCGTCTCCAATATCTCCAAATCAAACTGCCTAATAGTAAATCTGTCTTAATGGTCCATAGCAACCAATCAGAGTTCAGCTTTACTTTTTTTCAGAGCCCTGTAGGAACTGAAAGCTGCCTGGTTGCTATGAGCAACTAAGACTGATTTATTATTAGGCAGTTTGATTTAGAGATAATAAAGTCAGGCTACTTTTCCGTGGGCCACCCTGTAGATTATGAGGGCCTATTTTTCTATTGCTGGTTCTATGGCACCATCCTGCCATTACAGATGTTGTACAGTGCCAAATCATTACAAACTCCTTCAAAGTAACTTCTAAGGCATTGAGTTTGGAGGAATTTGGACAATTTAGGCTTTTTATTTGATTTTATAGGAAAACTGAATGGAATTAGGAGATATGCATCTATAAGTCACACACACACAAAAGATTCCTATACTATTACTAAAAGTACCAATTTTTTTTCGAACTGAAAAAGGAATTGTGCGAACACACACAAAAAGATGTATATGCATGTACATATACACTAATACCAAAGAATATATTTTTTTTTATGAAAGAAAAAGACGTACATATGGCACACACAAAGGACTGGTGTATTAACTATAGCTAAACCTAATAACTAATCATTATTTTTATTTTTTACTAATGAAGAAATGTGTATGCATTTGGATATTTTACACACACAAAGTCCACAATTTTTTTTTATTCTTTTTAACGAAAGAAAAAATCAGGGCAGAAAGGGGTTAATTCATAATTGCAGCAGAATCACAGTTAACTTTATAGCCAGCATGCTCTCTCTCACGATGGTCTTAGCAGAGAGAGACCATGCTGACTTTTTATAACCTTATCACAGTTATCCTTTTTTTTCAAAACTGATCCCTGTGACAAGCTGACACAGTGATAACATGTCCCAAAACAACTTTGGTTGGTCTACAGGAACTTCCCTGTAACTGCCGTAATAACAGCGTGGTCGCTGCGATCTGTTGCCGTCACGGGGCACCAGTAGATTGTAAAGTAACTTGCCGCTTTTATACTTCAGGTTACAGTTAACTGCCTACCACCACAAACCACAATGTAAATAGTCATGCGGGCGGTAGGTAAGTGGTTAGAGGGCTTATATGGGAATTTATACTTATAACCTATTCACTGGATAGGTAACCAATATCAGATCAGTTGGAGTCCAACACCTGATCAGCAGTTAGAAGAGGCCAGCACTGAGTGCCATGGCCTCTCCCTAGGCCATGTGATGTCACAATACATCGGTCATATGCTCTAGTTCAGTGATGGCTAACCTCCGGCTAACTCATTCAAGTTAATGAGGCTGATCTGCAATACCAAGCGCAGCCGATATACAATGTACAGCGCTGTGCCTAAATGGTGCCAGCAGCTTGCTGCGCTCACCAAAACTACGGTGTGCGAAGGGGCTCCCTGAAACAGCTGATCGGGACATGAGGATGTCATCATTATCAATTCCTGGATAACTCCTTTACAACAAATTCTGGACAACCGATTTAAGTTTTCACTTTAAAGCGGTTGTCAAACTTTTTTTTATACATTGTCTACATTTTTCATGTAGACAAAGTTAATACTAGGCACTTACTAATGTATTGTTATTATCCAGATTGCCGCCCTTGCTGGCTGGATTCATTTTTCTATGGCATTATACACTGCTCATATCTAGGAGTTACGACGACCCTCTAATCCAGAAGCAGTGGTTGTGCTTGCACACTAAAGGAAAAAGTGCCGGCCTATGCATGTTCCCAAGGTCCCAGCTTGCACACCTACAGTGTGGAAGCACAACCACCGCTGCTGGATTGCAGGGTGGTCTTAACCTCAACAAGCAGTGTATAATATGATGAAAAAATGAACAAGTCAGCAAAGGAGGCAATATGGACAATCACAATGCATAAGTAATTTTTGCAAAACGTGGTGCCTTAGGTTGTTGCAGCTTCCCATACCCTGTTTTCTCCACAAGATGACTGTTGAGCAGGACTGTCTTAAGCTGCCCTCGAGGCCTTTAACAATCTGTCTTCTGTGTTACCCAACAGATTGTGTATTTCCTATGCAGATGGCTCATGAGTATGCCACTAACTTATTATTCTGGATTGTGTTTTGAATTTTTTGCCCAGTTATACTTAATTTTTATATCAATTTTTTTAGAAATGATTGTCATTTTAATGTTTGTCTTTCGTCCAGATTCCTTATGCAGAACTTGGAGGAAAGACCTTAGTGATGTCGGTATATGATTTTGATCGATTCTCTAAACATGATGCCATTGGTGAAGCCCGAGTACATATGAACACCGTGGACCTGGCTCATGTCATTGAGGAATGGCAGGATCTCCAGTCTGCTGAAAAAGAAGAGGTAACTCTATTAGTCGTATGGTAGTCCACAAATGGTGGCCAAATGAGATATTTTATGTGTGGAAATAGAAGGCTCATAAAGAAGTATGTCTTCATTCAGAAAAAGGAATTCTCAATGAACTAGTCAAAAAGTCACAAGTCATCAATCTTCATATCAAACTGAGGTTCATGGTAATGCAGATTCATTTTCTTACTAATTTAGCTCTTACTGATTCCGAATGGTAAATATTGGATAGCTCACAAAATGGCTATCTTCATTGTAGGCATGAGATTTTCTATACATATTATACTTGTTACAGATCCTATTATTTATCATTATGAATGTACCATTCTTTGACTTATCATAACAGTAGATGTCTACCATGACTACTATGTTGTAAAATTATATCAACAGACATATGTTTGAAAGATTAGCGCAAGCTGCTATATCTGGAAAAAGAAATTCATTTGTAGGCACATTGTATTACATGGTTGCAAAATGTGTTACAGTAGTATTGAGTTGTTTTTTAACATTGTTCTTAACTACTAAGTCTAAGAGGAATGAGTAAGTGTGTGTAAAATGATAAGTTGTGAGGTGGCTGAATTCTTGTTCTCCTGGTCTTCATATCAGTCTACATGCCTGCATGGTTACATTAACATGTTCCTTGGATTCTTCTTCCTGATCTTCCTATCGGGAACAGTGAGACATGTATAACTTGAGGTACAGGAGTGCTGCCTCAAAATACAGATGAAGCAAATATTAACTTGTCAGTTATAATCTTAATTATACAGGGTGAGTCAAAAATCACAAGACACCTTTTTTCATTTCCGAAACAAAAGAAAAAAATGAAATATCTGAATACCCAAGCAAGTAATGGGTGAGGGGTCCTATTTTTTAAGCTATGCCCACCATCTTGAAAGCCGTCATACTGGATCAAGGGAAAATTTTTCCAATGGGAAGGGAGTCATGCACCATATCAGAGAAGACCAGAATTTTCTGAGAAATTGAGTGCCGCAATCAGATTTGAAATATATTTTGTGGTTCAAAAGTTATCAACACAGTCCAGTTATCAGCAGTTATCAACAAGTCCAAAGCTTCAAAGCACCAGAAACAACACATTGAACATGTCAAATAGCCGTGCATCACAGGGAACTGTCCCAGTTGTTGTTACAACTTTCTATGTTCTGTCTTGAACCACAAGAGATATTGTAAATCTGATTGCGGCAATCGATTTCTGAGAAAACTCTGGTCTTCTTTCATATGCTACATTAATTGGAAGGCCACAGGAGGAGAGAAGGCCCTCATAAGTCAAAACGAAAAACTGGTGTCCCTTTTCCCAGACCAGGATGAGTGAGGTCTACTCACCTGGTATGGTTGCACTTGTTATAGTGCAACCTTTTGGTGGAATTTGGTTGAAGATTCAGGGGGGAGGGTTGGTGCTGCCAATTGGTGTCCACGTGAACCACGGGCGAGGGCCAAGTCGCCACTTTGGTAGAAATTGGAGAAGGAGGACCTCAACTGCACTTTTTCCGTGCAGAGAGCAAATGGACGAATGGCGCAAAACACAACCCGGATTTGGATATAAGGTTTTTTATTGGATAGACGACGTGTTTCGGACCCAGTTGAGGTCCTCCTTCTTCATATGCTACATGACAGCCTTCCCATTGGAAAAATTTGCCCTTGATCAAATATGGCGGCTTTCAAAATGGCCATGTCGGGACATAGCCTAAAATATAAGCCCCCTCACCCATTACTTGCTGGGTATTTAGCTATTTTATTTTCCCTTTCGTTTCTGAAATAAAACGGAGTCCTATGATTTTTGATCTTATACAGTAACGTCAACGTTTAACCTTTTAATGGGTTTTGTTGCAAGTGTCAATTCAAAGTTTGCTACAACTGGAAAAAAAGCACTTAAAAATTCAGGCTCTGTAACTGCCCTGTGCATCTTGTTCTACTGCTGTGCCATTCATTCTTAATCTATTCTGTTATACATAGACTGACTGTGCATCAGGCTTAGTCTCAACAGCCGGTCCAATATATTGGAGTGTGTACATAGTTAATCTGCTGTTCAATTAATAATTAATCTGTGCAGTTATAGACGTATGGTGCATCAGACTCTTTGTGAACAGGCGGTGTAATACTGTATATAGGCACATTTATATACTATAGTTCATCTGCTGGGCCATTTATACTTAATCTGTTCTGTTATACATAGACTGACTGTGCATCAGACTACGTCTCAACAGCCGGTCTAATATATAGGTGCTTGTACCTAGTTCACCTGCTGTACCATTAATAATTAATCTGTTCATACTTCATCTGTTACATTACTGATTCAGGATTTGATCATGATTTGGAAGCCAAAAGCAGGAGTGGGTGCAAAACACAGAAGACATGCAAATATTTCCATCACATGTTATCTCTGTTTTGGACCCATTCTGTTTTTGCCTTACCAATACTGATCAAATACTGATACAAAAAACTGACCAAATACTGACTGTGGGATAAAGGCCATTAAAATGCTGGATGCAGGACTTCTTTTACATCTGAATAAAGTCGATTTTTAGGGGCAAATGGCCAAAACTCACGCAAATTGAGATTGAGGCCTCTATCACACGGTCTGTATTTTGCATCAGGATTTGATCGTGATTTGGGAGCCAATATCAAGAGTGGGTCCAAAACACAGAAGATATACAAATATTTTTATCATGTTATGTCTGTTTTGGACCCACTCTGGTTTTTGCCTTACCAGTACTGATCAAATGCTGACCAAATACTGATAGTCTGAAGGCCGATGCTCAAACTACAGGATCCGCTTTTTTGGCCTGTTCTTCTGATGGAAGAACACAAAAATAAACAGTGATGTGAACACAGCCTTATTGCTGACACCCTCTCCATTGTCATGGGGACACTCCTTGGATTTTGGGCCATTGCAAGTCCACGCCAATAAATTAGAATTGATGCTAACATTGATCTGTAAGGTGGAGTTCACACTTCTGTTATTTGGTCAGTTATTTCCATTACTTATTGTGAGGCAAATTAAGGAGCCAAGCTTACTCTCTGATTAGGGATAATGAATAGATCGGCACCTATTTTGTGGGTTTGATCCACACCTGCTTTGGGGTGACAATTACTGACCAAATAAGTGAAGTGTGAACTAAGCCTAATAGTGACGCACAGTCATTGTACATCTAACAGAAGGGATTGCACTGCTATAACATGGATTAAGAGAACCATTTTGTTTGTCTACTACTGTATGGTGCTGCCTCCATGTCCTTACCGTGTTTCACTAAAGAGTCATTGGGATACCTGCAGGAGTATGCAACATTTAATTTATTTATTTTTTTTTTTTTGGGGGGGGGGCTTTACTGAAAGTTACTGTGTATGTTTTTTTTTGGTTTTTTTTGTTTAGCTAATGACTTTCCTGTCATTTAGATGCACAGTAACTGTTTTGCTACCAGAAAGGACTAGCTATGCATGTTGCTGCACTGCACAGTGATATACAACAGAATACATTCTCCCTAAAGTTTAACTGCAGGCTGGGATAGACCTAATTTAACATATTTCATGACAAATTAATTCGGATGGAAGCAAATTTTTTTGAAAAATTCAGCAAAGCGGGCAAATCGAATTTTTTAAAACTTCGCTCATCTCTACCAGCACGTGCCATGTGGCATTTATAATACCACTTACTTCTTATACAGCAGACCCCTTCGAGCACCAGTGCGAGATATGATGGCTACTTCTGCATCCCCTATAGCTACATTGCTGCCTTTATTATGTATTCTGTAAATTCACAATTCAGTGTTTTTTCTTCAATTAGTAAATGTGAGCTCTGCGCTGTCTCATGGCCTGACCTTTCCAAAAATTTGCTCCAATAAGGAAATGAGGCGATCATATCATAAAATAGAACAATGCATTAGGCAAATATGAGTGTGAAAAAAGCAATGGCCATTTTTATTTTTTTATTTTTTTGCATCCACTGCAGAAATAAGCCCTGATGCATGCTGGTGCATGACTTTTTTTCATTACAGGGTCCCTAGTGGGTAATGATTCCTTATTTACCTTTAAATTAATAGGCTCCCTGCGGAGTGTGGTTGCTGTATTTTTTCCCTGCATGACATTAGGTTTTCCCCTATTTATTCATTGTGTTATGACTAAGTTTAGTTTAATCACCAATTACGTGACACCAGCTGACTTCATAGCTTTTGCACTTGTATTCCAGGAAATTGTTTCATGAGAACAGCTTGAGGCCATCAGGCATTTCATTTTCTGTTCCAAAAACTGTTTATTCATCCCGCATTCTTCTTTTCCATGTTCTTATCATTTTTATTATCACAATAATTATTAATAGATGGTAAAGGGAGCCAAGTGGTAGTTTATTGGACATTTACTGTACATCACAGCCATGTCATTTCCTGGTGTGAAATCAAAGCTGGTAAACTACAGAAATCATGGCGTAATACAGTAAATAACATGTAGAAGAAAACATTGCAGGAAGAGGCTTATTTGGTGCTACATTTAAAGGTATTCATAGGGGAAATTCATTAATATTTCATATTGATGTCCTGTTCTCAGGGGTCTGACACCCAGCACCTCCAGAAATCAGCTGTTAGAGGAAGCCACAGCGCTCAATGGAGCTCCAATGAGCGCCGCAGCCTCCTTGCGGCTTACCAAGCACAGCACCAACCATTGGATAGAGGCTGTGCATGGTATTGCAGCTCAGTCCCATTCATTTGAATGGCACTGAGCTACGCCTAGGCCATGTGGCCAATGAACGTGATGTCACATGGACTAGGAAGAGGAACAAAAAACACTCATGGAGTGCAGCGGCCTCTACATACAGCTAAGACCACCAGAACCCACGCCGATCTGATATTATTGACCTATCCTGAGGATGGGCCATCAATATCAAAATCCCAGAGAACCCCTTTGAAGGGTTTATCCCATAAGTCATTTTAGAAATCAAATATATCATATAGTGCATGTCAGTCTCTTTCTAACAAACCTAGAAGCAGCCCTGTACCTCACATGGATCCAGAGATCTCCCCATTTATTGCTGCAATTGCGCTTCTAGATTTATTTTAAACTGGCAGCTCAGGGAGTGTGCACTTTCTCAAGGGGTGTTTCCTTTCTGATGCTGCTGGTGGCAGTTGAAGAATGGAACTGAGTATGTATGTCAACCTCACTGAGCTGGACAGAGGATTTAGAAAAAGGGCAAACAGCAGATGGTGCTATACAGAGGATAACTCAGTACTAAATTTTTATTCACAGGCAATTACAAAAGTATTCAGATCCAGGTGCTGGTTTGAAAAATGTAGAAGATTTTTCGCTGGACAACCCTTTTGATAATCTTTATTTATATAGTGCCAACATATTCTGCAGCACTTTACAATCAGACTAAGGCTATTAAGTCAATCTTGTGATTCTTACAACCATAATGTTTTTAATTTTCCATTAAAATAGCTGTATAAGGGCTTGTTTTTGGAGGGATGAGGTTAACTTCATTCTCGTGTTTGCTACAGGACTGGCATACCAAACTGTATATACTAAGCACCATGTGGCCTTACAAGCCCCAGTGGGATCAAAGTAACTAATTTAGACTGAACTGTTTATTCAGTTCTCATTGTTAATGGCCGTGAAGTACCTACTAACCATGCGGTAATCACCTGCAAGGCAGCCACAGGACAACCACATCATGTGGCTGCCTACTAATTCAACATAAATGGCTCTAAATTAAAACACTGAATTAGGGCTCAGGCACACAAACGTGTGCTGCCCGTTGCCATATTGCGGACCGTATTTGCAGATCCGCAATACACGGGCACTGTTCCGTGTGCCTTCCGCATCACGGATGCGGATCCATTCACTTCAATGGGTCTGCAAATACGGAGGTGCGGAACGGAATCACAGAACGGAACACTACTGAAGCACTACGGAGTGCTTCCATGGGGTTCTGTTCCGTACTTGCGTTCCGCAAATAGATAGAACTTGCTCTACCTTTTTGCGAAACAGACGAATGCAGACCCATTCAAGTTGAATGGGTCTGGATTCATCCCGGCGGCCATACGAAGATTGCCTGTGCATTGGGGACCGCAAATTGCACTGAATGGTCCACCTACAGCCGTGGAAATGAGCCCTTAGACTTACCGGTAATTCCTTTTCCATGGATTCACCATCACACCAGAGAGGAGATTGACCCCCTGACCTCTGTAGGGGCAGGAAACAGATTAGATTAAATTTCCCCTGCCTCCCACCTTCCTCAGTGTTTAACAGATTACTATAATATCCATGGACCTTAGCCTTATGTGCGCACACACGTTTTTTTAAAGTAT
The DNA here is from genome assembly GCA_033119425.1 of Bufotes viridis. Classification (NCBI taxonomy): domain Eukaryota; kingdom Metazoa; phylum Chordata; class Amphibia; order Anura; family Bufonidae; genus Bufotes; species Bufotes viridis. The sequence continues at coordinate 482,301,866 of CM065590.1, read as the reverse complement.
TTTTTCATACTAATTTAATTTAATCACAACCCACGGTAGATGCATATGTATTAAATATATAAAAAAAAAATTGTAGCATTCCTTCATACTAACATAATTAAGTACACTACACTTTTTTGGGTGGGAATTCCGTGCCATTATGGTGGATTCATGGAAAAGGAATTACCTGTAAGTCTAATTCAGTTTTTCCCCATTTCACCACCATAAAGGCAGAGAGGAGACCTACCAGATGACCTAACTAAGGGGGGCTATCACTTGGCGGACCTTCCTACCAAAGGATAGTTCTTAAGATCCTGACAAGTCAAGTCTGTAGTGCTACCTTTCATTTTTCCCAGCTCCTTTGGAAAATCAAAGGTGGAATCTTGTTGCTATGGGGAGCTAAGCTAGTTCTACTTTATACCAGTTCTGTCCCGTTGAGGGATGCATGCCACCCGGACCTCGACTTTGCAGTCCCTTCAATATAATAAAAACAGACAAGTGCAGCACCACCATATGCTACGATGATTTGGAAAATGGCTCCATGTGGAGTTGAAACATCAGGACATACGAGTAAATAAATGTATGCCTTTTTTGATCAGAGAACTGCATTTCTCAGGTTGTCTAGATACCCTAAGGTGACGTAGTCACTACTGACAGCAGGATCTAAGGGGAAAATAGCTGAAAATGATGTTACCTCTGGTCCAGACTAATACAACAGGATGTTAAACCTGTGGGTGATGGTGGGGTGTCAGCCTCTATATGCCAACCCCACTACTGTACCGTACAATAGGTACTGTATGGGGACTAAATGTATGCCATGGCATAGAAACAGGTTAATATACAGACTGGTGAAAAAGCACTGCACTCTTATTGATGACAGTACAGATACAGTAGCTGTAGATATACCTGGTACAAGAGACAGTCGAAATGGCCTCCATGTACTTCAGGACATGATACATTTTATCATGGTGGCAAAGACTTGTCATATTAGACATGGAGGACTGCATGAACATAGGGGGTCATTTATCAAACTGGTACAAAGTAGAGCTGGCTTAGTTGCCCATAGCAACCAATCAGATTCCACCTTTCCTTTTTGACAGCTCCTTTCGGAAATGAAAGGTGGAATCTGATTGGTTACTATGGGCAACTAAGCCAGTTCCGCATGACATGCTTTAATCTACAGCAGCTCCCTTGCTGGCGTAGGTTAAGGCCATTTTCCACGCCATAAACTGGTGTGAAAAATGATTAATCATACAGGCTGGCCTGCCCTCTTCCCTGCCTACGCCACGCCCTCTTTTTCTGCCACTTTTCAAAAGTGGTAAAGTCACAGATTTTTTCGCAAAACACCTTTCCGACAAAATCTGTAACCTTAATACGACACAAAGTGGTGTATAACACATAAGAAATGACCACCATAACCTTAAAAAGACTGACAAATCTCGAGAATGAAATGTTAAATCAGTACCAATAGTTCATGCTTACCTGATTAGATACTTATTATTCTTAGATTTTGCTCTTCGGCTCCATTAGTATATTAAAAACTTTTTTGTTTATTTTTTATTTTTTTATTTCCCATACAAAATACGGGGCAAATTATATAACCACTTACAATGTTATGCTCCCAACACCACACACCCCTTTTAAAAAGAAAGTGAGAGACATAAAAAATAGGAAAGAATAAAAATTTGGTCTAAAAGGGATTGTCTCACCTCAGCAAATAGCATTTATCATGTAGAAGAAGTGAATACAAGGCACTTACTAATGTATAGTGATTGTCCATATTGCCTCCTTTGCTGGCTTGATTCATTTTCAAATCACAATATACAGTACATTGTTCATATCCAGGGATTACGACCACCCTGCAATCCAGCAGCGGTGGCTGTGCTTGTACCAGGGCCGGGCCGACACAGAGGCTGGGGAGGCTCCAGCCTCAGGGCGCAGGAGCCTCTGGGCGGCAGCCGGCAGGCAGGCCACTGACAGATCCCCCCCAGGCTGCGGTCTGCGGCGGAATATGGAGCGGCCGGCGGCGGTGTAACGTCGTATCTCCCTACTTCATGCGATTTCAGGATCCGAGGAGCAGGGGAGAGGAGGTGTGTCACTTTCCTGATAGGCCGGCGTAGGCGGCGCGATGACGTCATCGCGCTGCCGGCCTATCAGGAAAGGGACACACCTCTTCCCTGCTCCAGCCCGAGACACAGACAGGGAAGCTGGCAGTGGCGGGAGCTGAAAGAAGAAGGAGAAGGGGCCGGCTCCACCATGTATGAAGAGAGCAGGGTGGGCAGCCGGCGTGGAGCTGAAGCGGAGAAGAGGAATGGAGTCCTGGTGTCCAGTGCAGGGGAGCCCAGACATCCAGTGTGTGTGACAAGGTGAAAGTGCACCAATCATGTATCCATATGTGTAATGTATGTAGTGCAGTGTGTGATCTACACACTGCAGTACATACATCACACACTGCAGTACATATATCACACATCTTACACTGATGTATGTGTACTCTGTAGTAAATGCACAGGTGGCTATTATAGCCAAGAGATAATGTGGAGGGAAGATCCGCCATATTGGACTGTGCATTTACTACACACTGCACCACATACATCACACACCATGCTTTACATACATCACTCACTGATATATGTAGTACACTGTGTGTGTGATGTATATGGTGCAGTGTGTAGTATATGCACAGTTGGTTATTATAGCCAAGAGATAATGTCCAGGGAAAATCCTCCATATTGGACTGGACTTTATCTCTTGGCTATAATAACCACCTGTGCATTTACTACACTCTGCACCATATACATCACACACAGTGTACTACATATATCAGTGTAAGATGTGTGTGATGTATATGGTGCAGAGTGTAGTAAATGCACAGCAGGCTATTATAGCCAAGAGATAAAGTCCAGTACAATATGGAGGATCTTCCCTGGACATTATCGCTTGGCTATAATAACCACCTGTGCATATACTACACACTGGATTCACAAGGCTGGATTCATACGTCTGTGGAACACGGTCTGTGTGATACCGGCCTGGATTTCTTCTGAGTGCAGGAGTGCACTGCGTAAGTGGTTGCTATGATGCTGTGCGCTTCCTGCTGCCGCCGCAGTACAGTGATACTCTCGTACAGATCAAACCAGTGCAATACTGTACTGCGGCGGCAGCAGGAAACGCACGGCGTCATAGCAACCACTTGCGCAGTGCGCTCCTGCACTCAGAAGAAATCCAGGCCGGTATCACACAGACCATGTTCCATGGACGTTCGAATCCAGCCTAAGGGTGGGCTCACACTAGCGCTATGGATTCCTTTACACAGCTTTCCATTATAACATAGTTATAAGAAAAAATAACAGAATCTATAAGATAGAGGTCAAAACGGAAGCCTTTAAGAGGCATTCCGTTTTGCTTACATCATAGTAGAAGTCTATAGGAATCATAACAGATCCATCTGGTTTCCTGTCGACAGGATTAATAATGAACAAACATATCTAAATGGCGGGGGCGCACTTGGGCAGCCCAGCCTCTGTTGGTGCTGGACCTTGTCCCAGCCCTGGCTTGTACACTATAGCAAAATGCTCAGGTCTGTGCAAAGTCTGAGGTCCTGACTCCTGGCCACCAGAGATGCGGGCGCCTTTTCTTACAGTGTGCAAGTGCGATCACCACTGCTGGATTGCGGGTTGATCGTAACCCCTGGAAATGATATGTTTTATAATGTGAAGGAAAAATGAATCCAGCCAGCAAAGGAGGCAATATGGACAATCCCAATACATTAGTAATAATAAAAAATAACCCCTTTAAGGACCAACATTATATTACCTAACCATTTTCCCAATAAGCATGCAGCTATTTTCCTTCTGAGATGCTACATATTTTCCTAATATGGCTTTTTTTTGTCACCAGTTGAATCCATGAGATGTTGGATTAGCTTTCTTTCAGCTGTACTCCAACCAAGATCTTAAGGAACACTTTGATACCAGATTTTGTTCTTTAAATATCCTCATCACCTCCCACTACACACTTATCAACATCCATAGGAACCCGTATTTAATAGATATCACTTAATATATTCTTCTCAGTATCTTGCGGATATCAGCAGTGGTAAGGACCAGAGCACATATCTAGAAGAGGCAGGGGAGAAAAGGGGTACGTATGGCTTTTTTGTTATTTTAGTACAGTTTTCAAACATCACAACCTTGTCTTTGTAAGCCCTGCCCCATACAATGAAGTGTTGCAGCTCGGCTATCAAATAGCATGTGCTATAGTCCGAGACTGCCAGTCTTTCATGTTCTGTGACTATCCTCTAGATAGGTGTGCGTCTGGGACCATGTTCTCCTACCAGTGCTGGAAACTATACAGTGGACAGAGCCAGAAGCAGAAAGCTCTGTCCATGGTGTAATTCTTGGCACTGGTATAGTGGTCCGATTCTCTGGTCCGATCCCATAGAGCTACTGAAGTACAAACTGCTCAAAAAGTTAATGCTCGCTGTGATAGAAAGGTGTCAGAACACACAGAAAAAGATATACTAATCAAATGTGCCAGAATTCTGCTGTAATTCATGGTAAATAAACTGGTATAGAAGCTTTGGACCATATTTTCAACTCATGCGACAAGAGGATATGGCTTAGCATGGAAGAGACATGGACTACCAGAAAGGAGGCAGGCCTTGGGATGCCAGACAATTACAGCATATCATTCTGGCATGAATTAAGCTAATTAATAGGTGGTGTAAATTTATACAAGATAGTCTAAAGGTTGTGGCGATCAGCTCAAATGGTGACTTCAGATATAGTTCAAACAATAGTCTTTTTATTTTGTTCAAAACGAATTCAACAAATGCTCACTTACGTCAGCATGTAAACACACAAAAAACACAGTCCATGTGAAGTGGTTTGACTCACAGTCCCCTGTAGTTCCTGGTTTCCACCACCAGCTTGAGGGGGAAAAGACGTGACAATAGCAGTTTCTCCGCTGAAACACTCCACACAGCTGTACTCCCAGTCTATCACACTTCCAGACTAGGAACCACACTCTGTGCTCTCCTGGGCTTCCTAGCTTATATAGGCCAGCCAAAACCTAGTCTGGATACATGGGAGCAGGGCCGGTTCACGTCAGTGATATCGATAAAACCATAAAACAGTGCTGTCATCAATAAAAACAATAATAGGTTTAATCGTGGCTGGCCCACACATCTGGCTCATCAATCAGTTTGGAGATTTAATTTGTGGGCGTTCATACAGAAGAAACGGTATATTGTGTGGCACAGTGGATGCTATATGTGTATAACAGAAATGCATTTAACATGAAAACTTACAATTACTTGGCTTGGCCCTTGGGGATCTCAGGCGCCACTTCAATACTTTGGCCGGGGGGCTCAGTGGAGCTGATGTGTTTTATCCTAATGAGAAAGATTTCATAATAAGGATTTGGAGAAGGATCAGAGGGATAGCAGAGCAGAGAGAGGGGTCATACCATGGGGGAGTAATAAAGCCCACCATAATGCCCCCCCAGTAGTAATAAATTAGACAGTGCAAAACATACCCCCAAGTAATGCCCCCAGTTGAGCTAATGTTACCATAGTGCCACCATAATGTACCAGTATAAAATACCCCTATATAGTGCCCCCAGTAAATGCCGCATAGTGCTCCTCTCCCCCCTTCCTTCTAGTGCCCCCATAATGTACCAGTATAAAATGCCCCTATATAGTGCCCCAATAGATGCCCTCAGTGTCCCCCATAATTTGCAAGCATAAAATACCCCTTCTTAGTGCCCCCCGTAGATGATCCCATAGTATTCCTCTCCCCCCTTCCCCATAGTACCCGCCATAATGTGTCCCAGTATGAAATGCCACTGTACAGAGCCTCCACATAACACTTCTTTGTAGCCTCAGTCGATGCCCCTATAGTGCCCCCCAATAATGTGCCAGTAAGAAGTGCCCCCAATGATACCCCCCCCCCGGGCCTTAATGTCACATTTCTCCCCCTTCATGTCATGTGACCCGTCATCAACCCTCCTTTTTACATCACCCCCTTCGTGTCACATTATTTCCCCCCCCTCATAGCAGCACACTTCCCCCCCCTCATGGCAGCACACTTCCCTCTCCCCCTCATGGCAGCACACTTCCCTCGCCCCTCATGGCAGCACACTACCCCCTCCCCCTCATGGCAGCACACCCCCTCATGGCAGCACACTTCCCTCGCCCCTCATGGCAGCACACTTCGCCCCCCCTCCCCCTCATGGCAGCACACCCCTCCCCCCCCTCTCATGGCAGCACACTTCCCTCGCCCCCCCTCATGGCAGCACACTTCCACTCCATCATGGGCCAGTGGCAGATGGGATCCAGTTTTTATCTTTGTACCTACCTGTTGGAAATTGGGTTGAGCTGCTGAGGCTGTGTGTGTGTGGCAGAGACTGAGTCTGGCTCTCGTTCCTTCCTTCTTCTCTCTGGGGGCGGAGCTCAGTGGCAACGTCAAACACGAGGACATGCCTGTGCGGCAGCTACGCTCCAGCAGCCACTGCTCTCTTAAAGAGACAGGCAGGCTGACGCAGCAGAGCTTAGCTCAGAGCGCCCGCGGGCCCCGCCCTCTCTTCACTCTTTTCCATTAGTTCATGTGCGCTTTCAGCACTGTTAGCCGGCCGGCGGCCGCAACAAAGTACTAGACAGTCTAGTTAGTTTGCGGGCCGGCACCGGGGGCCCCTAAGGACTCGGGGCCCGGGGGCAATTGCCCCCCTTGCCCCTATGGAAGCGCCGGCCCTGCATGGGAGTAATCATCACACCCTGCTCTTTGACTACTCAAATGAAGCCTGGCCCGGATCAGCTAAACTACTACTAACAAATGTAACCTAGGGTTACTGACAAAACATTACCGGCCAGGCACCTTGGTGACATGTATCTATCATCTACTATGGCACCTTGTGCCTTTTCACAAGGTGCACCGATATATCATCCAGCATCAACCACTTTGATAACCTTGGCACATTTTTAGACTGTCTGCAGCTTGCATACTGGTCAGATCTCAGTCCAATCAAGCACAAGGTGCACCTACACAATATTAGGCAAGTGATTTAGAAGTCTCTTTGGTGTACATTGGGAGTCATGCCGGATCCGTCTTGTTCTGCATCCCAGGACGGAAAGCAAACTACAACATGTTGCGGTTTGCTCTCCTGTATGGGAACGCAACTAAACGGAACGGAATGCATTTTGGAAAACTAAAACACTAGTGTGAAAGTAGCCTTAGGGTCCTTTCACACTTGCATTCTGAGGATCCGGCAGGCACTTCCGTCCTGCCGGATCCGTCAGAACGCAAGTCACCTGAAGCATTAGAAGACTGATCAGGATCCTGATCAGTCTTCGAATTGCTTTCAGGTTACTATGGCAGCCAGGACGCTACTTGCGTCCTGGTTGCCATAGTAGGAGCGGGGAGCGGGGGAGCGGCATACTTACATCCCGTGCGGCTCCCGGGGCGCTCCTGAATGACGTCAGAGCACCCCATGCGCATGGATCACGTGATCCATGCGATCACGTGATCCATGCACTGGGGCGCCCTGACGTCATCCTGGAGCGTCCCGGAGCCGCACGGAATGTAAGTATGCCGCTCCCGCTCCCTGCTACATTTTACCATGGTAACCAGGACTTTAGCGTCCTGGCTGCCATGGTAACCAGTCAGAAAAAGCTAAATGTCGGATCCGGCAATGCGCCGAAACGACGCTTAGCTTAAGGTCGGATCCGGATTAATGCCTTTCAATGGGCATTAATTCCGGATCCGGCCTTGCGGCAAGTGTTCCGGATTTTTGGACGGAACAAAAAGCGCAGCATGCTGCGGTATTTGCTGCGTCCAAAAAACGTTCCGGTCCTGAACTGAAGTCATCCTGATGCATCCTGAACGGATTTCTCTCCATTCAGAATGCATGGGGATGATCCTGATCAGGATTTTTCCGGCATAGAGACCCGACGACGGATCTCTATGCCGGAAAAGAAGAACGCAGGTGTGAAAGGGGCCTTACTCCGTCTTTGAACTGCTTTGAGCCAGGATGCTTTACAAGCTGCTTCCCCAGACTCCTGCAGCAGGAGCGGGGAACGCTCCCCTCACTGCGCCATGTCTGGTCCCTTTGGACTCTAAAACTCAACTTCCTATCCAGTTTCCTGCAACCCCATCCCTTGGTAGGAAATAAGAATAGCCCACTTCTGTCCAAAAGGGAAGGGGGATGGAATGGAAAGTTCCATTCTATCTAAAGATCTCTTTCAGGTATACTGCTACCTGCTAGACAACCAGGCACATTACATGTAATAACAGTTGCATAACAATATTAATAAGGCACAGTATCAGAGGTGTTAAATTAAATACACAGATGACATTCTTTGCTAGCCATTAGAGACAGTAGCTAGGTGTAAGAATGGTAGTGCCCCCTCTGGGGTACTACACCAGGAGTGAATTAAACAAAGAAGAGTAATTGTATCAATTCGTCATACTTTCTCTCCATTTATGATCCACTCCTGATTTTGGCTTTCAAAACGGCATCAGAAAATTTGACAGTGTGGCCATACCCTTATACTGACCCACGAGAGGATCTTCAAGTTGGCTCAGACTGACTCTGACACAATAAGGGCCCATTCACATGGCAGAATCTGCCATTCAATTTTGGGGCTGACACCATAGCGGCCCCTTTGGTGTCTGCCTCCCAATATTTTTCAAAGGGAGGCAACTCTGCAGTTTGTGTGCTGGCATGGTGTGTGGGCAGCCACTGCTTGGAGCTGCGGTGGGTGTCTACTTGCAGTTTGGCTCCATTAAATGGAGCTATGCCATGAGTGGGTCTGTATAGATGGAGGAGGGTCCATAAGTAACATTACTTTTGGTGGGTGGAAAGAAGCCTAATGAAAAGTAATCTTGCTATTTATGGAGAAATTCGATTTTTGTTTCACTGTGTGGCTTGTTATATTTGTTCCTTATAAGAAAACATGGATTTTCCTTAAGGAATAGAAGAACACAGCTTGCATCAGCATTTTCTCCCCATTGCTGAAATAAAGCAGACGGATGATTTTATAAACAAGCACTAGAAATGTCCATTGATCTGCTGACATTTAAAAGAATCCTTTATCAGAAAAGTCATTGTTCTGTGAGCGTATAATTCTCCTGTAGAATAGATTTTTCCTTTTATTATTAATCTATAGCAGAATATAAAACATTAACAACTCGTGTCACCCATACAAGGGTCATAGAAACATATGGCATTATCAAAACATCAATTTTATATAGGTGTCATCACTTATTGCCTTGACCAGTGGACGGAGCTGTGTAGTTCTAGTATTAGGCTACATGCACACAACCGTGCAGTGTTTTGTGGTCTGCAGATGGGGATCCGCAAAACATGAATGCTGCCTACGTGCGTTCCGCAATTTACGGAACGGTGATGGACGGCCCATTATAGAAATGGCAGAAATAGAAGATGGACTGCAGCACTCCAACAATTCAAAATCTTCTATAATTTATTGTCACCAAAAAGGATTTCCTTTCAAACTTTTAAAATAAATTATAGAAGATTTTGAATCATTGAAGTGCCGCAGTCCTTCTTCTATTTCTGCTGTTACGTTGAGGACCGGGAGGCCAGGACCTGACACTGCGGGCACCGCTACTAAATGGACTTCTGAAGGGTTTCAGTAAGTAGTGCTGTCCCAATACTATAACTGCCACAAAACGGACATTAGGTCTCATCAACACTGAGGGTCTGATGTGAGGTCTGAGATCACTGGGGGTCTAATTGAGGCTCTGATCAACACTGAGAGTCTGATTGGGGGTCTAATCTGAGGTTTGATTAACATTGGGAGGTCTGATGAAAAATATTTTTTTCCCTATTTTCCTCCTCTAAAACCTAGGCACGTCTTATGGGCAGGTACATCTTAGACAGTGAAAAATACAGTAATGGTATCCATGAAATATAGTAGAAGATACTATACTCGCATTTTAGCACCTATCCTCCCTGTGTTCAGAAAGAAAATGTAGTAGTGGAGAACATACTGTAAAATTCACCCTAAAACCAAAAATTTGTGTGGATCTGGATCTCACCCTGGACTGCATGGTCACTGGCAAAGTCAACTTTTTCAACAGACCATATAAATTGTGGCTGTCCGTTTTTCTCCATGTAATTTCCAGTATAATCATTCTTATTCTTTGCTTTACTAGCAATTAGCTCCTATGGTGGTCTTGTATTTATGCATAGCAGCTAACCTGAACAAGCAGAGCTGCTGTTTAAAGCATAGTATAGGGCTAGAGTCACTGCCTGAGCAGACTATCAATAGACAGTCACAGTGATTCACTTCTATGGGACTGAGCTGCGCCTAGGCCACATGACCGATTAACTGTGTTGTCACTGGCCTAGGGAAAACAGCAAGAAGGCTGCAGCGCTACTGCAAGTGTGGCTTCCTTTTCGAACAATCCTAGTTGTTCTTTCTCTTGTGCTACTTGTGCTGGACTCATTGTTCCTGTGGAACGACATTGTTTCTCAGGAGTATTGAAGGGGAAATGAACAACAGGCAATTCTGTTCTGAGTGGCAAAACCCAGCACCATAATTCGGGTCCCCTTACTTGTATACCACTGGTAACCTTGTAGCACAGATTGCATTTTAGGACCACATCAAGACATTTGTTTAAATGAGAATTGTGCCACAATATTAAAAGCTTTTTAATGGCCTGAAATGGTTAAAAAAAAAAATCTAATAAAGGGGCTTGTACTGACCTCACCGATCCCCAGCTGCTGCCGTTCCGACAGTGCCAGGGTTTCCTCTGTGCTCAACTTCCTGCTCCTGTCTCAACATAGCATGAAATGGGTATGGATTCTGCACAGCCAGTGACTGCCATGTGGAGATAGGAGCAGGCAGTGGAGCACAACAGGTACCAACAGGATGAGAATGGTTGGTTATTTTTGTAACCATTTACAAGCCATGGTAAAAGCTTTAGTATTCGTTTAATGATGTCTGGTATAAAGGATGGTGATGATGATGTTAACTGATGAGGGTCTTACCTGTACAGATCGTGGATATCAGCGTTAAAATTCTTCAAATATTCTGATTTGCAGCTCACCATCCTGCATTATCATTGATAAGCTCTGCAAAGGCTATTAAATACATAACAAAAAAGCTTTCTTGGTCCCTAGAAATGGAGATTATCCGCTGGCATTCAGGTTCTCCTGGGAAATAACTTATTATAAAAAAAACTATTCACATCCTGATGCAATTTAAATATTGCCTGGGCTCTTGGAAATTGTCATAAAAAAATCTTTAGAATATGGCAAGATTACCATTTCACTCATTTGTAAATGTTAGCTATGTCTACATTAGCATACAGACCACCTGTCATATAGTTTATAGAAAACCTCAGACAAGACTGGATCTCATACAATGAGACAAGGAGAGTCTTTCCCAAAAAATGCTTTAAGAAAGACTTTTCTGATCTAATAGCGCTGAAACCCATTACCCATCCACTGATTATTGGAACTCTGCTATACATGTAGCTAAGGATTCCAATACGAATCATCTTAAAGGGGTTCTCTGCTTTGTAAAATCCCTGTTTGTCAGAAAGGTCCTTTGACAATACGTTGATTACAAATTCTCCCCCGGCTGGGACCCTCCGAGATCAACTGTAACCTGTGGGGAAACAGTAGTTGTGTATTTTCCCTGCAGCGCCACCACATGGGAAACCGAATATTACACGGTGCTCAGTCATATTAATTGTATGTGTTATGCAGTGCAGGACAGGTCAATCTGAGTCAGGGTGGACTGAAAACTTAAATGGGTTTTCCAGGATTTTAAGGGGCGGACGCAGACAGCAGAGGGCCTCTGTGCAAAGAATGAACCTGGGACCCCTCCCACCTTCCCTCAGTGCTTTGTGGCAAGGGGCAAGGGTGCACCTAGCCCTTCTGCTGCCAGAGGCAAAAATTGAAATGGTGCCCCCACCCCCATGCCAAATTCTCAACCTAACTCCTTCCCTCCAGCCCTACTGTTAAAGACGTACTTGGAAACCATTACATACAGCGCTGGAAACCAAACCATACAGTAGAATACGGCGCACCTCTTACATCCAGTGAAGTCTCCTCTGATGTAGATATTTTCTTTCCTCATCTTCTCCATTCAGACCAAACCGCGATAATGACTTCTTTCAGCCATCTCTTCTCTCTGCAGAGTTTAACAAAAAGACAATAAATAAAATAACAATAAATAACAAAGTAAAAATAAATGCGTCCAGGAAATAGTATTTCTGACACTAATAGTGTATCCATAATGACCCCAAAAATAATTGCGCTAAGCTGACACTGTGCCTGGGTGCCCCCCAGTCTTAGTGCTCCCCAAAGTCCCACCAATAGAAATAATTATCTACGAGAGTGCACTCAATGTTAACAGTGCCCCCAATAGTAATAATGTCCCCTGGAAGTAGTAATTCTTCTTACAATGTGTGCCAGTAGAAAAATTCCCCTTATAATGTGCACCAGTGTGACAGATCCGCAGTCAGGACAGTGCAGCGCAGCCCGGAGGAGACCAGGGAGGAGGGGTGAGTACAGCACTCACATCGCTTTACTCCCCACCACCTGTAGACTAGTGAGCTCTTCCATAATGGAAGCGCTCACTAGTGTTCAAAAGTGGGCCCCCTCCCATGCCGGGCCCCTGTGCAGCTCAACTGGCTGCACAGACGGTATGTCCGCCCCTGTGGCCCGCGCCAGCTACCACGTTCTGTTCTCCTACTCCAGTTGCCTAAGGATGGCAATACAGTTGAATTCAGGAATCAGGAGGGCATCTTTGGTCACTAGCCAGGTACATAACTACTTGATGCCTCCAGCGTGAATTAACTCTGAAAGTGATAGATCATTACTTACCTGGCTGGCGGCTGTGAGTAGGGCTCAGGTGGCCCCCTGGGCATTGGCCCACTGGCAAATATCTCTGTAGAATCTATGGCCAATCCACCCCTGTCCACTGTGACCATCAAATGTGGATCCTGAAGAAATGGCCTCTCTCTATTAACTCAGAATTCCCTAATACAGTATATATATATGAATGAACAGATTCTTTAAAGGGGTTTTTAGATATTGATGGCCTATGCTCAGGATAGGTCATCAAAAGAAAGGGAGGGGAGGGGATAAGACAGCACTATTCACTGAGACCTCTCAGAAGGACCATTCGATGGCAGTGCCTGCAGTGTTGCGCCCCAGCCTGCTGGACTCCCAATACCATGAAGATTAGAAGAAAGCGTGGCACTCTGTCTTCAAGAAGTTTCTGTGTTTATACAGAAGATAGGTCATCAATATTATATTGGTAAGTGCATGACATCCAACATCCCTGATCAGCTGTATCGGGCAGGTACCAGCAGAGCGGCAGTATGGCAGCACTGGAAACTAAACAGTGGGCAGAGCCACCCATCCACTGTGTAGTTTTCAGTGGCTGCCCAAAATGACTGATGGTGGTGGTCCCGTGTGTTGGTACCCCACCAATCTGATATTGGTGACCTATCCAGGGGTGAGCGAATCGAAGCTGACAAAGTGGAATTCGATCTGAATTTTAGGAAAAATTTGATTTGCACCAAATCCGAATTTTCTCACAATTCATGGTAACAAATTGCATTTTTTCCTAAAATGGCTGCTACACGTGTGAGGACATGGAGCAAGGAACTCTGGTAAGGCAGGATTACCCATAATGCCATGCATGCAGCCAATCAGCAGCCAGCCCTGTGATGTCACAGCCCTATAAATAGCTTCAGTCATCTTGGATTCTGCCATTTTCCAGTGTACTTAGTGCAGGAAGAGATGTCAGCAGGCACAAGGGACAGTGTTAGAAAAAACTTCATCCTGCTAAAAAAAAACATTTACAAATTCAGGGAAAGATTATTCAAGGTGTGGAAAAGGATAGGGGGGAATCATTCCACAGCATTTATGTTGAACAGGGTTCAGTAGGGGAGGTTACATCCTGGGTAACAGGAACAATCCTATTACACCTTGCTGCCCTGACTGGGGACCCAAATTGCTGTTATACAGCTCTATAATTCCAGCAAACCATTCTAGTTATTGGGGTGCACGTGCTGTATGATACAGCCATTAACAGAATTTATTACAAGGAAATATTTCTACGTCTTAATTGCCTTTGTGCGGTGCAGTTACATGTTCTAAAGCATTTTTTTAGCTTGTATTAGTGCGAACAAAAGGCTTATTAGCTGTTGTGTGGTAAAGTGCGAAAATTACAGCCATTTTTGTCGTGTATTAGTGGCAAAAGAAAAATATATTTGCCGTTCAGCGGTGCAGTTATATGTTCTAAAGCCTTTTGTGTCGTGTATGAGTGGAAAAAAGAAAAATATATTTGCCGATCAGCGGTGCAGTTATATTTTCTAAAGCCTTTTGTGTCGTGTATAAGTGGACAAAAATAAGGGCCTATTTGCCGTTCAGCGGTGCAGTTATACGTTCTGAAGCCCTTTATGGCATGTATTAGTGGCAAAAATATATATATATTGGCTATTCAGTGTATATGTTCTAAAGCCCTATTTGGCGTGTATTAGTGAGGAAAAAGAAAAAGGGCTTATTAGCCATTGTGTGTTGAAGTGAGAAAATTACAGCCCTTTTTGGTGTGTATTAGTAACTAGCAGAGTTTGCCCTGGAAAAGCTGTCCTGCCCAGCCTGTAGTGTGGCATTAGAGCGGGTGTTTAGTCCGGCGGGGGCCATAGTTACCCCAAGAAGAACTCACCTGTCCACCCAAAATGTGGAGAGACTGACCTTTGTCAAGATCAATCAGGCGTGGATCAGCCACGATTTCCACCCACCAATGCCTGATGCATCAGACTAGATCATCCATGGTGCCACACGAACACTTTGACAAAAAGACCGGTTTCTTATGTCTACCTGCCTCAGCTACTATTCTGATGCTGCCACCTGCCTGATGCCACACATCTGATGCCAAGTGCTCTTTCTTTTACCCGCCATCGTCAGCTGGTACTGGTTTTGCCACCCAACTCCCTACTCTGTCATCTTGCCACTCTGTGGTCTCCTGATGCTGCTGTCACCTCCACACTATGTCACCTTACCACTCCGTGGTCTCCTGATGCTGCTGCCATCACCTACACACTCTGTCATAATGCCACTCTGTGACCTCCTGATGATGCTGCTGCCACATCCACACTCTGTCATTGCGCCACTCTGTGGCCTCCTGATGCTGCCGCCACCTCAACACTGTCATTGTGCCACTCTGTGGCCTCCTCCTGATGCTGCCGCCACCTCGCGACTCTGTCATTGGGCCACTCTGTGGTCTCCTCATTCACATGTGATCTGTTTTTTAGCATTAGCAATACTGATGGACTACTGGATGTTTTGCGGTCCGGATATTATGGATCCGCAAAACAGGGATACCAGCCGTGTGCATTCCACATTTTGCAGAACGGAATGTCCGGCCCTGTCCTACCCTTGTCCATAATGTGGATAATAATAGGTCATGTTCTGTTTTTTTTTGCGGGATGTGCACACACTGATGGAGTCATTTCCGTTGTTTTTGCTGCTCCATTGAAGTCAATGGTTCCTCATATGGGTGGCAAAAAAAACTGCACAGAAACGGGAAAAAAATATATTTGTATGCATGAGCCCTTACTTACATTTCTAATGCAACCTATACTTTTCTATCTAAAAAGCAACGTCCACAGCATCCATACATAGGCCTAGGAGATGCACAGACAGTTCATCCAGGATTCCTCAAAGAGGACCTGTCCCCTATCCTGACATGTCTGTTTAGTAACCGCTTGCATTCCCTGTGTAATGACAATTCTGGAGCATGTATTATGACTGTGTTGTGCCATTCCTTTTTTGTTCTTTCTTGAAGTTTATGAATGAATTGGTAGCAGCTTGCAATGAAGGTCCAGCTGGGTGTTACCATTTGGGGGTGGTGACCATGAAGAGTCTGACACTATCCAATCAATGCTGCCAGTATCAGACTGTGCAGGGACACACCTGCAACTGGTAACACTCATCTGGGCCTTCATTGCAAACTACTAGCAATTAATTCATAACTTCTAGGAGCAATAACAGAGGAGTGGCACGACATAGTGTCATAAGAACAGATTCTCAGGATTGAAATTACATGGGGAATGTCTGTTACTAAAACAGACATGTCAGGAGGGGTGATAGGTCCTTTTTAATGAACTTTAATGGACTTTTTCCAATAGTAAAAAAGGTAAGAGCATCCATGAGGGTGTTGCTGTCTCAAAAAGGATGTATTCCTCCAACATCGCACATCAACAACGTTTCCACCTGCTCTGGGATCTTCCTCAAGCATACTATAATACGTAGAGTATATATGTAGTATATGAATATCAGGATTACATTTTCATCACAAAGACTTTTTTATGTTTTTGTCATAGCAAGAAAAGTTGGGAGATATTTGCTTTTCTCTGAGATATGTGCCCACCGCAGGGAAGCTTACTGTGATTGTGCTGGAGGCCAAGAATCTGAAGAAGATGGACGTAGGAGGACTTTCAGGTATATTGACACAAGTTTTTACACATGAAAAAATCATTTCACATATGAAATGTTTTCAGTCTATCATGGATTTATATTATCCAGGACACTTTAAGAAATCTGTCATACAACAAACAGTCACAGACAGATCCCATTGATTTTATTGTCAACTACTGGGGTTCTAGCAAGATTTTCTTCATTTTGGCAGCACAAATATTTGCTGAATATTGCATTTCTCTTGCTGTCAAAAGTAATAGAACCTCTGAACAGTAGTGTGAACAGATCCTAACAAAAATAAGGCCCTTTGCAGAAGTTCACCTCCATTTACCAGTTCATCTTAGACACCAAACCACACCTTGATCATGAGGAGACCACACAAGATGTCTGTAGGTTTATCATATATATGACTATACAATCATGCCTGATAACCTGCAGTAATAGCATAAAACACATTGTAAAAACAAATAACTGACACATGACAAGCTGTGCTGTCTTACCTCTGTGCTGTACATGCCATGTCTTTACATAACGCTGTGTAAAATTCTCTTGAAGTCTTTTTTTATGTTTTTTGTTTTATGTCTTTTTTTTTTTAACTAGATCCATATGTAAAGATTCATCTGATGCAGAATGGCAAGAGGCTCAAAAAGAAAAAGACAACCATTAAGAAAAACACCCTGAATCCCTATTATAATGAGTCGTTCAGTTTTGAAGTTCCATTTGAACAAATCCAGGTGAGTCACCATGTCATAAAATGTGTTTTCACTTATGGTATTGTCTGAAAGTGCAGGTTCATATTCATATACCAATTTTAAGGTCTTGTTACAATCTAAACCTCTCAACACTTCTGTGTCACAAATTCTCATTCTCACTTTATGAGCATTTGTAGATTACCTATTCTTTGGGCATGTTTACATGTGGAAATACACTTTCACACCTTTGAGGGCTAGATTTAAGGAAGGGGAGAAATTTCCGTAAGGCACAGGGCCTGCACTCTCTAACTCTCTTCCTCACCCCTACCACACACACCTCCTTGTCTTCACTATATGTATCTCACACAGCAAGTATCTACTGTATGTTCAGCAGTAAAAGAATCCATCAGATCTGCAAATCTGTCCCCCTCCAGTAGTAGTTTAGCCTTGTAGAGCATTATAGGATAATAGTAATCAAGCTTTACAAATCACTGTTAGTTGGGCACTGTTTGGCAATACTATGTAGGTGTAACACCTGTAGGTAGGGACAGACAAGGATAGTCAACCCTAACCTAGAACCCAGTCCGCTTTCTTTACCTACTTGCAGTATAAGCACTAACTGACAGAACTGCAACTGGACGACGGTCCCTACTCTAAATTAGTGGTGAGCGGCAGGGGCAATATTCGAATTCACGATATTTCGCGAATATATGGCCGAATATTTGCCATATATTCGAAAATTCGCAAATTCGTAATCTCCAGTATTTTCTGATTGCGAAAATTTGCATAAATTTGCATAACAATTCGCATAAAATTTGCTTAAAAATTCGCATAAACTGGCATTTAAGATACCTTTTGAATACCAGTTTATAGATTTTTATGCAAATTTTTATGCGAATTTCTGCGAATTTTTTATGCGAGTTTTCGCAATCAGAGAATAATGACATTATTTTCTTGCTTGCGAAACTTTGCATATGAAAAATTCGCATCAAAACGAATATTCGCAATTGCGAATATATTTTGCGATATTCTAAATATTCGCGAATTCTTGAAGTGCCGATATTCGCAATTAAAATTCGCAATTCGAAAATTCGTGATCAACACTACTCTAAATAAGTGCAGATACGGACAAACACCAACAGACAACAAACACAAAAGCAGAGTCGTATGGCAATTGGTCAGAACCGGACGGACTACGCAGTACCAAACAAGAGACAGAGTGGTCAGAAGACAAGCTGGGGTCAGAAGCACAAAGGAATCAGTATGCAAATGCAGGGACAGGGAACAAGGAACCTTGTTAGTGAGCCAAACAAGACTATCACTTAGAATGGTGTATGGCCAGGAAGGGATATAAATAGATCACCAAGTCCCTAGATCAGAATCTAGTAGGTCCATGACTCGGTGCTCTATTAGTCAGAAACACTTGTACTCAGAAATAGAGCAGTTGAACAGTCAGCCCACTGCTAATTTCTCCCAGCACATGCCCGATGCAGGGAGAAACAGAGCATTACATCCTGTTACTTAGGATGTGGTCGCATCACCAAGAGGCATGGCTCAGCAGCTCATCTCTCCCAACGCAGCCTTGCCGAGGCTCAGGATCACGCTGCTGAAGCCCAAACGGGTAAGTGGGCACAGTAGACTGGGTATTTAGCTAGTCTTATCTTCTTTCAAGAAGGGTGCCTTCATATAATGGTGGCCATTACATGTGGACAATGTTCCCTTCAGGTGGAAGTGGGGAACACTGAATCTGCACCTATGATTTGTTGCTTTGGTTCTCATGCCAGGTCCTCATGGGACCAGAGAGAGGAGTGCAATGCTATTGAGGTCTGCCTCTATAACTGGTACCATCCTTCACTGTAGAGAGCTGTAAAGAGGTTAACACCATATCCGTCAACCTGGATGCCAGAATCCTTCCAGGGTTGTAACAACTAATGGTGGAAAGGTTGCCAGGGGGCCCAAAAGTCCTTCAGCCTCATATGCGAAGACCACAAGACTATAAATGATACATTATAGGTGGAGTCCTGTTGCTAACCTTACATTGAGTCAAGAAGTTTCAAGTCACCCCTCCGAGAATGCAATGAATCACTCAACCATTAAAGGGAGTCTGTCACCACAATTTGACATTATAGACCGCTTACATAGTGCTGTAGCATAACTATAAATGAGTCAAATGGTACCTTTTGTTGTTTTGTTCTGAAGTTCACCCGGCGTTATGTGAGAAGACAGCAGAGTGGCCTGGGCACTTACAGCCCGAACGCCGCCCCTGGACACTTGCGAGCCCTCATTTGCATATGAATAAAACAGCGTTTTTGCTTCTAGTGAACTTCAGAACAAAACAACAAATGTATTATTTGACTCGTGTATAGTTATGCTGCAGCACTATATAATCGGTCTATAATGTCAAATTGTGGTGACAGACTCCCTTTAATGATACTGTAGCGGAATTCATTCCTGCAGACAAATGTCATTTTCTTGTCCATTTGACTGTTAGTTTCCAACTGATTGGAATAACTTTATTTTTTTATTTCCACAGAAAGTGCAAGTGGTTCTCACAGTACTTGACTATGACAAACTGGGCAAAAATGAAGCTATCGGAAAGGTCTTTGTGGGCTGCAATGCTACAGGGACTGAGCTCCGTCACTGGTCTGATATGTTAGCTAACCCCAGAAGGCCTATCGCTCAGTGGCACACTCTAAAGCCAGAGGAGGAAGTGGATGGTGCCCTTGGATTGAAGACCTCATGATGTCACTTGATGTGTGTGAATGAATGGGGGTGTGTGTGGGCGCATGGTGGTACTTGTACTCCATGCGCCGCTGTATGTATATACTTGTTCAAAGCTGTAGCTGTGACATAGCTTTGAGAAACCTCCTGTTTCGTGGTTATTTGTAAATGACTAATATATTTATATGACTTGGCCAAGAGGCAGTATCCTTTTTCAAAATATCTCAGCTGGTTTAGTATGAAAACTAAAATACTTGAACTGATAATTTAAAAAAAAGTCTTTTATTATACGTTAGAAAGCATAGGGAATGCTTATATGCATTTTTACAACTCAAAATATTTGCAATGCTTGGTTTTTAGATATTATATTTATAGCTTGACCGGTATAGCATTAGAAACTTTGCCTTAAATATCCTATAGGTGAAGTAAAGAAAGTCAGAAGAGCAAGTGTGTTGCTTTTTAGAAATAATTATTCAAGTAAACTAGGGATGACATCATGGGTAGAGCTGCCATGTGTTCTATGGTGATAAAAAACTAATAGTTAAGACTTTTTTTTTTCTACTGCCAAGAGAACGGTCAATGAAAAATATAGCTACCTTCAAAATGGCCTCCTAAAGGGAATTGGTAACTAAAAGAAGATACAATGAAGAGAGTGCATTCTGTAGTTCAGGAAGTTTTTTGAACGGGGAGATGGAGGGCACCTCTGGCACCAGAAACAAAATTAAATAATATTAATGAAGGTACATACTATATTAGCAGCAGAATCATTTTGTATGGTAGAGAACAAGGCTGCCACCCATCAGTAGAAGCAGGAAAGAACAGGCTAATGACTGGGTCACTGGACTACAAATCCATGTACGCAAGTCAACATACAGAGGTTTGTATGTATTGCTGGATGTTTGCTACCAGTAAAAGAAGGCCTAATTTTGTCCTTTCCTATATGATTATTTATCATCTTGCAGTTGCAGGGTTTGTCCACAATTTTTTTGAAGCCCCCATCCCCCCCGCCCACCAAACCTGTTACGTGCTGCTTGGTTCCGGCTGTGTGAGTCCTGGGCTCAGTAACTGGCCTCACTGATGATGAGTCCCCAAGCAGTATGTGACTGAGGAGTGATGATGCGGCTTGTGGACACGTCACCGCTAAAACCAGTCATTGGGTGCAGTGACCCAAATTTCCATGCAGTGACTGGATTGCATTGAAGGCAGCCTGGGAACAATGAAGCAGGAAGTTAGTGGCAAAGAACAAGTATAGTTTCCTTCAATGGGTCCCGCTGGGTAGGGGTTGGGGGATTAAAAAAATAATTGTGGACAACCCTTCAACGTCGTAAAGTGTGTCTAGCAACCACTTAATTTAGTCTTCAAGTGACCATAATTGATTACATTGAATACAGAAAGTTCTATTGGCTACACAATACACTGCTTCTCCATGCCACAGTTGAAGGTTTTGGTTAAATTGAACAGGTGCCCCCCCAAAAAAAAAAAAAAAAAAGGTCAAAAGTATACTGTATGAGGATGGAAACATGCAGGAAAAGTTCAAGAATAAAACATACTGGAAGTCCTTGTACATCCCGAGCTGTTATGTACTACGGATGAGACAAATAATGTACAGCAAGCAAAGATGGGCCTTAAATTCCGAAGTATCACTTGAAGGGGTTGTCTCATAAGGATAACCACTTTCTAAAATCAAGTCACCCAGTGACCAGCTGATCATCTCAGGTCTGGCTTCTCTACTCTGTCATGCCTTTCCCTGCAATGGTCAATAATGTAATGAGCGGATGGGCAGACATTACACAGCAGAAGACTCTCTTACATAGCAGCTATCCATTCTAGCTCAAAGAGGAAGGTGCCTAAAGAGGAAGGCCTAAAACTAGCCATTGTCTTTATGACACAGCCCCATTAAAATAAAGTATTTGTGGCTATAACTATTAACTCAGAGTTTTTTTTATTATAAAACCTAGTATCCACAGTGAAAAAATAAAGCTTGTCTCTAAATACTATATATTGTATAGACAAGAAAGCAATACAATTATTACATTGGAAACATAAATGTCACATATATTCCATTTTTAAATGGCCTTGGAGAAGTTTATCCTTAGCAAAATGTAGGATGCATCTGTATGAAAAGCTAAAGTCTATTTCAAGGCAAAAGCTGAACTATCAGTTTTTGGTTGTAGACTGCACCTCAACAGCTTCTTCCAAGTCCCTTATTTTCATGAATCAATGGTGGGTCTACTACCTTACTGAACCAAGGAGTATTTTATTATGCATAGACCAAGATCTCCAGGTTCTCAGCCTTGGTTTTCCTACTAAATCTGGGATCACTAGAGTTCCTGAAAAGTCCCCTTGAAAGAAAGATGTGAAGCCAAAGGGTCAGAAGGTTAAAATGTAGACTTTAGACCATCTTTAAGAATGACAGGTCAGTTTTAAGAAGATACTTGGATTACCATCATTAGATAGACATTTTCTTAAGGTTACACATTCTCTTTTGAGAATAGAATACTTGTATGCGAGCTATAATTACTATTTAACTGAACTAACGGAAATATTGCAGGGATTAAGCCTATTGTTATTTCTACTCTTTATACTGTACCTGCTACTCACTGCCACTTTCAGTAGTGCGAATATTAAGGAGAGAACCCATTGCAAGGTTGAAGTTAAGAGAGAAAGGATTATGCCTCTTTCTACAGCTGTCAAGGGTATCATTGTCGGGGTGTCACTACAATAAATACATTACTGCATAAGAGTAAAGAAAAATGTATTTGCTTCCAGATGACTGATTGTGACAATCAACCTTCTATTTCGTTTTTCTTTTACAGTCAATGGAAAACAGGACTGTACGGAAACAGTCAAGCACAATTTGTGTGAAAGCAGGGAATCTTTACATTGGTTAATTCCCCACTTGTTGCCTTAGTTACTAAAATGTGCAGATCTTTAAGTGCAAAAAACATGAGCTTTGTACCTATATAGCAGATTTTTGCTCTTCTTGATCTCTTTTTCTTGCGGCTCCTTTAGATTGTAAGCTCATAAGCAAGGCTGCCATCAGAAATATTCGGGCCCCATGCATACAAATTGTCAGGGCTCCATTCTATGGATCCCTCTGTGTTCTCTTGATGGACAATCAAGGTGATAATATAATCCTTTTCCATCAAAACGATTTTCCCGTAGATTGTTCTTGGTACTTCAGTTCAGGCCAATCTGGTATTGTGATATATAAGATACAATACCCTATGGACAGGGATGACCCTATTTCTAAGGGAAAAGCAGACCTTTGTTGTAATCTGAGACAACCTCTTTAAATTGTCCCTATTTTGTCTATTGTATAAGGCCCTATCTATTTAAAGGGTTTCTGTCACCAGATTTTGGCCTCATAAGCTGTCTGACAATAGCCCATAGCTAATGTCAGACCAACCTAATAATGTAAATCAAATGCCCCTGTGACCTTTCATAATGCTAAAAAATGATTTTATATCATATGCAAATTAGCCTCTAGGAGCAGGGAGGGCGTTGCCCCTGCTCCTAGAGGCTCTGTGTTCCCACCTGTGGCCACGCCCCTCTTCTTCTGATTGACAGTGCCGGGCAGCGCAGCTCTCCTGCCTCCGGCCCTGTCTTCATGCCGAAATACCGCGCCTGCGCCGTCCGCTTGTGTATTCGGCGCAGGCGCAGTGAGATGAGGATGCCTGCTGAAGAGGGGCTTGGCCACAGGTGGGAACACGGAGCCTCTAGGAGCAGGGGCCACGCCCTCCCTGCTCCTAGAGGCTAATTTGCATATGATATAAAATCGTTATTTAGCGTTATGACAGGTCAGAGGGGCATTTGATTTACATTATTAGGTTGGTCTGACATTGGCCCATAGCTAATGTCAGACAGCTTATGAGGCCAAAATCTGGTGACAGAAACCCTTTAATATAAGGAAATCTGGGCATGTTTTATGGGATGATTACCAGGCAGTAGGTGAGATTGTCTGACAGGAGTAGGTGGGCCCCTTTTGGACTAGGCCCCTGACTACAGTACCAGCTGTACTGCCCAGATGGCGGCACTGCTCATATGGGCAGGGTTATCCATACCTCATATTCAGGTATATATTGACTGTGATTTTGCTTGTACTGCACTCTCTGTACATTTTAAGATTCAAGTCCCAAGTCATTGTTCTGTTTCCTAGATCAAACACTTGCTATATAGGACAATGTTGTACACAAAATGTCGAGTAGCTGTTCATTCCCTGTGTTGCAGCTGTTTGCTTTAATGTAGTATATTATTTAAAGATTACCATTTAAGACTACAGCTAGTGTACATTGTTGCTGTGTTTGCAGCTTCACATTTCACTATTTCATCTTTTTCTATCTACAGAAACATGCAGAAGAGCTGGAAACGGTATAAAATAATTAACCCATTCTCACCCATTAAATCCCACTGCTCCAGTACCATCGGTCCTGCAGCCATATCATTACGCGCACTATTCACAAGACCACTGCAGCGTCGGCGGACTCCATGACACATGACTGCTGAAAGTCAGAGATTGGCTGTAGTGGTCACGTGAATAATGTGATATCATTGCTTCAGGACTGTCAGGAATTTCTAGAGTGCCAGTCCTGGAGCGGGAGGATAAGTTGTTAATTTATGTATACCATTTCCGGCTCCTACATAAGTTTCTTAAAATCTAATTCAACCCTTTAACACAATACATTGTTGGGCTCATTTTGTGTAGTGTCAGTAAATGTATCACCTGGCTGTAATTTGGACAGATATTAGTATTTGTATTACTGCCGGTTCTACTGAATGGAATTAGACTGCCATTCAAGTGTGGTGTAGGTTTGGTTCAGGAGAACATTAGGGAGTTCATCAGGGGCGGACTGGGAACTTAAAGAGGCCCAGGAAAAAAACTGAAAGTGATCCCATATTGTAGATGGGACCAAATTGTCAGAAAGCGGAATGAACAAAAGTAGCTGGGTCCAACACAAGTAGGTAGAGTCAGCAATACCATTTTGCAGGATAAAATACCTCCCCAGCAGAGCCAAATGTCACAGTGCAGCCCCATATATTGCTCCAGCAGAACCAAGTACCACAGTGCACCACAAAATAATGCTCCAGCAGCACATAATACCTCTCCAGATGATTCCCTCTGTGGTGGCCAGCACCACGTTCTGTTCTTCTCCAGTTGCCTCAGGAAGGCAATACAGTTGAATTCAGAAGTCAAGAGGGCACATGTAGCTGCCAGCCAGGTACATAGGTCTAGGAGTGTCAGATCGATACTTACTTGGCTGACAGACAAGAGGAGGGCTCAGGTGGCCCCCTGTGCATCGACCTACTGGAAGCTTTCCCTGTAGGGTATATGGCCAGTCCGCCTCTGGAGTCCATTTATTGCAGCGATGATGGTGGCACTAAAAGTCAATACAGAATACTACACAAAAATGTAGCATGGTCCTGTTTGCACAGCAATCGAATCCATACATTTGTGCATTAGTGATGTATTTACTAAAGGAACACTACAGAAAAGCCTGATACATGGTGTTATGCCTAGTGCAGGGCCTGAGAGAGGAATGTATGACTACGGATTCAAAGAACACCAAAAAAAATCTTAATGTCATGCACTGCCTACTTGCCTTTGTCCTGCACTAGGAAAAGTGTACCAGTTTTGCCCAAAGTGCTCTTTAAGAACCTGGCCTACCATCTCCCTAGCCTAAAATAGGAAATCATTAAAGTCCATTGATATTCATTGAACGTTCCCTCACACCAAACAAAACATCTAGCATACAACCATCAAGAGCCACATTTCAACACCAGAGCTCCTTCCATGATTACACCCATTAAAAATCATAAAAATGTGCTAAATCATTGGCACAAATAGTTTACCTGATTGGCTGATCAGCATATTGAATACCCTTCCTTAACCCATTGGGACCTTGATACCGATGTATTCTCAAGCAGCACTAAGTAGGTATTCTTAAAGTGAAAATACGGCTGCAATTTTAGACGTTTGTTACATTTTGTGTACAAAATCCTGTGGACCAAATTTTATCTGTTTTGATACTTTAGTACTACATTTTGTGATGATGATATTGTGACACTCCTTTACAAGTTGTATTTTTAATGGCTATTCCTCTACTCTCATTGCCTTTGTTGGTTTGACTTTCCCAATTTTACATTGGTACCTGGTTTACTGTATGTATCTTTTCACTCTTCAGATTTTGCCCTTAACAAAAAGCAATCACTTTGACAATGAGGTGAATTCTTCTATTCCTATCACAGGTGGCACCAGTCCTTACAAACCCTTGACAATCCATTGATTTTTCTTGTACAAACCTCTTGGAAATCTCAAAAATACGCAGCTGCCTAGCATTTTTCATATAAGGTTCTGGGATGCATTCATCCGCAAATCACTTTACTCATCCTAATCTTGTGGCACTGATGGCAACGGTGCATAATATATTACCTTTCATTTATTAAAGGACCCATCAAAAGAAACATGGAATTCAAATGTTTTATGTTCAGTGTTTTTAAATGTGTTTCCTTTACTAATGGCCTCCTATATGAATCCTGCCTACTTATTTGAAGGCCATGTGTTACATGTGATTGACCAAATCATAATGTATATCATATACCAACAAAACCATTCATTTTTGCATCAAGTGGACCATCGTGGATGAATCAACCAGAGCTTATTTTGACCCATCTCTCCTTCTGTGGTTTTCTTGGAATCCTTCTGTTCTAGCAGTAAAGCTGTACTTTATAAAGGTTCCCTTTTGAACATATTTTAATATTAATGTATTTGAATGAAGCGTTGTCTGTTAATGAATAAATGAAAGCTATATATTTAAAATAGAGTTCCTCATTTTTTGCCATTAAAGGGCTGGTTTATTTATTACACTGGGCAGTATCCTCCAGTCATTATCACTGACAGCTCATAGTACGTTATGGATGTAAGCCTAGTAGACAAGGACCAATAGGGGACCACAGAGGCATGGGGAGTAGATGAGTGGTGGATTTTAAAGAGGTGTATGTGCCTACTAAGTCAAACGATTCCTCAGAAATCATCCCCTGATGTTTGTTTGTCTTAGTTTGTGTGCCAAAAAGCTATGGGCACTTTTGATTCAGTTTTTTATGATTTCATTTTACTCATTTTGGGCAAAAAATAATTTTTTTAATTGGTTTTATAAAAAATTTTCTGCAGTTTTTGTGATACTTGGGGTTACAAATCAGTGTATTTGCACACTGCTGCTCCTGGGTTCCATCAGCTGATGGGTCATGTGAACCCTCTGACCTCATAAACACTTATTCAAACCATTCTGTTTAATAAGAGTTTAGTTATAATGAGTGTTTATGAGGTCAGGAGATCAAAGATAAGTCTTAATTTCAGCCGTCAATCTGCAAATGATTGTTAACCCCATGTATCACAAAAACTGCAAAAGAATTTTAAATAAAGATCAATTGAAAAAGTGATTTTAGCCCAAAATGAGTGAATCCAAACACAAAAAACAGCTTGTTTATATTGTTTTATTGAATAACTTAGTGCCATGCAAGTACAAAAGTATTCAGATCCAGATGCTGGTTTGAAATTTTTTTTTTCGTGGGAGAACCCCTTTAAGTTACCTGATGGCAAGCCCTTTCTCACCTATAATTTAGTGGCCCGTAGTTAGTAATTATTATATTATTTCTGTAATGGAAAACCATGCACTTGTGAATGCTAGTTTTATACCCAGTATCTGAACAAGCTTTGAACAAGCAGAGCTGGAATGTAAAGTATGAAGAAGGGAGAAGGAAGTAACCTGAGTCTTTGATCAGATATAAAGTGCATTTCAGACTACACCACACTTTCAGCAGACAATGGAGCAGTGCTGTAGACACTGATCATAGATGTGCCCTTAATGAAGCGTAACTAAACAACAGCTAAGCAGTTGACACTCAAGAAAATAAAGTTCATGTAGGCATTACACTAAGACAACAACATAACATCGGCTTTAAGTAAATTTACTTTTCTTGCAATTTTATGAAAATCCAGAGATAACACATTATAATTTAACATCACATCATGCCAAAGTACAAAATGAACCCTGCTACGTCTAAAAACATACACATACTTTATAGCAAAATTAACTGACCAAAATTTTACATGTAGAAGTGTAAGGACTACATAATTTAAGTTCTATAATTCCAAAAGTCTTGGAACAATTCTCTGTTTTCAGTCATGTGACCCAGAATCTCTCAAGGCAGTAATTGATTCCTCGACACTTACCAAACTCCTCCCATATAATGAGGTGACATCAAAAATCTTTTGCCCTTTTTATAATTCCCTAAATCTGACATCTGCAAAATAAAATGAAATAAATGCACAGGCGCACATATCTAGTGACAGATTCCTGAACCTATCCGCCATGGGAAGGTGATCTGTTATAGATGGTACTCTATTCTAAAATTATTTACCTTTATTTTGGGCCTAGACCTACAAATGAATCCAGTTATATTCTGCTCCAATTTAGAATAGCCTTGGAAAACTGGGTGGATAGGGAGCACAACAAAAGTGTTAGCAGCTACATAAGAGGTTCAGACCAGAAGTGTGGAGCAGAGTTGTAGTTGGCTCAGTGTTACTGTAGCAGACCACATGTGAGAGTTGTCCGGCTGAAGTCTGCAGCTAGAAAGTAGTCAGCAGAGCAGGACAGAAGCAGTACCGGAGCTACTGGGGTAGAAACGATGACCTTGTAGTTCCAAGATAGAGGGCTTCGAACAACATGTCTCTGGCAATCAATTAACCCAACAGTACATGTCCAGCGCAAGACTGTGAGCGGTATAGCAGAGACACAGCCAAGCAGCCCAGCAGACCTGTTACGGCAGTGGGTGTGAAACCATTGTGTTAACCAAGATTTGTCTTGGGGCTAATCCTAAGGACATTACCCTGGCAGTCCCCAGTATTCACCCTATAACCCCTATACAGGGATCTGAACTTTGCTGAAGGGTAGCCACCAGGCAGCTAACTCCTGTAATAGTCTCTGTGTGGTTAGCAGCTGACCCACGGGGGTCAGAGACACTGATGCATGTCACCGAGAGTTCAGACAACAGGCCAAGGTCAAGGCAGGCGGAGTACATGCAATACGCTAATAAGATCAAGGTCAGGACAGGAAGCAAAGGGTCAATACAGGTAACAGGTCAGGCAGAGAAGGGTCAATATGAGTAAACGAACAGTGGTCGGTACATGGGCAGACAGCAGAACAGAACACCTATCAGAAGACTTAGCACATTATGCTTGCTTGTGACAAGATTCTATGGTTTGATGAAACCAATGATCTGAACTTTTGACCCCAATTCTAAGCATCATGTCTGGAGGAAACAGGACTTTGCTCATCACCTGCCCAATACAATCCCTATAGTGAAGTACGACAGTGGCAGCATCATGTTGTGGGGGTGTTTTTCAGCGGCTGCGACAGGTAGACTGGTCAGGGTTGAAAAAAAGCTGAATTGAGCAAAGTACAGATATATTATTAATGAAAACCTGATCGAGAGTGCTCTGGATCTCAGACTCGGCCTAAGGCTCACCTTCCAACAAGCCAAGGACCCTAATCAAACAACCAAGACAACACAGGAGTGGCTTATGGACAACTCTGTGAATGTCCTTGAGTGGCCCAGCCAGGGCCCTTACAAACTCAAACATCTCTAGAGAGACCTGACGGTCTCCTCTAACCTGACAGAACTTGAGAGGATCTGCAGAGAAGAAAATCGCCAAATCTAGGTGTGCAAACCTTGTGGCATTATACCCAAGAAGACTGTAATGCCAAAAGCGTTTCAACTAAATCCTGAATAAAGTGTCTGAATACTGATGTCAATGCAAGAATTTAGTTTTTACTTTTCAATAAATTTGCAACTTTTTTCACTTTGTCATTATGGGGCATGGGGTGCAGAATGAAGGGGGAAACTTTATTTTTTTTCATTTTAGAACAAAGCAACAATATAACAAAATGTGAAAAAAAGAAGGGGTCTGAAGACTTTCCAAATGCATTGTATAGCTTAAATGAGGAGGGCAGGGCTAAACTGCTGCAGTGCTGGTGATACGTGGTTAAAGACTGTTGTAGACAATCTGTAAAGAGTCACTCATCAAATCTTGGGCATAGGCCATAAGCTAATGTTTCTCTATGATATCAGCTTGTTGCCATATGGCCTGCAGTTAATGAACCTTTTCAATTGTCAGAAATAAATGGAGGAACTATAAACTATATCTAATTAATCTGCAGGGACTGGCTAGAACAGACATATTCTTTCTTTTGGAAAAAAAATGCAGATAAAGTGATATGCTGACAAAGAAAATTTAACAAAATACTAAAGGCCATCATTTTTAGCTACACTGGCCGACAATCTAATGTATATAGGAGGTCTCGACTTTTCCCTGACAGCATATGAATTTCAATGGCTGATTATTTTGTTCTCCTGGGCGGTAAAGCCTGTATTATTTTTCAGCAGAGGATCGGTAACGAGCAGTGTAATATTGCCGCCGACTGCCCAATACTCGATCATCGGGCAATCCAATTGTTTTGACATGTTAAAAAATAATTGTTTGCAGGCGGCAGATCGTGGTGTCTAATAATGGTCTGCTGCTGGCAAACTACTAGACAGCATGGCGACGAGCGATGGCATAGGGATCACGCCTCCTTATGCTGCAAAGGAGATCACTGCATGTAATAGCTGGTGTAAAACTGTGTGTATGTGGAGACTAAGGGCCTGCGAGCTTCTATTGGCTGATAAGGGTCATGTGACTGGGCTTCTATTGGCTACTACATTTTGGGGGAATATCTCAGGAACGGTACGGGCTAGATATCTGAGACCCGGTCTAAAACCTTTTCAGACACAAAGACCTTTTCGGACACCTGATATACCGGTGTGCCAAATTTCGCGATTTTAATGCGACAGGGCGGATTCCTTTAGCAGACATACACGCATACATACACTCAGTAAAATTGGGGGCCCATGGTACGGATACATTCAAATATTACCTGCTCACACAGCAGCAAGATGCCCCCTGATATGAGCAACGGAGCATTTCATGCTCCAATGCTCTCCTTTGCTCTGCGCAGAATCGCAAGGGCTTTTTTAGGAGATCCGGTGATGTACCGGGCTCTCTATAGGGACTGATTGGCGGACACTTCCGCCCAGCAGTGAGCCCAATGACATCACTGGCACTAATGGGTGGGCTTTAGCGCTGCCCTAGCCTATAACATGGCTAGGGCAGCGCTAAAGCCTGCCCATCAGAGCCGGTAACGTCACCGGCAACACTGCTAGGCGGAAGCCTCCGTCTAGTAGTGTTAAAAACATAAACAAAAAAGGCTGGATCGTGCAGGGCAAGGGAGAGAACAGGAGCATGAAATGCTCAGATGCTCATATCAGGGGGGCCGGAGAGGTGAAAATGGGAGTGTGTCCAGGTTTAGCTCTGAACCAGGACAATCCCTTTAATACAAGTCAATGGTAATGACTTTCCAGACATAAACAGCTGTCTGACGAGATACACCAGACAGTCAAAAAGTCACTTTATCTGTTTTTTCCCTCCACAACTTAGCTCTGCATAGTCCTTAGTGGTAAGTGTGGAAAATTACTAGCTTGGTGCACATGCTGGAAAGTCCCAAAGTCTTTTAGTATTAGCTGGCTGTGTATTAAACCAGCAAAAACAAGCACATTCAGTGCACTGCAAATAAACAATGGCATAACTCATAGTGCAAGTCAAAGTACACTAACATAGTGAGTTGATGGCTTTGCATAGTAGCAATAAGGGCAAATGTCCAGAATTCAAAGTACCCTTGCTCCAGGGTCTGTACATGTACTACATGATATCCATTATTTTCATTTTTTACATTAACCTCTTAAAACATTATGACACTCAGGCTGTGTTTTATGTTTAGTGTATCAGATGTGCTGTACCTTACAAAAGGATCTACCCTAACTTTAAATATGGCTTCATGACTTACTCACGATGCTGTGCACTGAGGATCTTTTGTCACATTCCTTCCATTAGCTGATCATTGTGCCTCAGTATTTATGCTTGTATAAGATAATAACCTTTTGAACAGTCCACCAGTATGAGATGCAAATTTAGACATAAGCACCCATTCTCACATATTACAGATCCGTAATATGGTGCCCGTAGATTACTTTATCTCCCTACTGCTGTACATCTCTGTGAATTTCTGATTTTAAATGGATTAGGTTAGGTATAAACAAATAGTCCTCATTTCAGTCTTTTAGTTGACTGCAGGAAATATCCAAAGGAAGCAGGTCATCTTCTAAATCAGACAATCTGACAGATTTAAAAAGTAGGATTTGCGCTACTTATAATCAAATGGGGTCCAGATAGTAAGTTTCTCACTGTTCTCCATACAGATTGAAATCCCTCTGTGTTATGTCGTCAATATCAGCTCCCTCAGGGAAAACAAACACTGATAGTAAAGTTAGGCTATTTTCACACTAGCGTTTCTTGCGACTCCGTCACAATAATTACAATAATACAGCCGCATGCATCCGTCATGAACGGATCCGGTTGTATTATGTCTTGTATAGCCATAATCCGCCTTGAACGACATTGAAAGTGAATGGGGGATGGATCTGTTTTCGATTGAGTCAGAGAAAATGGATGCGTCCTCATTGACTTACATTGTGTGCCAGGACAGATCCGCTTGGCTCCACTTCGTCAGGCGGACAGCACAATGCTGCAGGCATTGTTTTGGTGTCCACCTCCAGCGTGGAATGGTGACTGAGGCAAACTAATGCATTCTGAACGGATCCTTTTCCATTCAGAATGCATTAGGGCAAAACTGATGCGTTTTGGACCGCTTGTGAGAGCCCATGACGGATCTCACAAACGGAAAGCCAAAACGCTAGTGTGAGAGTAGCCTTACTCATTATTTTACATCCTCTCCCCTACTTCCGTTTCCGAAGAACAGGTGGACAATTCTTTAATAATACAAATCCATATCAGGGTGACAGGTATTACATACAATTCTCAAATACATATGGAATTCCTCCTGATCTTTGATATAACACCATGAGCACTTCATGTGCTGCCATAGAGTATCCATTCACCCAGTTTTGCCACATGGATCCTAACACTCAGCTTAAGGCTTCATTCCCACAACCAAATTTTCGGTCTGAGTCTGATCTGGATATGTGGGCAAAAATGGACTTTCACGACCAGTTAGGTGCAAGGAACTTAACTGTGCAAAGCCTGGTAATTCACAAAGCTAAAGAACAGAACGCCCTCGAATCTTGACCTGAGGATTGGTGATGCACCTAGATTAATGCGACGACCTACCCACCCCGTCCAGCGGATGACATGCGCTGGCACGTGGTGCCGGGAGGCTGACGAGGCCGCTCCCGTGCGGGAGGAATGACCGGTGGTGGTATCGGGATTGTGCCCTAACCCCGCCACTAATGAGCGGAATTAGGAAATGAACTGAAAGGAGACGCAGGCCTGTCCTGCAGTGTGTAGCGACAGGTCATCTGAACCATACGCTGAAGCACCTTGGAGAGATCCCTGAGCATCTGAAGTGGGCACCCGCTATTTAATGACGGAAAGGACTTAACTTCCACAGGGGAACCCACCTGGCAGGTCTTGAAGATGGAACGAGCAGGGAAGTGTGAATGCCGTGTCAAGCTAGATGCTGCTTGAGAAGGATGGAGCGTGATCGTGTGCTACGAGTGAATTCCCCGGGCCTACGGAACCCAAGAGATCCTAAATACATGGCAGCCTTTATGATAATGCTAGTTGGGCGCCAAAAAGGAGCACCATCCAGGGCTAGAGACAGCTCCTGAAACAGTTTGCCCGACATGGGCTGCCTACGCACTATTGGACCTGCACTGTTTTTCCGGACGTATCTAATGGTAGCTTGATGGCTTGATGGACAAATTGACTGGGAAGACGAGTCCTCAAGCACCTGGTGATGTTTGATCCCGGCCAAATATAACTTGACCGTATTATAAGAAAGGCGCAGCTGAGTAGGGCCATGAGCAATGAATGCCATTAAGAAATACCAACGTCCAGGTCACCCACAGGTGGGTTAGCGTGAGGCACTGAAATACCTTGCACCCCGTCATGAAGCTCCTGGCGGTGTTCCCCGCTAGGGACCCTTGCACCAACTACTTTGCAGATTCCACCAGCTGCATTAGTCCATGAACGAGACAAGAGGTAAGAGACTGGAAAAGCATGAGGAAAAGCATGTCAACCCTGTCCAACTTTCTCTGACAGAACTGGAGACCTGGGAATGAATAAGGCATAACACCCCAAACAGTGGTGCGACTGATCGTCGCAACTGTTCCTTGAGTTACCTGGAAACACGAAACGAACAGGAATGATGGAGTGAAATGATCAGTGGGAACCTATAAAACCAAGCGTTTAGACCAGCGTGTGAAAACAACTGACAGCCAATATTGAACTAAAATGCACCGAGACCTGGAAACATGAAGTAACGGGATGGAGCCTGAGTGAATCAGGTGGACAAACAGATGTGTATATGAGCGTGCCGGGAAGTGAAAGTAAAGGCGAATAAACTTGTGCGAAAACGGAAGTTGCCTGAGGACGAGCCTGGAACACGAAGACCAGTGATATACAGGTGAGGACAACGGAATATTCTAGGATTGGGATGATGCCAAATGGGCTGGCAGGCGCGTGTCCTGAATGATGCGGGATACGATGCAAGACTGGTGATGAAGAGGCGACCCGAGTGATCCAGGCCACTATGCATGAATGAGTCATGACCTGAGTGTTTCAGGAACAAGCGTCACACTACACGAAGAATGACCCGAGTGGGACGGGCAATTATACATGAATGATGGGTGACTTGAGCGATTCAGGAACCAATATTACCCTGTGAAGAATGACCTGAGCGATTCGAACAATTATACATGGCCTGAGCGATTCAGGAACCGACGTTACACCGCATGGTGGATAACCTGAGTGATTCAGGCAATTGTGGCACGGCCTGAGGGCTTCAGGAACCCCAAGAACACTGGGAGAACGAATAGAAGAGTGTAAGCTAGGTAAATCAGAACGAGGAGAACTAGGAGATGAACGAACCCTGAAATCGTGATAAAAATATGCATGACAAGCCCTGAGTGGTGCTGGTGATAAGACATGACCCTACCCTGAGGATTCAGGTAGAGTACAGGTGCTGAATGATGGATGGCCTGAGTGAAGCAGGACTGAATAGGAGACGACCCAATACCGGGAGGATTTGAGGGACCGAAGAGGGGATCGTGATGAACAATAATATACAAGACCGGACCTGAATTGACTAGAAAATCATGGGCTCATGTGCAAGATTAAAACAAGTGCGCCATGTAAAACTGGACTTGTTTTTTTTTTTTTTTTCACTGACGGGACTGGAACCTGCAACCTGGGAAAGCACGGAACGAACAGAAAAGATGAGGCGACGATATGGACTTGCGCGTGAGTCAACTGGGCCGATACCCACAAGCCGGCAAATAGTGAAGACAGGATGAAGCTTGAGCAAATCAGGTGGACAGAGGGAAGCAGCCGACATGCCAGGGAAGAAAGAGGGACCGAATCGTGCGGAAGTCGAGCTGCCGGGAACGTGCCTGCGTGATGAGAGCGTGGACGAGAACCAGTAGAACCCAGGAGAAGCAGAATGAGACTGAGTGATACGGGAGAAGACCAACTGAATGCGGGTGCCTGATTGACACCAGGACAATGCAGGACCAACGGGAAGGAGACCTGATTCTGGAGGAAATGCAAGATTGACACGTGACTGGAGCGAAACCTGGATGAAGGAAACCTGAGTTATTCAGACTAACATGCATGACAAAAAAAGACCTGTCCAGCGGGATACTGGCATGACCGGACATGCACGGAAGGAGACCTGAGCGAATCGGGCCACTACGCATGGAAGGAACAGGACCTGAGGGATTTCAGGCAAGAGTGCAGAAATGAGAGACAACCTGAGCGACTCAGGCCATTACACAAACAGAAACATCAACAGAGCGATTCAGGCAAGTATACGTGAACGATACGTGAACCTGAGCAATTCAGCCAGCTTTACATGGAAGATACATGGACCTGAGCGATTCAGGCAATTATACCTGAGCGATTCAGGCAGTTATAGATGAATAATACATGAACCTGAGTGATTCAGGCAGTTATGCATGGATAATGCATGAACCCGAACGATTCAGGCAACTATACATGAAAGATACATGATCCTGAGCGATTCAGGCAGTTATACATGAATAATATATGAACCTGAGCGATTCAGGCAGTTATGCGTGAATTATACATGAACCTGAGCGATTCAGGCAAGTGCGCATGAACCTGAGCGATTCAGGCAGTTATACATGAATAATATATGAACCTGAGCGATTCAGGCAGTTATGCGTGAATTATACATGAACCTGAGCGTTTCAGGCAGTTGCAGATGAATAATACATGAACCTGAGCGATTCAGGCGGTTATGCATGAATAATACATGAACCCGAGCGATTCAGGCAACCATACATGAAAGATACATGATCCTGAGCGATTCAGGCAGTTATACATGGATAATACATGAACCTGAGCAATTCAGGCCACCATACATGAATGATACATAATCCTGAGCGATTCAGGCAGTAATACATGGATAATACATGATCCTGAGCGATTCAGGCAGTTATACATGGATAATACATGATCCTGAGCGATTCAGGCAGTAATACATGGATAATACATGAACCTGAGCGATTCAGGCAGTTATGCGTGAATTATACATGAACCTGAGCGATTCAGGCAAGTGCGCATGAACCTGAGCGATTCAGGCAATTACACATGAATGATACATGAACCCGAGCGATTCAGGCAGCTATACGTGAATGGAACATGAACCTGAGCGATTCAGGCAACCACCCGCCGCTGCATAAACCTGAGCGTTTCAGGTGACAACATACCTGTCAAGTGAACCTGAGCGATTCAGGTGAACACCATATCGCTGCATGATCTGAGCGTTTCAGGTAACAACGTACCGTCACAGTAACCTGAGCGATGCAGGCAAGACGGCATATAGTTACATGGACCTGAGTGATTCAGATAAATACCATACCGCTAAAGGTACTTAAGCGAACCCGGCAACACTAGGCTGTTACACTGACCTGGGAGATCCAGGCCTGCCCTGGCCGATTAGGGGAGCCCTATCGTCCCATGGACCTGAGCGATTCAGGTGGACGTGAAGCCGGTACCTGACCCTGTGCGATTCAGGCGAAGCCAGCCCTGTTACAAGAACCTGAGTGGTTCAGGTGTGCGCTGTACCGTTACCTGGCCTAGCGCGACTCAGATGAATACTACCGTAGCATGACCTTGCAACCGTTACATAAACCCAAGCGACAATAAACCAATGCATGAACCGCACACCAGTTTCTATTACTCGTGGAGTACTTGTAACTATACATATAATAGTAGAGGGAATGGAATTTTTTTTTTTCTTTTTGACAGGTATGTATACTGCCGGGGGTCCGGCGGTGAATGGTTTATGCACCAACAATCTGCCCCAGGAACTGAAGTTGTAAAGGAACATGTATGGCTGCACATGAACATGCACCAAATCACCCGTGGACCGTGCAAACTCATACCAAGGGATCCGATATTGGGGGGTGCAAGCTACATATTCTGGCCCGCGAAGAACGGTACTTGAACACATTTCCTATATTTTATTTATTCATTTTTTAAACCCAGAGCTGCTGGATATGGCCTAACTCGGCACCTGCGCCATAATTGCTACCTGCCCGACTATAGTTAAAACTGGGGGGGGGCCAATCGATTGTGGCAGGCAACGAGACCAGACCACCCAACGTGTTGGTCGCAGAATGCAGCAGGGGAGGACCCGCCGAAACACAAGTTAAAAGAACCTGCCGGGCCCCTTGCATCCTCCGACCTGTACATTCACCAGGAGGATCCCCAATGCCTGCTCCGAATACCTCACCAAGTGCGCACGTATTGCCGTGTGGAGCGTGGCCGGCGTGGAGTCGCGGAGAAGTGCCGGGAGTGGTCTGCGCTTGCAGTTAGGGTGCTAACCCGGAACATCATGCTGTAATGTCCGCCACCCAGCCGGTCACTGGCGCCGGGGAGCGGAAGAAGGCTGGCGGGATTACGCTGAGGAACTCCCGCCCCAGACACCAGCTAGGAGGTCGGGGAGTGCCGACGTGTTAAGCCCGAGGTAGCAGAGCTGAGCGCGCGGACGAGCCTGGCCAGCTTGTAGTGCTTGCCCGACGTTCCCAGCTCCGCCATTCCACACAACTCTGGGAGTCCCTACCCACAACCCGGAGAAGCGCCCCCCCTTACCGTGTGGGACCTGGCGGCCCCCTCCCCTGGCGCAGCCGCCGAGTCCTGGTCCAGCGTCAGCTGACCGCAAGCGAGCCGCACCCGCGGGCGCCGCGCCGTGCGGACCGCTGTCAGCTGCAGAACTAACCACGAGAGGAGGTCTGAGGGCCGGAGTGGGGAACCGCCATTGCCCCGACCTGCACCGGCAGGGCGGTAGCTGGAAGCGACGTCACGCTTGGCCGGGAGATCTGACGGCACGCGACGACCGTCCCCCTAGAGAGAACACCCGGGGCGATAATCAGATGTAAGAAGTGCGTCCGTTTCAGCAAAGGACAACCATTCAACCCATGCCTTAACATGGCTGCACCAAGTGGAAGGAACCACTGCATTCTAAATCAGAGGCATCAACCTGTCAGAGGGAGGTCCTATAGCAAATGAGGGCATGGGAAGCCCACTAGGTCCGCAGTTGGATGCAGTAGCCTGAAACGATGGAACTGCAAACGAAAAAGAGCGTCAGCCATTACATTACACTTACTCGACACATGACACACGCTTTGAAAACCACGTTATGCAATAAGGACCCCATAATTCCATCGCCACCACCAGGAGAGGATTAAGTGCATGATAGGCCCGGGGCTGTCTACTCAACTTGGGCCCCTCCCTCCATTTTAAATTAAAAATGTTTTGTATGAAGAGGCTGCGGTGCTTCGTGAGCGCCACAGTCTCTTCCTAGGCCATATGACATCTTCAGACTAAAAAAAAAAAATGAAAAATTGGGTCGCCAAATTTAAAATACATATAGTTATAATAAAAAAAGACATGGAGGAGAAATTAACACCACATACCCCTTACATCCAGTGACATCTCCTGCCATGTAGACCTTCTGTTTCCTCTTCTTCTCCATTTGACCTAGACCGCCATGGCAAATTCTTTCAGCCGCATCTCGTCTCTACAGAATGTGTAATACAGGCACGTTAGATTTCTCAATTTTTCCATCAACCTCCCCATCCTGGTGACCCCACAGTGTCATCCTGCTGCCACTCCCAATACTGTGCCCGTTGTGCTCCCCAATGTCCCAGGTACTATACTGCTGAAAAAACGGTGACCTTAATAAACATAATGGGGTCATTTATCAAACTGGTGTAAAGTAGAACTGGATTTCCAAAAGAGCTGTCAGAAATGAATGGTGGAATCTGATTGGCTGCTATGGGCAACTAAGCCAGTTCTAGTTTACACCAGTTTGATAAATTACCCCAAATGTCCCTTTTTCCACAGCAGCTATAATGCCCCCTAGAGTGCCCCCAGTAATAATAATATCCCATATTGTGCTCCAGGCAATAATACCTGTATAGTGTCCCCAAAAATAATAGAATTGCCCCTACAGTGCTTCCCCAATAGCAACGCCCCCATATAGTAATCTCCCCCACATTGCCCCCACATAGTAATTACCCCATAGTAATTTGCCCCCACACAGTAATTTGCCCCAAATAGTAATTTCCAACACACTTCCCCCATATAGTAATTTCTCCCACATAGCAATTTCCCCCACACTGCCCCACATAGTAATTTCCCCCCACACTGCCCCCACATAGTAATTTGCCCCCCCCTCACTGCCCACACACAGTATTTCCCCCCCCCACAAAGTAATTTAGTAATTTCCCCCACACTGCCCCCACACAGTAATTTACCCCACATTGCCCCCACACAGTAATTTACCCCACACTGCCCCATATAGTAATTTGCCCCCACTGCCCCACATAGTAATTTCCCCGACACTGCCCCCACATAGTAATTTCCCCCACACTGCCCCCACACAGTAATTTACCCCACACAGTAATTTACCCCACACTGCAGTTTTCCCCACACAGTAATTTCCCCAAAATAGTAATTTCCACCACACTACCCCCACATAGTAATTTCCACACACTTCCCCATATAGCAATTTCCCCACACTGCCCCACATAGTAATTTCCCCCACACTGCCCCACATAGTAATTTATCCCACACTGCTCCATATAGTAATTTCCCCCACACTGCCCCATATAGTAATTTCCCTCACACTGCCCCCATATAGTAATTTCCCCCACACTGCCGCCATATAGTAATTTCTCCCCCACTGCCCCATATAGTAATTTGCCCCCACTGCCCCACATAGTAATTTCCCCGACACTGCCCCCACATAGTAATTTCCCCCACACTGCCCCCACACAGTAATTTACCCCACACAGTAATTTACCCCACACTGCAGTTTTCCCCACACAGTAATTTCCCCAAAATAGTAATTTCCACCACACTACCCCCACATAGTAATTTCCCACACACTTCCCCCATATAGCAATTTCCCCCACACTGCCCCACATAGTAATTTCCCCCACACTGCCCCACATAGTAATTTATCCCACACTGCTCCATATAGTAATTTCCCCCACACTGCCCCATATAGTAATTTCCCCCACACTGCCCCACATAGTAATTTATCCCACACTGCTCCATATAGTAATTTCCACCACACTACCCCCACATAGTAATTTCCCACACACTTCCCCCATATAGCAATTTCCCCCACACTGCCCCACATAGTAATTTCCCCCACACTGCCCCACATAGTAATTTATCCCACACTGCTCCATATAGTAATTTCCCCCACACTGCCCCATATAGTAATTTCCCTCACACTGCCCCCATATAGTAATTTCCCCCACACTGCCGCCATATAGTAATTTCTCCCACACTGCCCCATATAGTAATTTGCCCCCACTGCCCCACATAGTAATTTCCCCCACACTGCCCCACATAGTAATTTATCCCACACTGCTCCATATAGTAATTTCCCCCACACTGCCCCATATAGTAATTTCCCTCACACTGCCCCCATATAGTAATTTCCCCCACACTGCCGCCATATAGTAATTTCTCCCACACTGCCCCATATAGTAATTTGCCCCCACTGCCCCACATAGTAATTTCCCCCACACCGCCCCCACACAGTAATCTCCCCCACACTGCCTTCACACAGTAATTTCCCCCACAAGGCCCCATATAGTAATTTGCCCAGACATAGTAATTTCCCCCACACTGCCCCCACACAGTAATTTACCCCACACAGTATTTTACCCCACACACAATACTTTACCTCACACTGCAGTTTCCCAAACAGTAATTTGCCCCCACACTGCCCCAATACAGTAGTATCCCCCACACTGCCCCACATAGTAATTTGCCCCCACATAGTAGTCCATCCCATAATAATTTGGCCCCACACAGCCCCCCACATAGTAATCATTTCATAATAATTTTCCCCAACATAGTAATTTGCCCCCATTCAGAAGCCCAACTATAGTAATTTCCCCCGATGTACTCGATGTCCAGGGCCAGGCGCTTGCTCGCAGAGGAAGGCGGGATGAGGCAGGAGCACACACGTCACAGTGCTGCGTCCCGACACAGGTGCGCTATTTCATTACCACATAGGCCTCAGGCCAACTAAGCCTGAAGCCTATGGTGGTGACTATGCACTCCCTTGCCCCGCCGCAGTATGTGGGCGTTCGGGTTCGTGTTGGCCTCCAGCAGTTGGGCCCTTGTCTGCCGACCCGAACGTCCCTATTGT
This sequence comes from Bufotes viridis, assembly GCA_033119425.1. NCBI lineage: Eukaryota > Metazoa > Chordata > Amphibia > Anura > Bufonidae > Bufotes > Bufotes viridis. The sequence continues at coordinate 482,260,138 of CM065590.1, read as the reverse complement.
AATCCGCTACTGCCCACTACTATCAGGAAAAGTTCCAAAAAGGTAATATTTTTTGTCAAACCGTGATCCGACCAGTCTGCAGGCCAAGGCGCTGCTGACCAGCGATCTCCGAATATCGCATCGTAACCCAAAGAACCAGCCACGTATCTAAAAAGGTGCATTGTGTCACTGTCAATTTCCGGTTCTGAAAAACATGACACGCCATCGTAGGTATGCAGGAAACGCAACTGGATTCTAAGATCAGCCTTCAAAGGTTTCGTCGCCAGCGCCGCGAAAAAACCCGCATCATAGGAAAAATCCGGCACGCGAAGAGTAACTGACCTAGGAGGGATTGTAATTCCCTAAGCGTAATTTTTCGTGCATCCAGATAGCACACAGGCGCACCAGCTTATCTTGCGGTAAACTAATCAAGCCCCTTTCTGTGTCAATTTGGATACCTAGAAAGGAAAGACAACGTGTGGGACCTTCGAAAAAACGAAAAGTCGCCAGAGTGGTAGCGCAGACCTCAGACCCGCACGGATCTATAAAAAGTAAGACCTAGAAAAAGTGTTGCCAGTCTCAACTTTAACTACCCACTCTAGAAAACAACTAAACATCTAAAAATACTTTCAAGAAATGGAGCAACCCATGGGAAGTCACATGTCGAAGGAGAAGGAACCATTCAATTGACAGCCCAGTAGATGGAAGCAATCCGGATGAACCGGCAGAAGCCGGAAGACTGATTCCACTTAGCTAAGAGGGCTTCAGAGCCTGCTTTCACAATTAGGCCTAAAGCCACATCAAAAGAGGTATAGGAAACAGCCGCCTCTTCCTTAGGGATCTCATCACTGATGGAATCCCCTTCCGGGAATGATAAATAGTGGATTAATCTAAATTTACCCGGCTCCTTCTTCGGGATTACCCCAAGAGGAGATACCCTTAAATTGGAAAATGGGAGCTCCTCGAAAGGACCAGCCATACGACCCAGGGCAACCTCCTTATCTACCTTCGCCTGTGCCTCCCCAGGATGCTCCAAAAATGACTTTAGATTACCTGTAAATACAACTTTGTGATGAGGTAGATGAGGAATCCAGAAACCAGCCCTTAAAACCTTAAAGGACCCTGACTGCCTCCTGACGCCTGGGATACCGGTCGAGCCATTGGTGCATCCTTTGCACATTCACGGGGTCCTCCTCTCCGGCAGGAACCGCCCTGGCCACAAAAAGAGCACTCAGAGGGAGCAATTTGCATGATGCAAAGAAGCGACAGTGATCTTTGTTGAAGAGCCAACAAGCTCCAGGCTGGCGACCTCCTGCCACGGGTCCATATTAACCCGCGGCTTGAGCTATTTGAAAGGGCAAAGAAGGCCTGGACGAAATCATTAATTGAATCCAGGCATAAGTGGCCTTTGAAGCCCAACCAACCTCAATGCCAAACGGCGTCTGAACTCCTCATCATAACGCCACCATGCCGTACCGCCATGCAACTTGTGGGCCGAATAGATGGAGTCAATATAAGTGAACAGCACCACGCCTTGTCCGGGTGACTCTGACTATTTATCCTGGCCAATATAGAAAAAGCCTGTAACCAACTGCCAAATGTCTTAGCGACCCTGGGCTTCCTATCATCCGATTTCTCTACACGCTTTTCTTTATCGACAGTCAATTGATCTACTGCCAACAACGACCAAATATCCACATACTCACAGTTAGCTATTTTTTCATTAACATCCTGAGTGACCTGACTACCTAACAGGGCCAATTCACAAAAATAAGCGTCTCGAAACAAAAGCCCGGATGTATCCAACCCACTCGCAAGTGGTGGAGGTGCCACACCTGGCGTCGCCACCGAATTTTCCAGCTTGGCAACCAATGTTTTCAATTCATCAAGCATATCGCCAGAATTAGGAACACTCCCTACCCACGCCTATGAACAGTGAGCTTCACCACTTGGCGGTATGGCAGCTGCAGCCGACATGGGAACCGGAGGAGAAGGCAGCACAGGAGCGTCAGGAGCCACAACCACAGGTGCGGGCCTAGCCACCTGTGAAGGGCTGTGACAACGCCTCCCATGACTTCGTATCCGTCTGCGACGATCCCGCCTGGAAACCAACAGATCTCTGTGCCTCCTGGAGCACTGGCGGATCCAGAGCCTGGTCTCGGGAGGGGCACTTTGGGCGATTGATACGCCCCAGCTCCCATCACTACAGAAATACAGCCCCACTTACCTCTTCCATCCAGTGACGTCTCCTGTGATGTAGATGTTCTCTTTCCTCATCTTCTCCTTTCAGACCTTCAGACCAGACCGACAGGTTTCGTCTCTGCAGTTTGACAACAAAATAAATCTCAGTTACTACTTTTCCATCATCCTCCCATATTCTGGACAAATTATCCTTCTACCCCCATATAAAATACATCAGTAATGTCCCCATAGTGCCCCCCGATCATGTGCTAGTGAAAAGTGCCAGTCTCCTCTCTCCCCATCATGTCCTCCCCCAATCATGTGCAGGCTCCTTTCCCCAGCCATCCCCTTCCCCCAAAATTATTTGCAGGCTCCTTTCCCCAGCCCCCAAATCATGTGCAGGCTCCTTCCCCCTCCCCCAAAATCATGTGCAGGCTTCTCCCCCAATATTGTGCAGGCATCTTTCCCCTTCCCCCCAATATTGTGCAGGCTTCTTTTCCCCCTTCCCCCAATATTGTGCAGGCATCTTTCCCCTTCCCCCAATATTGTGCAGGCTTCTTTTCTTCTTTTCTCCCTCCCCCAATATTGTGCAGGCTTCTTTTCCCCTCCCCCCAATATTGTGCAGGCTTCTTTTCCCCCTCCCCCAATATTGTGCAGGCTTCTTTTCCCCTTCCCCCAATATTGTGCAGGCTTCTTTTCCCCCTTCCCCCAATATTGTGCAGGCTTCTTTTCCACCTTCCCCCCCAATATTGTGCAGGTTTTCTGTTCCCCCTCCCTACTTACCTCCTTGCAGCGCTGGATGCAGGCCTCTTCCAGCCTGTGTCCCGTTCTGTCCTCTGCTCAGGCGGCGCGATGACGTCATTCATTGCGCCGCCTGAACCGCTCTGATTTGCTGTCGGCACGAGGCCGGCAGCCTATCAGAGGAGCAGGGGAGGGTGACGCCTCTCCCTCCCCTGCCGCACTGCAAAGCGATCTGTATCGCTGTCCAGAGGACGGCGACACAGATCGCTATGGAGATGAACGCTTCCACAGTGGAAGCGTTCATCTCCTGTCACTGCCGCCGGTGCTGCCACAATATCGGGGGGGGGGGGGCAATTGCCCCGTTGCCCCCCCCTGGATCCGCCACTGTCCTGGAGCCACGGGAACTGCAGTGTCCGCGACCAAGACGCGACCGCCCACTGTGGTCCCACCTCCGGCTGTGAGACCTACGGACTGAGCTCGATGATCCGATGATGAGTTCGAGCGACGCGTGCCTCGACGACTTCGGCCACTAACTCTGCTAGCCCCACGCACCAACTTGTGGCCGTCTATAGTAATAGGCGATAAACTATCTTGTGGGGTGCCAGGGACAGCTTCAAATTCAAAGAATTCATCACTGCTTGCATTCACAGTTGAGAGCTCCCTCTGGTGGCCAATATATGTAATTGCAGCCCCAGTCCCAAAACGAACAGGAGCTGTAGCAGGAGCTTGTAAGGCACCCTGCGGTGCAGTAGCGCGGGGCGGGGGAATCAACAACAGGAGCTAGAGCGGGGAACTGGCCGTAGTCCAAACCAATTGGCCAGCCTGCCTGGCTGTGTCTCTTCGGGCTGCACAGACACAGAAGGTATCCCAGGCTGGTGAACCTCCGACACAGCTGAATCTTGTAAAGCCGAGCTGACTGCAGGGGGACATGTAACAGGGGCTGGGAAGTGCCAGGAGTCAGGCGCGCTGCACACAGGTGCCCTAAACGGGGCATGGCCACGCTTGCAACGCCTGACCGGGGAATGGGATAGGCGGCCAGGGGGACGCAATGAACGCGTAGGGCGCATGGTAGAAGGGGCAGCAGCCACCTGAGGGGACACTGAGCTCCCCAGCGCATTTGCTGAGAGCAGGGGGGGGCTAACCATGTCGAACCTTCTCTGGCAACCTTATCCTGTAGGAGGGCCAGGAGGTCAGCCTCATTGAAATCCGTTATTATCTGGTGCAGATAAACCCAAACTCTTCACTGGCCGAGCGCACACCAAGAGGAAGTGGAGGAGGAGTTAATCCTTTATGTACATGACTCCACAACGGATGGGGTAAAATGAACCTGCAGCTCACGTTCACAGTGTTGCTGTCTGAGTGTAAGCTGTTTGAAAGGACATCCCTGTGTACATCCAGGCCCTGCGCAGGACGGAGGACAGGGAGTATGAAAACCAGTCTGCCCGGCCTAAAACCGGGCCTCTGGCCACCGTAAAGGCAGTTGCCAGTTCTTTGAAAATGGCGCCCGCTCAGGAGCTGAGCCGGCATCATAACCACCGAGCGCCTGCTGTTTTATACAACAAACACCTGGTGGCAGAGTCTGTTCACAGACCGTTAACCCCTTAGATACTGTGGTCAGTTGTGACCACAGCATTTAAGCAGCCAAATTCCGGGAGCGCTGCGGTCCGGTGACCAAATGGCTTTCCACAATGGAATCGCAGGAGTTGCTAGGTTGCTATGGCAAACTCAGCCTTCTGTCTCTGGCAGGGCTCCACAGGAACATGGGGGGTCATTTACTAACCAGAAATATGCCTATAGTAGGTGTATTCCTGGCACAGATTGCGACAAAGGTCCTTTGCACAGCAATCTGTGACTTTTCCCTGCTCACGCAAGGTCTAAAATAATAGGGAAGCTGTCTTACATTTAGAAGCAGTGGTGGATTCGCCAAAATTATGTAGAGGCCGGCGTTTCTACATAACGCTAGAAGATCCACCGCCAGATAAGAGATATTAGGGTCGGCGTCTAAAACGCCAGCATTAATAAATAACCCCCATAGTGAACCTCCCATAGGCTACAATAGTAAATTATTGCAGTCTATGGGAGAAACTATCAGACAAATTGCATGATCAAAACCACTAAGGGGGTAAAAATAAATGTAAAAAAAAGTTTAAAAAAATATAATAACCAAGAATACAACAAAAAATAAAGATCATTAGTATCACACGTGCCATAATGCCTGAACTATTAATATATAAAATAATTTATCCTGTACCATGAATGGCATAATGAAAAAAAAAACTAAATGGGTGATTTGCTGTTTTTTGGTCACTTTACCTCCCCAAAAAATAGAATAAAAAGTGATAAAAAAAGGCACACACACTCTCAAATGATAGACAAAAAAAACCCTACACATCACTGCACAAAAAATGAGCCCTAAGGCCCCTTTCAAACAAACAATACGGATTGTTTCCAGATCTTTTCAGGCAAAAGCTGATGGTTTTGCAAGCAAGTACAGTCAGTTTTGTCTGCAATTGCATTCAGTGGTTTCCGTTTTTTTTTACACGGATGCAATCAGTAGTGACAAGTTTTTCAGGTGCGTGAAAAAAAAACTGAAGAAAAAAAAAACACTTTAGAATAACAATCTATATCTCCTAGCAACCATCATATATTTTTCGGAATAGTGCAAATACTTCAGAATTTGGGGCCCCACTTGTACTTTTTGCCCAGGGCCACAGTTTGTCTAACCCTAGGTACACACCTCCACGTCCAAACGCGCTGTAAAACGCACAACATGTGAAAAGCCATGCTTCCCTATGGGCATGGTTCACATTTGGGCGTTTTACAGCGCGTTTGAACGCGCTGTAAAACGCCCCACGCCCAAACAAGTACATGAGCTTCTTTGGGGCGTTTTAACGCGCCTATGGACAATGATGCCATAGGGGAGAATCACTGAATCGCGCGTATGACGCACGTTTCTTAGTTACAAGAACGCGCATCCAAAAACGCGCGTAAAACGCGAGTCATACGCGCGATTCAGAAACGCCTAGGTGTGTTCCCAGCCTAAAACTGGCCCTGCCTGCAGTTTAAACTGCTGATTCCCTTACGTCCTACCAGCAGCACAGATGGGGTTAACCACCCCCCGTGGACTGGCAGGACCGGCGGAATGTTTAATGAGCCCAAGACTAATAACTCAATTTAACAATTAAGTATCTCCTTAAAAGGAGGAAGTCAACCCCCAGCACACTGTGTTTTTTTCTGTCCTCCTGGACAGGTGGACTAGGCGGTTTGTTCCCCCCTTTCTTATGGAAAGTGCGGGGAGCCTTCTTTTCGTTTGGGTAACGGCGTTGCGTTATTTCCTAGGTACCTTGTCAGTTTGGCCGGCAGCTTATTTGCTGCCGGCCCCGCGCAATTGCGCCTGGCTGGGGTATTTTGGCGGCGTCCTTGGTCTAGGATTCCCGGTCCCTGTGCGCCGCCATCTTCCGGAGGTGACGCGGGGACTCTCCTTTTGCATCACCTCCGGGTAATCCAGCCGTGATTTTTTCACGGGCACGATTTTTTTCATAGATGCGATTTTTTTATGCATCTTCCTGTGGAGGATTTACTGGGGGAAGGGTGGATTGGCTATCCCTCCCCTTCCCCTATTTTGGGAGGCTGTGTGCTCCAGTTCAGTCTCTGGCTACATATGCTTTTTCAGCCAGCTCCCAGAGTCCTAAAATTGGTGTTGTTCCACTTGTGGTGTTTTTTCCTCAGCTGCCTCCGGTCTGTTTTTCTTCCTTTCCTGCGTAGATAGGTGGTTTACAAATGTTTTATTTGTCCCTTTTTTCCCGCAGTGATGTCTCCTCCGCGGGATTCGGAAGGCAGGAAAGTGGATTCCAAGAGGAAGCATCTATCCTGCTACCATTGCAGCAGTCAACGGTTATTGTAAGCTGATCATACCTGCACTCGTAAGATCGCAGAAGCTAAGCAGCTTTAGGCTGGGCTAAGACCAGCTTGGGAGACCGGTTGGGAATCCCTGGGTGTGTTGACTTAACCTACACCTGGGGTTACAGCTGCGGTTAGAGGTTTCTGACCTCTAGTGAACCTATGTTGCAGGATATGTATCAATGGCTCTGTTAAAGGAGTCATAGGCCTGCTGGATGGAAAGGCTTCCTATTCGTGCCCAGGCCCCTATGGAGACCTCTGTCCCGGTAGAGAGACCTTCTTGGTCTCCTTAGTTTCTTCCTCCTCGGATGAGGAGGAGCTGACGTTGTGTTTTCTCCCTGGAAAGACACAGAAGTTGCTCAAGTCCATCAGGTCGGGGGACCATGATGTTGACTCGGGGAGCCTCCCGTTCCCGCTACTCGGGCACATCGTGTCTTCAAAGCGGATGAGACCCTCCTCTCTGTCATGATATAGAGTGGAAAAAACCTGGAAAAGGTCCGGTTTTAACAAAGAAGTTTAAATCCATGTTTCCGATGGCTTAACCCTTGGTGGATTTGTGGGGATCCATTCCCAAGGTGGACATGGCTATTGCCAAGTTGTCCAAGCGCACTCTGGTTCCTGCAGACGATGGGTCTAGCTGCAGGACCCCCTTGCAGAGTGCACACTAAGACGGGGTGTTACGGCAGCTGCGGCTTCCGCTTCCACAGCCATAGCGGCTTTTTGAAGTCTCTACGTTCCTCCGATCTCGCCTGGATCAAATTCAAGTTGATGTGAACCAGAGGTTTGAACCAGATGCTTTCAAGACCATCAACCTGGCTACGGACTTCTTGTGCGATACCGCACAGCCCCAGTTGAAGCTAGCGAGGAGCTTCCCGCTAGCAAAGCAAGTCCTGGGTATGAGGCCAAACACAGATCCTTGCTCTTGAAGCTAAGCAGCAGGTCTGTGGCTCATGGGAGACCAAGTGTGCCTTTGGCACCCTGTAACAATACTATCAAATAATGTCAGGGGCCTATATATAGCATGGCCCTGAGATCGGCGGCCCATATTCCATTTGGAGGAGCCAAGGATGGAAAATCCACCTCCTGACTACGGGCCTCTTCGAGGCTCTTGCTTAATTCCCGTTACTCCTGCCGTCCTGCCAATAAGCTTCATGTACCCGTCGGGAGTCGTCTCTCCCACTTCTGAGAAGAATGGATCCAAGAGATCTCGGATCCCTGGGTCCTGAATATCATTTTCAACGGTTATTTAGTCAACAACACCTCTATTCCACTGGACAGGTTTGTCAAGATCAACCTTCTACAAGCTGCCAAGGAGGCGATCCTAGAGGCCTACATTCAGGACTACATTTGCAAAAGGGCTCTGGAGGAGGTTCCGGCAGGAGAACGGGGCCTAGGGATCTATTCACCAGTTTTTCTGGTTCCCAAGGCTTCAGGAGATCTCCGGATGATTATCGATCTGAGATATTTCAATCGATTTATAAGGAAGGTGAAGTTTCGTGTAGAAACCATCAGGTCAGTAGTTCACGTCGTCAATCCTGGAGACGTGATGGCAACCCTGGACCTCAAGAATGCATATCTGCACATCCCGATCCATCCTGGTTCCAGGAAGTATATCAGGATCACGGTCCAGGTGTCCGGTGTCGTCAAGCATCTTCTGTTGCCCTTCTCTTTGGCATTTCTTCTGCCCCTCACACTTTTACCAAGGTGGTGGTTCTGTGGTGGCGGCTTTGAGGCTTCAAGGACTGACCATCATTCCTTATCTGGACGACTGGCTTTGAAAGCCTCTGCTCTAGCGGTCCTAACCCAACTTCTTCAGGTAACAATCTCCTTTCTGTTCCACCTAGGTTGGATCATCAGCTGGTAGAAGTCGAACGTGAGCCCGTCGACTTCAGTAAGATATCTAGGCTTCATAACCGACTCCGCTGGGATGTCGCTCCAGTTGACTCCAGAAAGAAGATTCCGGGTTCAGAACACGGCAAGTTCCTTTCCCGGTGAGTTCCAATCCGGACTCTCATGAAGATGTTGGGGCTCATGTCAGCGTCTGCGGAAGCAGTCCCTTGGGCTCTATGGCACCTCCGCCCTCTACAGTCGGAGGTCCTCTCCTAATGGAATGGCAGCCCTGCTGGGCTAAACTCCCTGTGCTCCCTGACTTGGCAAACTCGGTATTCCCTCAGATGGTGGTGCCATCTTTTAGACGGGAAGTCTATGACCCAGCCAGTCTGGGTCATATTGACTACGGATGCGTCCTAAGTAGGCTGGGACGCTCACCTAGACGACACTCCAGTTCACGGGACCTGGTTTCCTCAGGAGTGGCTTCTTTCATCCAATCTCCGCGAGATTCAGGCTATCCGGCTAGCCCTCCTTCACTTAGCCCCTCAGATCCGGGGCAAAGCGGTGAAAGTCCAGTCAGACAATGTGACTGCGGTACTTTACATCAACCAGCAGGGAGGCACAAGATCACTTCCCCTCTTGTCAGAGATCGGGGTGATTCTGGATTAGACAGAGTTGTACCTTCCCACTTATCTGCGATCCACATCCATGGCTCCCTCAATATGATAGCGGCTGAGCCGCGGTCTTCCGTCGGTAGAGTGGTCTTTACATCCGGAGAATCAAGCAGATAGTCCTCAAGTGGGTATGCCAGAGGTGGATCTCATGGCAACAAGGTTCAATGCCAAGGTGGAGAGGTTCTGCTCCTCTACAGGGAGGACAACCCCTGGCGTTAGACGCTCTGTCAATATCCTGGAGGTTCAGGCTGGCTTACATCTTCCTCCCTTTTCCATGATACCGAGGGTATTGATGAAAATCCGTCAGGATCAGGCCTCGGTGATAGCCATCATACTGTTTTGGCCGAAGAGATCCTGGTTTACCTAGCTCACCCAGTTGAGTCGAGGACAATATTGGAGGCTCCCCACAGCAGACCCTGGTGTCGTGGGACACTCACCTCTGCTCAGATCTGCACAGATTCAACCTGACAGCCTGGAGGTTGATCAGTCCCTTCCCGGAATAGAAGGGCTTTCAGAGTCGGTCCTGAGAACGCTGTCTCATTCTAGAGCGGACCCTACCAAGAGAGCCTACTCTTGTATTATGAGGATATTCTCATCCTGTTGTACCTCAACTGAGGAGGCGTCTGCAGATCCGCCCTCTCCGCTATCCTTCAGTTCCTGCAAAACGGCCTTGATAGAGGCCTTGCCCTTTACTCTGAAGATTCAAGTTTCAGCCATCTCAGCTTGCCTTAACAGGCTTTTTTCTCAGGACCCGCTGATCAAACGGTTCCTTAAAGGAGCTGAAAGATTAAAGCCTACAGTACTGAGACCCCTTTTTTCAATGGGTTTTTCAGTAGTTCTCAGGGGTTAGCATCTCCCCCTTTGAACCGTTAGAGGAGGTGGACATCAAGTTCGTCACTTGGAAGTTTGTGTTTCTCCTTGCAGTGACTTTGGCCAAGAGGGTCTCTGAGCTTCAAGCTCTCTCAGCACATGAGCCCTATTCTTACATGACCGGGACCTTCTTAGATTCCTCCCGTATTGTAGGCCTAAAGTTCCTTCCTTCCAGAACATCAACCAGGTGATATTCCTCCCGGTTCTGTCGACATCTACCACCTCCTCCTAGGAACCTGCTAGACATCCTCTGGACGTCTCGAGATGTCTCCGGATCTATGTGGATAGATCAAGGAGTTCAGGAAAGATGAGAATCTGCTAATCCTGTTGCCGGTAAGTTTAAAGGCTATAAGGCATCCAAACCTTCCATCAGTCGGTGGATTGAGGAGGCTATTAAGGAATCCTTTGTTTCCACAATCTCTGGACCCTCCGGGATTCGTGAAGGCCCACTCTACTAGAGTTGTGGCTACTTCTTTTGCCGAGAGGAGTCTTCTGCCTCTCAACATGATTTGCAAAGCTGCCTCCTGGAGCTCTGAATCGACATTCATCTCCCATTATAGACTAGATGCCAGTCTAGCTGAGTTTTCGGCCTTTGGGCAGACTTTTCTTAGTTCTGCCAGGCAGGAAGGCCCTCCCTAGGGGTTTTTTCTTGCTATCTCCCCATCTGTGCTGCTGGTAGGACGTAAGGGAATCGTTAATTTCTAACGATAATTTGTTTTCCCTTAGTCCTAACAGCAGCACACAAATTTCCCACCCTAGTAAGTCTAGTTTTTTTCTTGCTATAAACACAGTGTGCTGGGGGTTGACTTCCTCCTTTTAAGGAGATACTTAATTGTTAAATTGAGTTATTAGTCTTGGGCTCATTAAACATTCCGCCGGTCCTGCCAGTCCACGGGGGGTGGTTAACCCCATCTGTGCTGCTGTTAGGACTAAGGGAAAACAAATTATCGTTAGAAATTAACGATTTTAACTTACATCAGAAAGGGGAGGTCATTTTGTGACCACAGATGGACCATCATTAACCTGATCATTCAATTTTCAATGAATTGTCGGTACATCTTTACTGAAATATGTATAAGGCCTCATTCAGACAGGCACAACGCTTAGTTATCATATGTCGGTTGCAGCTCCCAGCCTGATTGTGGGACTAATGACCCGAACTAACAGCGTCATAGATGAGTTGTTAGTTCGAGTCATTAGACCAGCAGTCAGGTCAGGACTTGCCGCCGTCATACAGATGCTAAAATATGGCCACAATATGAAAGTCTGCATGAGGCCTCAGACTCACTGCCGTGTAAATGACACTTGTGATATTTTATTACAATCGAAACACAACAAGCAGGAAAGGAAAAGAATACATGGAGCAATACAAGCCTCCCAAATGGGAAGAAGATCTGTCTGGCTATTACAGATTAAATAAGGGCAGGTGGAACGGTGCTCAGGAAGAAATCTCTGCTGAGACCATTTTTAACTTCTATTGTCCTCAGTTTATGGCTCTCAGTCTCTATGGAGGATTTATTAGGCAATTACACCACTAAATCAACAGTGCCATCTACAGGTGATTAGGAGTACTACCACTGATACCAGGTTGACCGCTATAGTACTGTAGTATACAGAGCTGAGAGCATTAGGACAATTTGTCCCCTTTATAATGGTGCGTGAGCTATGATATTCCCTTTAGGAAGGATTACGGCTTATTATATCATCTAGCTTCGGGTAAATTACTTCCAGCAAATGACGACTTTTTCTGTGCTCCTGAATCTATGACCATGACAATGGACAATGACCATGGTCTGCCATACTGGAACGGATTTCTCTGATGCCTGGTCACTCAGCGTGTCCTCACCCCATTCTCCCACCTCCTTCTGGCAGTCAAGTGAGCAAACCCTTCTGTTCTTTGCACTGTATAAAACCTAGGGTCTTAACCTGTGGTGCATGTGCAATTGGGACTACCATATTTTCCGGCGTATAAGATGACTGGGCATATAAAACGATCCCCTAGTTTTCCTGTTAAAATATTGGGTTTGGGCTATACCCGCCGTATAAGACTACCCCTCTTCCAACGCATACCAAATAAAAATTAAACAGACGATCCGAGCATGAGAAAGAGGGGGCTGCTTCAGGAGTGGCTGACCGGGATGCAGCGCACGGTGGCTCAGCTAGAGGGCGCCTGTCCCTGAAGCTGGAGAAGGACAGCTTCTCCAGTCCGGCTTGCAGGGACGTGCACAGGCATTTTGAAGGGCAGGGGCTTAAGTAAAAAAAAAAGGGCACACCCCCCCCCCCTCCATGGCACATTTCTCCCCCTCCATGGGCCTGGCAGAGCAAAAGCCCCACATACCTCTTACATCCAGTAGTGACGTCTCCTTTGATTTAGATGGTCTCTTTCCTCATCTTCTCCTTTCAGACCAGACAATTTTTCGTCTCTGCAGTTTGAGAAAAAAAAGATCTTAGTTTACTACTATTCCATCATCCTCCCATCTTCTGGACAAACCATCCTACTACCCCCAATACTGTGCCGCGGTGGTCCTCAATACTATACTGCAGAAACAGATAATACCCCTGATAATACTAATACCACACAGAGCCCCCATATAAAATACCCCTTCTTTGTGGCCTCAGTAGAAGCCCCCATAGTGCCCAATAATAATGTGCCAGAAACAAGTGCCTCTCCCCCCCCCCTCATCATGTGCCAGTAACAAGTGCCTCTCTCCTTTCCCCCCATCATGTGCCAGTAACGAGTGCCTCTTATAAAAAAAAAAAATAATTTTACTTACCTCCATGGCAGCGATGCGATGCAGGCCTCTTCGGGCCTGTGTTCCACGCTGTACAGCTCAGGCCAGTAATAAGTGCCTCTCTCTCCTCCCCTCCCCATCATGTGCCAGTAATAAATGCCTCCCCCCCATGTGCCAGTAACAAATGGCTCTATCCTCCCTCCCCATCATGTGCCAGTAACAAGTGCCTCTCTCCTCCCCCCCATCATGCGCCATTAACAAGTGCTTCTCTCCTCCCCTCCATCATGTGCCATTAACAAGTGCCTCTGTCCTCTCTCCCCCCATGTGCCAGTAATAGCTGCCTCTCTCTTCCCCCCCCCCCCAATCATGTGCCAGTAATAAGTGCCCCCCCCCATCATGTGTGCCAGTAATAAGTGCCTCTCCTTTTCCCCCAAAAACCAGCCCCCCCCCCCCCATGTGCCAGTAACAAGTGCCTCTTATAAAAAATAAAAAACACTTTCACTTACCTCAATGGCAGCGATGCAGGCCTCTTTAGGCCTGTGTCCCGTGCTGTACGTGCCGCCTGCGCCAACCTCTGATAGGCTGCAGGCCTTGTGACGGCAGCCTATCAGAGGAACAGGGAAGGGAGACGCCTCTCCCTCCCCTGCCCCGCCACAGCTCAGCCATCTGTATCTCTGTCCTGAGGATGGCGATACAGATGAACATGGAGATGAACGCTTCCAGTGGAAGCAATCATCTCCCTGTGCCCTGCCACTGCTGCCCACATTGTCGGGGGGGGGGGGGGCAATTGCAAACAACATTAAAAAAAAGGCATTAAAGGGGCAGAAGGGGGCAGGGGCTCAAGCCCCCTTTGAGCCCTATGTGTGCACATCCCTGCCGGCTTGGAAGTAAAGAGGACCTTTCACTGGTCCAACCAGGGACGTTTCTAGAGGCGGGCGAGGGGTGCGACCGCACGGGGCGCATCACTATGGACAGAAGAGGGGGGCGCCATCAGCAGGGTCCAGGGCCGGAGGGGGGCCCTTTATGTCCGGAGGCAGCAGGAGCGGTGATGAGCGCTTCCTCTGTGGAAGCGTTCATCTCCATATTCATCTGTATCGCCGTCCTCAGGACAGCGATATAGATGAATTGTGCGGAGGAGCAGGGGAGAGGCGTCTCCCTTGCCCAGTCCTCTGATAGGCTACAGGCTTAGTGCCTGTAGCCTATCAGTTGCTGGCACAGGCGGCGCGATGACGTCATCGCGCCGCCTGAATGGTACAGCGCGGGACACAGGCCGGAAGAGGCCTGCATCGCATCACTGACAGCAGCATAAGGTAAGTATATGAGTTTATTGTTTTTATTTATAGTATACTGTGGCAAGAAGGGGGTGGGGCCCTATATACTGGCACAATATGAAGGGGTACTATTGAGAAGAGGGGAAAGCACCATGGGGGCCCTATATACTGCCACAATATGGGGGGTACTATGGAAAAGAGGGAAGCACTATGGGGGCCCTATATACAGGCACAATATGGGGGCACTATGGGGGCCCTTTATACTGCTAAAATATGGGGGCACTATGGAGAAGAGGGGGAAGCACTATGGGGACCACTATGGAGAAGAGGGAAGCACCATGGGGGCCCTATATACTGCCACAATTAGGGGGCCACTATGGAGAAGAGGGGAAGCACTATGGGGACCACTATGGAGAAGAGGGAAGCACTATGGGGCCCTATATACTGCCACAATATGGGAGGGCCACTATGGAGAAGAGGGGAAGCACTATGGGGCCCTAGATACTGCTACAATATGGGGGCACTATGGAGAAGAGGGGACGCACTATGGGGGCCCTATATACTGCCACAATATGGGGGCACTATGGAGAAGAGGGGAAGCACTATGGGGGCCCAATATACTGCTACAATATGGGGGCACTATGGAGAAGTGAGGAAGCACTGTGGGGGCCCAATATACTGGCACAATATGAGGGGGTACTATGGAGAAGAGGGGAAAGCACCATGGGGGCCATATATACTGGCACATTATGGGGGCACTATGGAGAAGAGGGGAAGGAGCACTATGGGGGCATCTACTAGGGGCCCTATGTACTGACACACATTATTGGGGGCTCTATGGAGAAGTGGAGGGGAAAGGAGCACTATGGGGGCATCTACTGGGGGCCCTATATACTGGCACTCATGGGGGCTCTATGGAGAAGTGGGGGTGAAGGAGCACTATGGGGGCATTTACTGGGGGCCCTATTTACTGGCACGCATTATGGGGGTGCACTATGGAGAAGTGGGGAAAAGAGCACTATGGGGGCATTATATAGGGGCATTTAATACTAGCACCCATTTTGGTGCCACTCTGGGGAAGGCGGAGAGGAACATTATGGGGGCATCTATGTGGGGCAGTCTATAGGGGCATTTTATACTGGCGCATTATGGAGGACACTATGGGGACAGGGAGGAGCACTATGGGGCATCTTCTGGGGGCACTATATAGGAGTATTTTATACTGGCACAAATTAAAGGGGCACTATGGGCACCTAAGCTCAACTGGGGGCACTAAGTGTTTTTGTAGTGGCACACAGTACGGGTCATTGGAACACATGAGGGCACTCTGGGGACATTGGCTCTACTGGGGACACTAAGAGATGATGTTTTTATTTTATTTTTTACTGACACACAGCAAGGCATTTTTGTACTGGCGCACATTATAAGGGGGTTTCTACTGTCACACATTATAAAGAGAATTATTACTACAGGGGCATTATGGTGGGCTTTATTACAACTGGGGGACTATGGGAGCATTATTACTTCTGGGACACAATTACTGTATTACTGTATGGGGCACTGTAGGAGCACTACTACTACTAAGTGCATTCTGGCACAGAATTATTACTATAGTTGTGATTTTGGGGAGCACTATTACTGTGGGGGCACCCTGGCACAGTATCAGCTTAGCACAGTTATTTTGGGGGACATTATGGTTACACTATTGGTATCAGGGACACTATTTCCTGTGTGCAGTTTTTTTAGAGCATTGTGTTCCAATAATTATTAAAAGGGGGGCTTTCTGTGTGTAACTAGTATTTTCAGGGGGTTTATCAGTTTATGCAGTATAGTTTTGGGGGTGCATGATGGAAAAGTAGGAAACTAAGATGTCTGTCAAACTCTGCAGAGAGAAGAGATGGCTGAAAGAAATCATCATGGTGGTCTGATCTGAATGGAGAAGATAAAGAAAGAGAACATCTACATCACAGGAGACGTCACTGGATGTAAGAGGTATGTTGTGGGGCTGCATTAGGCTACTTTCACAACTGCGTTAGTGATTCTGGCAGGCTGTTCCGGCAGAGAACAGCCTGCCAAAATTCACTGGATCCGGCACTGCTGGATGCAGACTGAATGCCCGCCGCCCCAATCAACTACAATGGGGTACGGCAGAGATCCGGCCACAATCTGGAAGGGGGGGGGCGCTTTTTTGATTTTTGCCCTGTTGGTAAATTTCCCTAGAAACTGCCCTGGGTCCAACAATTGTAGATATTGATATATACCGTATGTGTAGAGCGGCGCCCAGGGATCTCCCTGCACTTAATACTATTATCCCTGGGCTCTGCTCCGTTCACCCGCCATATGCTAATTACAGCTAATCTTGGACCTGGGAGGAGAGATCCTCTTCTGACCTGGGCGTCTCCTTCTCCCAGGCTGTAGCGCTGGACAATCACAGAGCTCAGCTCACAGCCTGGGAGAAGGAGACGCCCAGGGCAGAAGAGGATGTCTCCTCCCAGGGGCAAGATTAGCTCTAGCTGTAATTAGCATACGACGCGGGCGCCGGTAATCGGGACCACAGCGGGCGAACGGAGCGGAGCCCAGGGATAATAGTAAGTGCAGGGAGATCCCTGGGTGCCGCTCTACACATACTTGCCGTGTCTCTAGGGGGTACTCATGCTCTGCGTTGATGTACTTTGAGTATGGAGTATGGGCTACTATGTGCTACAAAAGAAATGTTTGATTGAATATCTGTGTGTTGTAGAAACATGATCATGTGTGTCAGTAATAAGTCAGAAGACAGATATTTCTTTGGACATCATCATAAACATGCTCGCTTAGCCATGCCTGCAGGTTTATCTCATTAGTGAGAGGTAAATGAGGTGCCGGAGCAACGGATCGCAAATGTTGAACCTTGTGGTTACGCTCATTCCCAACATATCTGCTGACAGCTGAGAGTCAAGAAGCCTAATCCATACACAAGATTATTGGATGAGAGGATTCAGACAACTTTAATCCATGTAGTTCTCAAGTCCCTTGAATGTGGCTCACCAACTGTTGGCAGATCTACAAACTATTGTGCACTACGTTATGGCAACCCCTGTTTCATAGGTCTTATTAACCCCTTTATGACCAAGCGTTTTTCTTCCTTTTTTTTAGTAGTCGCGTTCCAAGAGCTATAACTTTTTTATTTTACCGTCTATATAGCTTTATTAGGGCTTTTCTTTTATGGGACAAGTTGTCGTTTTTAATGACGCCATTTTGGGGTACACATAACTTTCTGATCAACTTTTATTAACTCTTTTTGGGAGGAAGATGGGAAAAAAGCAATACTGCCACTGCGTTTTTATGTTATAAAATTTACGGCATTCAATTTTCGGTATAGATAACATAATATCTTGATTCTCTGGGTCCGTGCGATTACAGTGATACCAAATACATATCGTTTTTTTTTACGTTTTGCTATTTTTTTTTCAATAAAACCCCTTTTTTTTAAATAAAAAAATGATTTTGCATTGGCGCTTCCCAAGACCCATAACTTTTTTATTTATTCTTCTATGGAGTTGTGTGAGGGCTTGGTTTTTGCGGGACGACTTGTATTTTTCATTGGGATTATTTTATAGTAAATGGCACTTTTTGATCGCTTGTTATTACGTTTTTTTCGGTGGAAACTAAGAAAAAATTAGCAATTCTGTATTTATTTATTTTTTTTACGGCGTTCACTGTAGCGGATAATTTATGTGATATTTATATAGTCTGGGTCGTTACAGACACGACAATAGCAAACATATGGGGGAGGAGGTTTTTTTTCTTTTTTTTTCATTGAAAAGCGTATGGGAAAAAAGCGCATTTTTTTATTTTATGGAATTTTTTTATTTAATAAATGTGTTTTTTTTCCTTTCTTTTTTTTACCACTTAATAGTCCCACAAGGGGATTATAAAATACAGTATTTTGATTGCTTTTAAAATGTAATTCATTATCTCTATAATGCATTACATTTCAATAGCAATGCTATTCCAAGATTGACCAGCAGGCTGCGCCAGAGAGGCACAGCCTGCTGGAGATAACTAAAGACAGGCTCGGGGCCCTGACCGGAAGCCAGGTAAGGCCTAATTCACACGTCCTCAAAATGGATCCGCATCCCATCCGCAATTTTGCGGAAGGGTTGCAGACCCATTTATTTCAAAGGGGCAGGAATGGATGTGGACAGCACACTATGTGATGTCAGCATCCGCATTTTCGCATCCGTGTTTCCGCATCCGCGTTTCTGCAAAAAAATAGAAATGTCCTATTCTTGTCCGCAATTGCGGACAAGAAAAGGCATACTCTATATAGTGCCAGCAATGTGCGGTCCGCAAAATGCGGAATGCACATTGCAGCCTTCTGTGTTTTGCAGATCCGTGTTTCTGTGTTTCCGCAAAACACACTACGGACATGTGAATTAGGCCTAAGGCTTCCCAACACAAAGCACCCCGCAATCGCACTTGCGGGGTGGTGATGCGAGACAGAGGGAGTCCGCTCCCTCTGTCACCACTTTACATGCGGCAGGCGCCATTGCGCCCGGCATGTAAAAGGTTAAACAGCCCAGATCGGCACTCCTGCCGGTCCGGGCTGTTAGAGCAGGGCCCCGGCTCTCATGTGAGAGCCAGAACCGTGCAGCGCTTAGACTGGGCCGCCGTAAAATGCGTAAAAAGGCCCCCTACTGACCGCCATAAAAAGGCGTATGGGTGGTCACTAAGGGGTTAAAGAGGTTGTGTCACGAAACTGCATCTCAAACAAAACATATTCTACATTTTTGAAAAGCAGCACCTGGATCTGAATACTATTGTAATTGCATGTAATTGCTATTCAATAAAATATATCTGTATAGCGCCACCTGCTGTTTGTTCTTATCCTTATTTTTTATCCATCTCACTGAGGTGGTCGCACGTGCTCAGTATAAATCTTCAACTGCCACCAGCCATATGTTCTGTTAGAAGCTGTGGCAGTTACAGGGAGAGAGCTGCCGCAGAAAGGATTTCGGTGGCTGTACTGCAGTCCCAGGACCGAGGTGTCTTTCCATCTTTAGGACACATAGACAGTTGATTGTAATGGTGAAGCAGGAAGCTGTCCACCTCCTGCTTCACTATTCAACTCAACTACCAGCGCTCCCCAGAAGGAATTATGTGGGAGGAGGCTGTGTAGGAGGAGTGGGCAGGCCCGGGAATCAGCCTGTGCTCCTCCTACACAGCCCAGCATGCGTGATGTGTGTGCGACCTCATCAAGCCTGCTGGGGAGTGCAGAATATGCGCCGAAACCCGGGGAACGCCTAGTTGGGGGCACTACCAAGGGGCACAACTACTGTGGGGGCTCAATGCGGCCATAACTAGTGTGTTGGCATAACCACTGTCAGGGGGCAAATATGATCATAACTAGTGATGAGCGGCAGGGGCAATATTCAAATTCGCGATATTTAGCGAATATTTGGGCGAATATTCGCCATATATTCGAAAATTCGCGAATTCGTAATCTCCAGTCAATATTTTCTTTATTGCGAAAATTCGCATATAAAAATTTGCATACATTTTTATGCTAATTTTATGCAAATTTGGATATGCGAATTTTCGCAATCAAGAACATTCCTTACTTGATTGCGAAAAATTTGCATATAAATAATTTGCATAAAAATTCGCATAAACTGGTATTTAAAAAAACGAATATTCGCAATTGCGAATATATTTCGCGATATTCTAAATATTCGCAAATTCTCGAAGTGCCGATATTCTCAAAATTCGAAAATTCGTGATCAACACTAATCATAACGACTTGTTGGCAGTGTTGGACTGGGGTACCTAGGGCCCACCAGTAAAATTTATTTTGGGGGGCCCACCATACGGATACATTCAAATATAATAAATGATCTAACACCTTTTTTAAATGAACCTAGTCTGGCTGAGGTGCTGTATATTGAATATATGTTTGTAGTGCAGTAAATCGAATGTGTTATGTGCAGGGGGTAGGAGACTAGGGCCCCACCTTGCTCAGGGGCCCACCGGGGGATTCGCCTGCTTGTTGGCATAACTACTGTGGAGGGGCACATTGTGGGCATAACTGCTATATTGGGGCACAATGTGGGCATTACTACTGTGAAGGGACACAATGTAGGCATAACTGCTGTGAGGGTGCATAATGTGGGCATTACTACTGTGAGGGGGCACACAGTGGGCATTACTATTGTGAAGAAGCACAAGGTAGACATAACTTCTGTGTGGGGGCACTATGGGCAGGATTGGGCATGTATAGATATGTACTGGGTAAAGTTAGAGGCATGGCTTAGTATTAAAATTAGCCCCTGCTATTGTCCCTCTTTGTGATATTTAAGAGTCGGGGGGCGTGCATGTCCGTCACTCCATTCAACTCTATGGGACTGCTGGAGATAGCTGAATAAAGCCCCATAGAGCTGTATGGAGAGGCAACGCAAATGGGGGAGCACAAGTCCCTGTCCTAGGGATCATCAGGGGCCACAGCAGTCGGACCCCCACTGATCAGACAATTATCCCCTATCCTTGGGAAAGGGCTAAGTTGTCTTAATGGGACAACCCCTTTAAGCTTATTCTTACTTTCCTAAAACCCATAGAACCGTGAGGAGCGGCTAAGATGACAGAAGGTTAGTGAGGATGTGTTTCCATGGTAATGTATGAGCCCACCATGTCCTTATAGTCTCGTCTCAGCACACTTGAAACTCTTGTATGGTGGGAGTAATTAGCCTTATCAAAACGTATTATGGTAGTATGGTGGCATTTCCATCCCAGAATAATAAGCATTTTAAGCTCTTTATGATTAGTCCAATTATACCGCAGTAGCACTACAGGGCCCATGTACTACGCTCTACAGCACAGCTATACTTTATTAATTACAAGTTTAGAAGGGAAGGATACTGGATACTGCACTGTTTTGATCCTTGTCATCTTCAGAACTGTAGAGAATAAAAAGAATGTCCAACCTATCAGCCATAACATGTAGGCTGCTATTACAATGGCGTTAGTGGCCGTGGGTAGTGCTCCTCATTTACATCTTAGTAGAACTGTAAAGTGGGTTAGTTGCCCATAGCAACCAATCAGATTCCACCTTTCATTTTGGACAGCTCCTTTGGAAAATGAAGGGTGAACTCTCATTGGTTGCTATGGGCAATGTGGACGTGGACAGCACATGGTCTGATCACACAGGGCATTGCATAGGGCTGAATAGCCACAGACTATTTGGCACCAACACAACACAGAGTATCAAAACTGGACCATGGAGGAACTGAAGAGAGTGGCCTAGTCTAATGAATCCCAATTTCTTTTACATCATTCATGTGGGCTACCAGGTACGTGGGTCAATTACCCTGGGCAATAGATGGCACCAGACTAAAGTCCTGGAAGAAAGCAAGCCAGCAGTGGCAGTATAATGCTCTGGGCAAATCCTGGGAGTCCGGTCATGTGGATGTTAGGCTGTGCTCACATCCCATTTTGCCCCACGCTTAACGTGCATGTTTGGGGAAGAAAAATTTACAAAAGCGTAGAGTCCAGTAAAAAAAATGTATATGTTAACATATAATTTATTTATTTTTTTACAGTGGAACTTTAGGGTGAATGGATGCCACTGTATGGCATCCGTCAGACGCATGGGTTTAACATATCCGTTTTTTAGATACGTTAGGCTGAGTTCACATTCGGCACAAAACTGAGTAGGTTTCAGCCCGGAGGAAAATTTTTGAAGCAGAGACAAATGTCCTGCGCGCACAACTTTTGTCTCCACTTCAAAAATCTTCCTCCAAATGGAAACCTCACGGACCCCACTATAGTCTATAACAGTGGTCCCCAACCTTTTTTGCACCAAGAACCAGTTTCACGCAACACAATTTCCCCAGGGCCCGGGTGGGGGATTCTGGGGCGTGGCTTAGGGGCAGGCGGGGATTAGGGGGTGCTGGTCGGCGCTACTTGATTCACGCGCATAACAAAACACAAGGTTCATATTTAAATATATAACTCTATATAACCCCCAATGCCTCAGATAAACCCCCCAAACTTAAGCCAGCCATCAGCCCCCCCATGTCAGCCTTTGGCCCCCCATGTCGGCCTTTAGCCATCAGCCCCCCATGTCGGCCTTTAGCCATCAGCTACCCATGTCAGCCTTTAGCCATCAGCTCTCATGTCAGCCTTTAGCCATCAGCCCCCATGTCAGCCTTTAGCCATCAGCCCCCCATGTCAGCCTTTAGCCATCAGCTCCCCATGTCAGCCTTTAGCCATCAGCCCCCCATTTCAGCCTTTAGCTATCAGCCCCCCATGTCAGCCTTTAGCCATCAGCCCCCCATGTCAGCCTTTAGCCATCAGCCCCCAATGTCAGCCTTTAGCCATCAGCCCCCCATGTCAGCCTTTAGCCATCAGCCCCCATGTCAGCCTTTAGCCATCAGCCCCCCATGTCAGCCTTAAGCCATCAGCCCCCCATGTCAGCCTTTAGCCATCAGCTCCCAATGTCAGCCTTTAGCCATCAGCCCCCCATGTCAGCCTTTAGCCATCAGCTCCCAATGTCAGCCTTTAGCCATCAGCTCCCATGTCAGCCTTTAGCCATCAGCCCCCCATGTCAGCCTTTAGCCATCAGCCCCCATGTCAGCCTTTAGCCATCAGCTCCCATGTCAGCCTTTAGCCATCAGCCCCCATGTCAGCCTTTAGCCATCAGCCCCCATGTCAGCCTTTAGCCATCAGCCCCCATGTCAGCCTTTAGCCATCAGCCCCCATGTCAGCCTTTAGCCATCAGCTCCCCATGTCAGCCTTTAGCCATCAGCCCCCATGTCAGCCTTTAGCTATCAGCCCCCATGTCAGCCTTTAGCCATCAGCCCCCATGTCAGCCTTTAGCCATCAGCCCCCATGTCAGCCTTTAGCCATCAGCCCCCATGTCAGCCTTTAGCCATCAGCCCCCATGTCAGCCTTTAGCCATCAGCCCCCATGTCAGCCTTTAGCCATCAGCCCCCATGTCAGCCTTTAGCCATCAGCCCCCATGTCAGCCTTTAGCCATCAGCTCCCATGTCAGCCTTTAGCCATCAGCCCCCCATGTCAGCCTTTAGCCATCAGCCCCCATGTCAGCCTTTAGCCATCAGCCCCCATGTCAGCCTTTAGCCATCAGCCCCCATGTCAGCCTTTAGCCATCAGCCCCCCATGTCAGCCTTTAGCCATCAGCCCCCCATGTCAGCCTTTAGCCATCAGCCCCCCATGTCAGCCTTTAGCCATCAGCTCCCCATGTCAGCCTTTAGCCATCAGCCCCCATGTCAGCCTTTAGCCATCAGCCCCCATGTCAGCCTTTAGCCATCAGCCCCCATGTCAGCCTTTAGCCATCAGCCCCCATGTCAGCCTTTAGCCATCAGCCCCCATGTCAGCCTTTAGCCATCAGCTCCCATGTCAGCCTTTAGCCATCAGCCCCCATGTCAGCCTTTAGCCATCAGCCCCCATGTCAGCCTTTAGCCATCAGCCCCCATGTCAGCCTTTAGCCATCAGCCCCCAATGTCAGCCTTTAGCCATCAGCCCCCATGTCAGCCTTTAGCCATCAGCCCCCATGTCAGCCTTTAGCCATCAGCCCCCATGTCAGCCTTTAGCCATCAGCCCCCATGTCAGCCTTTAGCCATCAGCCCCCATGTCAGCCTTTAGCCATCAGCCCCCATGTCAGCCTTTAGCCATCAGCCCCCATGTCAGCCTTTAGCCATCAGCCCCCATGTCGGCCTTTAGCCATCAGCCCCCATGTCAGCCTTTAGCCATCAGCCCCCATGTCAGCCTTTAGCCATCAGCCCCCATGTCAGCCTTTAGCCATCAGCCCCCATGTCGGCCT
Source organism: Bufotes viridis (assembly GCA_033119425.1). NCBI lineage: Eukaryota > Metazoa > Chordata > Amphibia > Anura > Bufonidae > Bufotes > Bufotes viridis. The sequence goes on along the minus strand of CM065590.1, from coordinate 482,236,143 downwards.
TTAGCCATCAGCCCCCATGTCAGCCTTTAGCCATCAGCTCCCATGTCAGCCTTTAGCCATCAGCCCCCATGTCAGCCTTTAGCCATCAGCCCCCATGTCAGCCTTTAGCCATCAGCCCCCATGTCGGCCTTTAGCCATCAGCCCCCATGTCAGCCTTTAGCCATCAGCTCCCATGTCAGCCTTTAGCCATCAGCCCCCATGTCAGCCTTTAGCCATCAGCCCCCATGTCAGCCTTTAGCCATCAGCCCCCATGTCAGCCTTTAGCCATCAGCTCCCATGTCAGCCTTTAGCCATCAGCCCCCATGTCGGCCTTTAGCCATCAGCCCCCATGTCAGCCTTTAGCCATCAGCCCCCATGTCAGCCTTTAGCCATCAGCCCCCATGTCAGCCTTTAGCCATCAGCCCCCCATGTCAGCCTTTAGCCATCAGCCCCCCATGTCAGCCTTTAGCCATCAGCTCCCCTGTCAGCCTTTAGCCATCAGACCCCCATGTCGGCCTTTAGCCATCAGCCCCCCATGTCAGCCTTTAGCCATCAGCCCCCCATGTCAGCCTTTAGCCATCAGCCCCCATGTCAGCCTTTAGCCATCAGCCCCCCATGTCAGCCTTTAGCCATCAGCCCCCCATGTCAGCCTTTAGCCATCAGCCCCCCCATGTCAGCCTTTAGCTGCTGTCGTCTGTGTATCGCAGGCGCAGCGCACAGTGTGAGGTCACAGTGCGCCCTCACGCTGTGCGCAGCCCTGCACAGAGGACAGCCGAGCCGAGGACCAGGAAGCGGTGAGTACAGATCCTTCACCGCTTCCGGGTCCTCCGGGGCTAATGAAGGGCTTCATTAGTACCGCGTTAAAGACGGCTCTGATTGCCGCGGCCCGGCAAACATTCTTCCAGGGCCCGGTCCTGGGCCGCGGCCCCTGCGGTTGGGGACCTCTGGTCTATAAGGTCCGTAGGCTCCGTTCAGCTCAGTTATGTGCCGAATCCATCCTATAACGGAGCAGGAGAATGGAAAGGCTGAACGCTGATGTGGACTGAGACTTAAATGTAAGACAAAAATGTTATGTGAACCCAGCCTTATTTTAACACATGCGACCTACCTAAACATTGTTGAAGAGCTTCACAACACTGCTGGTCTCATATTTTTCAACTCTCCCGGATCATACAGGAGCCTCACAGAAAACGGGGAGACCTCCAAGACACACCAAATCTCCTGGGAGCCACAGCAGCCTCCCAGAACCCAGCTACCAGAAAGCAGTGCCCCATGAACATTTCCCGTGTGCACTAGTGGATGCTAGGTTTATGCTTAACTATGTTGGCCAAACACACATTCAGGGATCGTCACTGCTTCTATGTCAAAGGGTGTGACCTGTATAAGGGGGTTCTCTGTGAATAATGGAAATTGGTGGCTAGCAACCTGTCTTAGAACGGTGCTCTACTTGCAGAGCTGACTAGAAGGATGAGGGGTCAGGGCCACACTACGCTCTGCCACTTGCATATACTACATATTGGTGAGTTTTCCTGTCAGGCAGCTCAGCCATAATGGCATATCCTAGGCAGGATCACATCATTGCCATCTACTGTAGAGCAGTGTAGTGAGGCCCTGACCCCTCATCCCCTTAGGCAGCCCTGAAAGTGGAGAAAACCAGTCCTGTTCACATTCTAGGACAGGTTGCTGGCGGCCAAATTAAATCATTACTGGAGGACCCCTTTAAAACGTGTGACCACTTATTTTTTCTATACTGCCAGGATAAACTGCATTAAAATGAATGACTCTCCTCTTGCTGTTATGTCTGCTTGTTAAAGTCAGGTTATTCGGGCAACTGATCAGGGTGATTTCATGACCCCTCTGAATTCTCACCGCAATCAATATTTGTCTAATATAAAATCAATATTTTTTATGCAAACTAAATACAGTTGTCAGTGAGTACTATATATTTTATCGACAAATGATTGTAGGCAGGTACTATATGCCACCAGTACTTCGTTATTATCTAGAGCGCACGTGATGTTCTGTTGTTATAGGGGGAGCACTTGTGCTACACGGGCTAATAAACTATTGTGCACACAAATAAAGTTTCCTCTGTTCAACACTCCCGTCCAAGGAGGCATTGCTAGGGGTTCAGCCAGGGACGTAGATGGGAAGCAGAGGCAATAGGGGCAGAATGGCTCCTTTCATTTCTCTGACTGATCTTCCTACTGCTAGACACCATGCCAACCTATTTATCAAGTACATTGTTTCCAGCACATCATCTTTGATCGTGGAGTTCAATTTACATCAATGTCCTTATGTAGGCTGCTGAATATCAAGTTGGATTTCTCTTTAGCATATTATCCTCAGTCCAAGGGGCCGGTAGAAAATATTAACAAAGTGGTAATTATTTGAGAACCTCAGTTCTTCTTGCCATGACGACGAGTTCCTTTGCTTCCCCGAGAATTTTCCTACAATAACCACTCGAGTCTACGGGCAATTCTCTATTTTTCGTTGCACTCAGACATCTGCGGATTACACTTCCTGTTTCAGTTTCCTCCAAGGTGATGAAGGTAGACGTAGGTATGTGTATATATATATATATGTGTGTAAATGTGGAGAGAGGCAGTGAAGGCAGCAGCAGTTAAGTAAACAGAAGACAGGAGTGTTGCTAAGGCACCAAATGGGCCACTTTAGAGCTATTTTCTAATAGAAATGTACAACTTCAGTAATTAAATTAAAGTCTATTACAAAAATGGTCTGTATCACAGCCCTACACATTACAAAAAGAAAGAATTACAGTTACACATTAAACCCGGGGCGTACATAGAAATCATTGGGCCCCATAGCAAGAGTCTGAATAGGACCCCACAATCCACCCACTACCCACCTTTGGCCCATCCCACCAACTGGCCTGGCTCCTCCCTGGCCACCCTTTTCCTGTGGATAGGGGGAAATTCAAACAACCGGAATACCCCTTTAAAGCGGGAATATTCAGATGAGGGAGGAGATGTATGGAGGTGCAGCACTGCGGAGAGCTTTGTGGGCGAGAAGTTTGAACTGCATTCTGTGGGGGATGTGAAGTGACTGGCACAGACTAGTGGCATCAGTGTAGCGGTTGGTTGGATGGATAGATGAGCCTGGCAGCAGCATTAAGGACAGACTAAAGGAGGGAGAGTTTAGTGAGAGGGAGACCGATTAGTAATGCGTTGCAGTAGTGAAGACAAAAATGAATCAAGACAACAAGAGTTTTTGCCATTTCCACCGTAAGAAAAGGGCAGATTCTGGCGATATTCTTGAGGTGTAGACGACAAGAGCATGTAAGTGATTAAATATAGGGAACAAAGGAAAGATCAGAGTCAAATGTGACCCCAAGACAGCGGGCATGTTGCACAGGAGTTATGATAGTGCTGCAGGCAGAAATTCTAATATAAAGTTTTGTGGGTTAGTAGATGGGGGAAAGACAAGAAGTTCAGTTTTTGAGAGATTCAGTTTTAGATACAGAGAGGACATGATGTTAGAGACAGCTGCCAGACAGTTACTGGTGTTTTGGAGTAAAGTAGGGGTGATGTCAGGGGATGAAGTCTATAGTTGGGTGTCGTCAGCAAAGAGATGGTATCGAAAGCCAAATCTACTGATAGTCTGTCCAATGGGGACTGTATAGAGGGAGAAGAGTAGAGGACCTAGTACTGTGACCTGAGGAATGCCAACATCAAGATGAAGAGGAGAAGAAGAAGAGTCAGCGAATGAGACACTAAAGGAGCGGCCAGAGAGATAGGAAGAGAACCAAGAGAGAGCAGTGTCCTTAAGGCTAATTGAGTGGAGCATGGTGAGGAGGAGTTTATGGTCTATGCTGCAGAGAGATCCAGCAGAATCAGCAGAGAATAGTCACCATTTCTTTTTGCTGTCAGGAGATTGTTAGACACTTTAGTAAGGGCAGTTTCTGTTGAGTGAAGAGGGCAAAAGGCAGATTGTAAGGGGTCAAGAAGAGAGTTTGCAGAGAGATAGCTTATTAAGCGAAAGTAGACTAGACATTCAAGGAGTTTAGAGATGAAGGGGAGGTTAGAAACAGGTCGGTAGTTAGCAGAACAGGTCGAGTCAAGAGATGATTTCTTTAGTAGTGGGGTTATAACAGAGTGTTTGAAAGATACCAGAGGAGAGAGAGAGGTTAAAAATTATAGTTAGGTGAGTGATGACACCCGGGGAGAGGGACTGGAGGAGGTATGCTGGAATAGGATCACTGCTACAGATCATGGGTCGAGAAGAAGAGAGAAGCCTGGAGACTTCTTCCTCTGTTATAGGGTCAAAAGAGAAGAGAGAGCATGTGGAGGAATTGGAGGGAGGAGGATTTAAATTATTTGGGGACTGGGAGATTATTTCCTGCCAGATACTGCCACAAATGGAAACATTGTAGGGGTCGGGGCCTTCTATCCACTCTGCCCCAACGGGCCCCATAGCAACTGCATGGTCTGCCTATATTGGCGGTACACAACACCACTGCATTAAACCATGGACCATTGCTCTGTGCACAAAGGATCACAGCATACACTACTTTGGACCAATTCTTGCGCTAGACTTTCCTATTGAAGTCAATGGGTCAGTGAAAAAATGTATTGCACATGGACGCCATTCAAGTGCGGCCTGATTGCTAGAAGATGGATGTGAAAAACAGATGACATACTGTTGTCATAAAGGGGAAAAAAAGGACAAACGGAGTGCAGTCAGAGGCAATGATAATATTAAATTGTCCATTTTTAGTAGACAGAACACGTATGAACTTTACTGTAAACAGGCCTCCAGTCTTTCATGGGGGTAAATTGCCATCTGTATGGCATCATATAGATCAAGCTGCCATTGTTTCTATGTGGTGTAAGTATGGGGGGCTCACACATAGGTTTTTAGTGATGTTTTTGAGAACTTTTGAGGTTTCTTGGAGGGTTAATGTGTAGGTTTTGCTCGTGTTCTTCTGCACTTTTGAGTTACTGGTGGAGTTTTTTGGTGCCAGCTCCATAGTTAAAAGTCTATAGGAAACAGGAAACACGGGACACAGACGGTTTTATTAATTAGGTGACGTGTTTTAGCTTTCTGGTGTCTTTTAAAATGGAAGCATACTGTAGCTTTTGCCGTTTTTTCAGGCATTTTTAATTTTCTCTATAGTAGAAAACGCCATGAAAAAAAACTAGTGGGCAAACACACTGTTTGCAAAAAAATAAAAACTCCTAAAAAACACAAATAATGTGGCCAAAATAAGTTGACCAAAAACAATGTAAACAGATCCGCAAAATTTGGAAGCGGTCTGTGTGGCATCCGCTTTTTTTTTGTACAGACACATTGACTTCAGTGGATCCACACTTAGCTGAGGGACACGCAAGCAAATTTTTATTTTTTTGCTGCTGGCATTCTTGTTTTGTTCATTAGGTGTTGTTTTGGCTTCTTTTAAAAAAACAGAGCCTGCTGGAGCTCTCTGTGTTTTTTGTATGACCTCTATCGGAAAAAAATGGCATGAAGAAAACGCCAGTATAAGGACACACTGGGGGTCACTTATTATGTACCCTTCACCAGAACCTGGCATAAAAAGTCACAAACTAAATACGCAGTCATTTGGCATAAATGATTACTGAAATCTACGCCAGCTACGAGCTGGCACTGATTTCAATCAGGTACACAGATTGCAGGAGGATGGGGGGGAGGGGGGTGGTATTTAATTACATTTTACTCCTTTTAGCGACTTTTTAAATGTCATTACATCTTCTTCGCTACTTGGGAGTGGTGGGCACCTGAACATCAGCCCCAGAAAATGTACTTAAAATTTACACCTGGCATAAATGTTGGTGAAAAACGACTCCACTCGGGGAGAGGAATAGTTTTCCAATCCAGTCGCATGGACTGTCGTAGATATACCTCATTTATGACGAGGTGCACACCTTATAATAATCTTGCACATCTTCTGGTGACGCAGGGGGGAAATCAAAGATCGTCGTAAAACGCTGGTCATTGTAAATAACCCCCAATGCACTTAATCTTGACGAGGCATGTGCCTCATCCTAAATCCAATGCATCCACTGGCATTGCAAGGGATATAGATGCGGAAACGGAAGTCACAAAACATGCGGAAAAAACTGCAGGTGGCAAAAATAACGGCTTGCACTTATTTAGTTTACCAAAAAAAAAATGAAAAACTCTAGAGCTAAATTCATATGTGTGGCCACCTTATTAACCTCTTAGGCCCCTTTCACACAGGCGTGATTTCCGCACGGGTGCAATGCATGAGGAGGACGCATTGCACCCGCACTGAATCCGGACCCATTCATTTCTATGGGGCTGTGCACATGAGCGGTGATTTTCACGCATCACTTCTGCGTTGAGTGAAAATCGCAGCATGCTCTATATTGTGCGTTTTTCACGCAACGCAGGCCCCATAGAAGTGATTGGGGCTGAGGAAAAATCACAAGCATCCGCAATCAAGTGCGGATGCGGTGCGATTTTCCCGCATGGTTGCTTAGCAACGGGACCCGATCTTTATTATTTTCCCTTATAACATGGTTATAAGGGAAAATAATAGCATTCTCTATACAGAATGCTTTGTAAAATGTGCATGTAGGGGTTAAAAATAAAAAACTTAACTCACCTTGTCCACTTGATCGCGTAGTTGCCGATCTCCTCTGTCTTCTTTCAAGCATTCGCAGCCATTTAATGGACCTGTAGTGACGTCACATCACATGGTCCAATCCCATGGTCCATCACCATGGTGATGGACCATGTGATTGGACCATGTGATGAGCTCAGTGACCTCATCACAGGTCCTTTAGCCGACAGCTAATGAATGAAGAAGACAGAAGAGATCGCAACTACGCGATCAAGTGGACAAGGTGAGTTAAGTTTTTTATTTTTAACCCCTACATCCACATTTTACAAAGCATTCTGTATAGAGAATGCTATTATTTTCCCTTATAACCATGTTATAAGGGAAAATAATAAAATCTACAGAATACTCAACCCGAAACCGGACTTCAGCGATGAAGTCTGGCTTCAGGTCTGAGTACCAAACATGGCGATTTTTCACACGTGAGTGCAAAACGCATTAAAACGCTTTGCACTCGCGCGGGAAAATCGTGCATTTTCCCACAAAGCAACCGCCTCTTATCCGGGCATCAAACGTGACGCCCGTGTGAAAGAGGCCTTAGTGATTACCAATATGCCTTATTACGGCGCTTACCAAGGGGCCTTGGGCTGGACCGCCGCCTTACCATGGCGGCCCTGTTTTAATGCTGCTGCTGATCTGGGCAATGGTGCCCGCCGCATGTAAGCGGTGACAGAGGGAATGGACTACCTGTGTCCTCAGCCGGCACCCTGCAAATACAGCCTGCTGGTCACTGTCAGTACAGAATTGACATTACAATGCAATTCACTATAGGGATTGGATTGTATTTTAGAAGCAATCAATAATTGCCTCCTATAGTCCCCTTGTGGGACTATTAAGCGGTTAAAAAAAGTAAAAAAAAACTAAAACATTTATTAAATAAAAAAAATTCCAATAAATATAAATAAGCTTCTTCCCATTGAAAATAAGCTTTGCAATGAAAAAAACTGCAAAAATAAAATCTCCCCCACATGTTTGGTTTTGCCGCGTCCGTAACAACCAGCACTACACAAATATCATGTAAATTATCGCCTACGCTGAACGTCGTAAACAAAAACAACAAAAAGTACCAAAATTGCCTATTTATTCTTAGTCACCACCGAAAAAACATAATAACAAGCAACCAAAAAGTGTTATTTACCCCAAAAACTATACCAATGCAAACTACAAGTGGTACCGCAAAAAGTAAAAAAGTTATGGGTCTTGGGATGCAGCGATGCAAAAGATTTTCTTCTTTAAAAAAAAAGGGGGTTTTATTGCACCAAAGTAGTAAAACATAAAAAAAATGTTATTTATGGGTCTGCAATCCAGAAGATACGGTGCATTGCGGAACGGAGGCACGGATCGGAAGCACTAGGGAGTGCTTCCGTGAGTTTTTTATCTGTGCCTCTACAACGCAGAAAAGTAGTGCATGCACTACTTTTTTACGGAGAAGACCCTGGATGCGAATCGTGGATCCCATTCAAGTTAATGGCTCCTTGTCCACAAACAGCTGGCACGCGGTGGGTGCCCGTGCATTGCGGCACAGCACAGGAACAGCCGGAACACATTCGTGTGCATGAGCCCTTAATACAAGTTATGTGTACCCCAAAATGGGACCATTAAAAACTACAAGCCCCCATAGAGCTACATAAACTGAAAATAAAAAGTTGTAGCTCTTGGAAGGCAACAATGAAAAAAGGAAGAAAAACACTTCAGTAAGGCCCAAAACAGGCTGGTCACTAAGGAGTTAAAAAAAACAGCAGTAGCAAAAAAAAGCTCCTGTTTGTCCTGCGGTTTATATTTCCCATAGCCCTTCAGCTAACATCTGGAGGTGGAGTTGTTACCACAAAAAACGCACCAGAAACCTGCGGTTTCTATGACGTTTTTTTTTAGTAAGCAACTAAACGCCAGAACAGAATCATGGGGCCCTACGGTCTGAAAAAATGGCCTCGCGGTTCTGCATTGAATAAGAACACCCTTCACACAGGACTTGTACGGTAGTTATCAGGCTCCTGACTACTTATTAATGCGAGGTTGTCAGCGCACATGATATGACAGGACACCGCCCGCTCTATAGAAACTACAGGTGCAAAACATTCGGAGTTCCCATCACCATAGCAACTGCAAAGCTTCGTAATCAGCACAACCTAGCCTGATAGCTGGCTCCGCCGCTTCTGGCCCGCCTCTTGCGCATCTTTGGCCATTTATTGGTTGCCTTTAGCATCAATAACGCAGTTGTCCTCTCCTATTGGACAGTTCCTTCTCTGACATGCCTTACTTGTAGCGGGGTTCCTTTATCAATTTAAACGACTGATTGAAGTTGCGATAGTTTGGTCGCCTTCAGTTTACATCGGTGCAGTAAGTATCTGCACGTGTCGCGACAGTGCAGGCTGAAGTGTGCGCTATCCTCCTCGTGTGTGAGATGTGTTCTGTGTTTATTTCCAGGGTCCATGGCTGCTGCAGGTGCTGGAGAGGTGTACCCGACCCTATGGGGGTTCAGTCCTGCGTTAGATCTTCAGATGCAGTGTAAGTGCGTCTTTTCCAGCGGTTATGTCTGGTCATCACTACACACTGAGGTGCTCTTGATGTTTGGTGGGGGTTTATGTGGCATTAGCCACCTATCCAACATGGATGTATTTCTGTCCTTTGTAGATTGCTGCTGCCCCAGCCTGTGGTGCCTGCTTTCTAGCCTGGCATGTGCCAGCTGGGCACACCTACATTGGTGCACGCCCCTCTCTGGTTTTTCCAGATTTGTGAAAATTTAATTTCAACAGAGTTCTAGTATACCTCCTGTTAAAACTCCTTATGATTTCAAGATCTCTGCTTGCTTTCAGTAAATGGTAATTCTCTTGTTTGAATTGAGAAGGTGATCTAAATCCGCATCCCCATAATTTTCTGACCAGATAATGGCACGCCCACCAGTCACTGGACTGAAGGGGCACACCTGCGCCGCTGGGTTATCTGAAGACTGATGCTAGGTGGCGTATTGGGCCCAGTTCACATGGAGGATTTTGCAAAGGCCACCTCTACATTTGCAGCAGATTTACAATTGAAGGCTCCAGACCCTCTTGGGGTTTAGCCCCATTTAATGTACATCCAATGCAGCAGCTGTCTTTACACCACTCCAAGAAAGGACGTGCCCTTCCCTCTTTACACCACTCCAAGAAAGGACGTGCCCTTCCCTCTTTACACCACTCCAAGAAAGGACGTGCCCTTCCCTCTTTACACCACTCCAAGAAAGGACGTGCCCTTCCCTCTTTACACCACTCCAATAGCATGCCCCTTCTTGGAGTGATCACGGCTTTAAACCGCCCCCGTCACTGCTTTCCATTAAAAACAATGGGAGGTGAATTCCACTAGTTTTCTTTGAAATCTGCACCAAAATTCCAGCGTGAACAGATGGCGTGTGAATGGGGCTTACTTGTTCTTCTTTTATGTAAAAATACAATCTACATGTTACATTTCTCCCCCTCCTTTTTACATAATCCTCACCCTCCATGTCACATTTCTTCCTCCTGCGGTCACCGATTGGCTGAGTGGGAAAGGTCCTCAAACTTGTCAGGAGCCCAGAGCAGTGACGTAACTAGAAATGACTGGGCCCCTCAGTAAACTTTTAAATGGGGCCCCCTCCCCCAGTAATTTTTTCACAACCCCTTCCTTTCATGCCGCCCCCTTTCCTGTGGCTAGTAAAGATCGCTCTCTCAGACCAGGCCCGGCAGCTGTTCCATCCGTTTTCTACACTGTCTATACTGCCACTGTATATCATTTCACTGTGTAATACTGTTGAGGGGCCCTGACAAAATCTTTTAGTACTTCTCCTCCTCCTCTTGGATGGGCCCCTTCTGGGTCAGGGCCCCAAAGCAGCCACTTCCCCTATAGTTACGCCCCTGGCCCAGAGAGAAGATACCAGGACCACACTGAGGAGAACAGGAACTGTGGCTGACGCTGACCTACGGCAGTTCGGCTGGCTGTGTGAGTCAGCAACTCTCTGCTGCCGCTGCGGCGCCAGTCATGCCCCCCCTGACCCCATGTTGCTGAGTGCCGCTCGCTCTGTGAGTGAGGGGCCGCATGGCACACGTAGCAAACAACACAGCTGTCAGAGCGCCCGCCCGGGGCTGGCGGCACATGTGATTTATTTGTTTTTAAAAAGGTTCATTTTTGATATGGAAAAACCGATGCTCAAACACCATAGAGATGAAAATTCAGAATGCACACGGCCGTTCCGTGCCTCCGTTCCGCAACGCAGCTCCATTCAAGTTAATGGGTCTGCATCCGTGATGCGGGGAGCACACAGCTGGTGGCCGCATACTCCGGACCTGCTGTTTGTGGGCTGCAAATGGGGCTACGGCCGGCCATGGGCATGAGGCCTAAAGGAAAGCTGCTGCGTGTCGGCCTACTGTTAGGTTATGTACACTCAAGACAGCCCACAGCGGAATACAGTAGCTGCGATCTTAAATTTCCATGTAGATGTGATCTTGCAGTGTGGATTTTGCCCCTATGTTCTCCCCGTGTTTGTGTGGGTTTCCTCCGGGTTCTCTGGTTTCCCCCCCCCACACTCCAAGGACATACTGATGGGGAGTTAGATTGTGAGCCCCATTGGGGACAGCTTAATGCTAATGTCTGTAAAGCGCTGCGGAATATGTCAGCGCTATATAAATGCATAAAGTAAAGAAATAAATGTGCATGGAGAGGTCCTGTATATAATTACTGGAGGTCAGGTCGTATGACCGCCACACTGCTGTAATCTGCTGTGGTTAACCTTGTCCGGTTCCCCACCAGACTCTTGAATCTACAAAGTAATTGGAATAAGAATAGCTCCTGAAAGCGGCATGTTGCTGCTGTTACTTATTTGTACTCATGAAATTTAGGAAAAACGCCTGCCACTGTTCTATAGGGTGAGAAAGCGAAGAACAACCCTGGGCTAGGCTCACATCTGTGGTGGAGATTCGTGCAGGAGCCTCTGTTGCAGATTCTGGGATGCAGCAGCTTTTGTCTGGCACAATGCCAGTGACCCGATGCACCCTGTTATATGGGATCAGGCGCCGGCTGTTTCTGGCATACGCCGATCGGGTGATTCCAGATTTCTCTTCCCATGCTGGGACAGAATACGGAATTGCGCCGTACATGTGAACTTGGCTGCTTCATTGTGATCTGTTAGAAGAAGGCATCCTGCAGATGGCAGAGAAGGGTATAGGAAGCTGTGCAGCCACACACACAGTACCCTGTGGCTGTAGCAGTATGACCCGCGGGGACTCGCTGTGTTTGGTGCTATATGTCTGCGATATATTGGGGGTATTACATCCATAATGCAGCGTCTGATGCAGCATGCCACGATTTATTAAACCTCCGTATGGAATCTCGTGTATATGACATGGCGGTGGGCTGCACCTCTGAAGGTAACTCCTAAGGCCCCATGCACACGACCGTTGTTTGTTTCCACGTCCGTTCCGTTTTTTTTCACTGATAGGATGCTTCCCCATTCATTTCAATGGGTCTGTCAAAAAATGCGGATGGTCAACCGTTTTTGTTCCGCATCCGTGATCCGTGTTTTCATTCCGTCAAAAAAATAGTGCATGTCCTATTTTTTTCACGTTTGCGGACAAGGATTTTTACAATGGATCTGCCATAAAAATCTGATCCGTCAAAAAAAACAGTCCGTCATCCGTTTTTTTTGACGGACGCAAAATTTCAAGGAGGAGCGGACGCGGAGGCAGGCAACGGTCGTGTGCATGTAGCCTAAGGCTGCATTTACACGAGAATGAGATAGCCGTGTGACGGACTTATTTTTTTTTATAAAATTTTTTTAACAGCTGTCATATAGCCTTTTCAGACCCATTAAACTCTAGGGCCAGATTTATCATTACACTTCCATCTTACTCCACTTTTACATCTGCCCAAAGTCACTTTAGGATAGTCAGATTTATTAATGGTCCTTTAATACTGTGATAAATGTGGATTGACGGTAGCAGTTTATCCTTCAGTAAACGGCTTTACAAAAGTTGCACGTCTTTACAAAAAAGTCGCATGTTCTATTAAAAAGTCGCATAAGATAAGCATGGTCCCCCCTGGAGTGAAATTGCGCATTTTTTTTTTTGCGACTTTTTAAATGGTCGCAATAGTAAATCTGTCTAGAGATTAATTTAAATATGAAAACACGCCCACTTTCACAAAACTGGAAAGCTTAGTGCAGAGCTTGAAAAAGTCGCAAACAAACGCGCAATTTTACCGATTGCGCATTTTTTGGGGACTTTTTCACTCCATTAAAGTGACTTTAGCTAATGATAAATCTGGCCCTATGGGTGTATTCACATGTCCCATTGTTTTACCAGACAGTAAATACTTATTGTCAATTAGGAAATGTACAATTTTTGACCGGTTTTCAGTATGTGCATCCACGCGCCTCATCTCCTCTTGAACATCACTAAGAGGCTAAAATGTCTCGCTTGGGTCACAGTTCGAGTCTGTCGTGCAAACTTTGTTGCAATGTATTCCAGCCCTGAGATTAGTCACTGCCTGAAATGCATTAGTTATGCAGGGACGTGGACTTTATTTTGCTCTTTATTGCATTGCTATGTTCTGATTTATAGGGTCGCTAAATGAATAGTGCATTACTGCAAGTATACCACCCGAAGGAGTTAAGCTGGGCTTTACATAACTCACAACCTCCTCCGTACACTTGCATCCTCAGCTTGGCCGAACATGCATGTCCTGTCAAACAAGTGAAAGAGGATTAAAGCTAGTCTCCCTTGAGAACAAAGGGTTTAACATGTTTGCATCCAACTACCGAACCCTTCTCTCCCCTGACATTTTCCATAGGGGCAGAGTTTGGACACCACCGTACGCATATGATGGTCAGCCAATGTTTATTTCATGTCTTTAGGTCTTCACACTACACTTCAACATTTATCGACCTGTGATGATATACCTGAGCTGAATATTCTTCTGGTGGGATGTGGCGATGGGAGACATCTTCTCAAAACCATCTGTCAGGCACGTCGCTGGCCACAGAGAAGGCTTAATGTAAGTGCCTTTTGGTCAGAGTTTTCTGATCTCCGAACAGAATATATTCAATGTTATCTACCCACATTTTCAGCTGGTTTTGTCATAAAGGGTTAAGTTTTAGCCTTGCTTTGAGCATCTTTCTTTCACTTTGAGCCATTATCTGAGGGCTATGTATATCCCTTATCTTTCAACTGCTAAATGCTCCTAAACACTTATTTAAGCCATATTCTTATCGGATTAGTTCTGAGGTATGATGTTTGAGGTCATGGGATAAGGAGCCATCAGCTGAGCTGCCTGACTGGAGACAGTATAAACGCAGAGCCTGTAACTAGAGAATCTCAAGGCTGTACAGAGAAAGGGGCTGAATATCTCTTAATAAAGAACAATAACAAAAAAAAATAATGATTTTTAGCTCAAAATGAGTACAATGTGGTAACAACAAAAAAAGGCCCCCAAAGGTATCCATAGCCATATAACAAGGTGCAGGCCTCATCGTAATTAGGTGCATGCTTCGGCAGTCTGTGCACCTAAACTGATATCTACTGCAGCTCCGAGTTGCTGTACATTTTAGTCTTTTACAACAGAAAGCTGGTGTAAAAGGAGACAAATGTGCCAGCCTGCTGACCCTGCCCTTGCCACGCTTGCCCTCTCAGAAAGTGATGTAGAAATGCCACATGCCCTTAGATTTAGGTGCAATGGCATTTGAAGTCACAAATACAGGGTTTTTAAACTTTTTTTACATCAGAAAACTGGCGTAGGGGGAAATTCTCCCACTGTCTGTAGTACAAATATCACATGGAGATCTGTTCTAGTACTACCATCCAGCTGAAGGAGTGCGGTTTTACGTGCAGCCCTCTAATAACTGCATATTAAAGCCTTGGAAAGGTTGCACTAAATGTCCTCTGTTTTCTCTTTTTCTAGTTCTACATCATTGAAAGTGACCTGGAGCTTCTTGCTCGACAACTGCTGTTTTTGACTTTGGCCCTGGAAAATCCAGAACAAATGGGTTTGCAAGGTAAAATTGCTATGTACTTGGAGCTCTTGGTTACCATCTGTCTCCGCACATTTAGCAGGCACTTGCTATATACGTGCTAAGAGCACGGCAGGTATATAATTCTGTAAATGTCTAGACATATCCCTTACAGTGCCATAGGCTTCGAATGTGGATATGCATGCAAATGTATACTTTTGGCATAACCTTGGAAGGTTTATGACAAGGTGCCTTTTTTTCTGTGAAATCAGTTTAAAAAAATGTACATATTAAAAGGCCCTTCCAGGGCCCAGTGGGCCTGAAAACCCACCTTTATTACACTCAAAGGGGTTATCTCATGACTAACGTTAAAGGGGTATTCCCACTTTAATGATCACTGTTAAATCTGTTAATGATTTAACAGTGATCATTTTTCTAAATATAATGAATTAACTAATTCCCACCCCTTAGAAGATAATTAACATATACTTACCTGATTGTTGTCTTCCGTCTCCCCTGGTTATGGCCACCGCTCTTCTCCGGAATCGCGGTGGCCGGGCTTGCGCAGACTACTTCTTTTCTCCTGGCCGGGTCGCGCGTGTACTCCCGAAAGCGCACGCCAGCGCCGCGCATGCGCTATGATGACTTCTTCCTGGCCAGTATAGTATACTTGCCAGGAAGAAGTCACCAGGGCGCATGCGCGGCGCGTTCAGTCCAGCGCACGGCCCGGGAGGGAGAAGACTTCAATCAAAAAGGATCCCGCCCCCTGCTGAAACCAGGAAGTGGACGGTGCGCCGGGAGCAGGTAAGTATGAAATACGCAAATGGGAATACCCCTTTAAACATGACAATCTCTTTCTAACAAAGCTAGAACCATCCATGTACCTCGCATGGATCCAGAGATCTCCCAATTCATTGCTCAGCTAGAATTATATCAAGTTGATAGCTCAGGGGGCGTGTCTTTTCTGCTGCAGGTCAGGGGGAAGTGGCTCGGATCTCCCGATCACGGCTCAAGAGGCAGTTGAAGGGAGAAACTGAGCATGTGCAGGAGTCTCATAGCAATGAATGGATAGCAGGCAGCGCATGTGGGGTATGCTCTTGAAATCATGGCAGGGGCGGATTAAGTCCATGATACTCCATTTTAGTTAAAAGATTTTCTGTATGAAGAGGCTGCGGTGCTTCGGGAGCGCCACAGTCTCTTCCTCGGCCATATGATGTCAATTCATCGTTCAGGTGGCCGAGGTGCATCTCTGTCCCATCTGAGTGATTGGGGCTGAGCTGCAGTAGCAAGCGCAGTGCTATCAAATGGACAGCGCTGTGCTTGGTAAGGAGAAAAGAGGCTGCGGTGCTCACTGGAACATTGCAGTCTCCTCAAACAGCTGATTGGCAGGGGTGCCAGGAGTCAGACCCCCACCATCTCATAGAGTACAGATGTCATAGACGTTACCTGCAGTCCTATGTAACACCCCACATAACACAGTGAACTATTGTGTAATTGGGGGTGTTAGGACTGCAGGGAACATCTACTACATTATCTGCACACAGAAAGTTGTCACTGTTATCTGGGCTGTTACACAGGACTGCAGGTGACATGTAAAAACAAAGTTGCCAAATTTAAAATGCATACGATTGATAAAAAAAGACTTGGAGGAGAAGATGAGCACTGCTCCCTCCTCCATGATTGACAGAGCTAGATATCTCATTTAGATTTTTGTGCCTGTGTGAATGAAAAAGAAAAACCTGCTAACACTGGGGACAAACTGGTCTGATAAATATACTGGAACAAATAGTCATAAGTGGTCCAGCGTTGTGGAAGTAGTAAAAATGCAGAATAAGGCTACATTCACACGTCCGGGGTGTGTTGCGGATCCGCAGCACACCCGACCGGCACCCCCCATAGAAATGCCTATTCTTGTCCGAGCTGCGGACAAGAATAGGACATGTTCTATCTTTTGCGGAGCCGCGGAACGGAAGTTCGGGGCCGCTCTCCGCAAATGCAGCAGCGGAGAGCAAATAGTGTGCTCTCCGCTTTACGTTCAGCCCCATTATGAATGAATGGGTCGGCACCCGTTCCGCAGAACTGCGGAACGGATGCGGACCCATTTGCGGAAGTGTGAATGGGGCCGAAGGAATTAGTGTCAGTGTATTAGCAAAATCATTCATTCCAATATAAATGCATGACTTGTGAACGTACTCTGGAATCTGTGGGTTCTGGTACTTGCTGGTGGCAGCGGAGCATTTGGGCCAGAGAGAGAGGGCAGTACCAGGAGGAGAACATATGATCCTCACAATCCTCCAAGCAGCTGCGCTCCTAGCTGAGAGTGGAAGAGCACATTGAGTGCTGGGACCCGCTGGCACCGTGGGGGCCAAGGACAGCACAGCAGGTAGAGACCCTGGTTACCGTGGCCAGGGCTGGAGACACTCTGCTCTCGCAAAAGTCTCGGCAGCATCCTGTTGAGATCAAAGTGGAATAGCCAATTATATTGTGGTCCACAGCCAGATCAAGCACTGAGAGGCAGTTTTAGCAGACAAGGGCTAGCCTCGGCATCATTACCCACCTGAAAGCACGGCGCTCCTGCGTGGCTCTGGTCTTCACACACTGACTGCACATGTCCATAGGTAGGTGGCCACAATTGTAGGGAAAAACCATTAGCATAAATCTAGAACCAATACATCTTGTTTATCTAACGACGTCCTGAAATTGAGGGAGTAGCAGTGTAAACCGCATGCTATAGTGTTACTGGTCGGCTAGACTGCAGGCTATAGTGTTACTGGTCGGCTAGACTGCAGGCTATAGTGTTACTGGTCGGCTAGACTGCAGGCTATAGTGTTACTGGTCGGCTAGAATGGCTGAGTGGGAAAGGTCCTCAAACTTGTTGGGAGCCCAGAGAGAAGATACCGGGACCACACTGAGGAGAACAGGAACTGTGGCTGTCGCTGACCTACGGCAGTTCGGCTGGCTTTGTGAGTCACCAACTCTCTGCTGCCGCCACAGCGCCAGTCACGCCCCCCCCCCCCCTGACCCCATGTTGCTGAGTGCCGCTTGTTCTGTGAGTGAGGGGCCGCATGGCACACGTAGAAAACAACACAGCTGTCAGAGTGCTCGCCAGCGGCACAAGTGATTATTATTATTTTTTTTTTTTTTAAAAGGTTAATTTTTGGGATGGAAAAACTGATGCTCAAACACCATAGAGATGAAAATTCAGATAGCACAAAGTTGGGGCTCATGCACTCGGCCGTTCCGCAACGCAGCTCCAGATTGAGGACCTATTCAAGTGAATGGGTCTGCATCCGTGATGGTGGCCGCATACTCCGGACCTGCTGTTTGCGGGCTGCAAATGGGGCTACGGCCGGCCATGTGCATGAGTCCTAAAAGAAAGCGGCTGCATGTCGGCCTACTGTTAGGGTATGTACACTCAAGACAGCCCACAGCGGAATACAGTAGCTGCGCTCTTAAATTTCCATGTAGATGTGATCTTGCAGTGTGGATTTTGCCCCTATGTTCTCCCCGTGTTTGTGTGGGTTTCCTCCGGGTTCTCTGGTTTCCCCCCCCCACACTCCAAGGACATACTGATGGGGAGTTGGATTGTGAGCCCCATTGGGGACGGCCCAATGCTAATGTCTGTAAAGCGCTGCGGAATATGTCAGCGCTATATAAATGCATAAAGTAAAGAAATAAATGTGCATGGAGAGGTCCTGTATATAATTACTGGAGGTCAGGTTGTATGACCGCCACACTGCTGTAATCTGCTGTGGTTAACCTTGTCCGGTTCCCCACCAGACTCTTGAATCTACAAAGTAATTGGAATAAGAATAGCTCCTGAAAGCGGCATGTTGCTGCTGTTACTTATTTGTACTCATGAAATTTAGGAAAAACGCCTGCCACTGTTCTATAGGGTGAGAAAGCGAAGAACAACCCTGGGCTAGACTGCGGGCTATAGTGTTACTGGTTGGCTAGACTGCGGGCTATAGTGTTACTGGTCGGCTAGACTGCGGGCTATAGTGTTACTGGTGGGCTAGACTGCGGGCTATAGTGTTACTGGTGGGCTAGACTGCGGGCTATAGTGTTACTGGTGGGCTAGACTGCGGGCTATAGTGTTACTGGTGGGCTAGACTGCGGGCTATAGTGTTACTGGTGGGCTAGACTGCGGGCTATAGTGTTATTGAGTTAGATCTCACACTAGTCACACCATAAATGTTTATTTTCTGTAATTCTCTAAAATACTGTCTTTTCTTTTTAGAGAAGTGTGAGATGTTTCTTGAGATGTTTGGCAACAGTATGGTCCGTAGTAAGACTGCAGCATATCTACAAGACCAGTGTGCGCTGTTCATTAAATGCGTCACCGATCCTGAGTACCAACAGAGTGTCCTCCCGTTCCTGAATATGACTTCACTTAAGGTAGGTCTGTGTTATATGGAACCTGTCACGATGAAAATGGTGTCTGAGCTGCATTCAGGAGGAGCTGAGCAGAGATTATATATATATATATATATATATATATATATATATATATATATATTCAGTAAATCTTATTTCACTAATTTATATTCCTGCTCATTCTGGTCTTTGAAGTCCAGGAGGCGGTCCTATCAGTGATTGACAGCTATCTCTGTATACACAGCCATAGAGGGAAAGCTGCCAATCACTGATAGGACTGCCTCCTGGCCTTCATGGGCCATTAGACTGATGGGGTTGCAATTCTCTGCAGCCCTGCCAGTTGGTTGAAGGGTCTGCGTCGCCTGGGCAAGTACTGCAGTCTCTTTATTGTCCACATGGGGTTTTACACTGGTTAATACTGCAGATGTATAACTTTGCGTAGTGGTGGTTCTTGGTATTGCAACTTTGTCCTGTTCCCTTTAAACAGAACAAATTGAAGGGGTTGCCAACTGTCTGGACAGTCTGTAAAAATAGGCGCCATTTTTCCTGTGTCCCTGAAAAAATAGATTTGAAGCAAGGAAGATCGGCCCTCGCTACAGTTGATGCCGTTTCTATCTTTTTTTTTTTTTTTTTTTTATTTATTTTTATTGCCACGTCGCAATAAAAAAGATAAAAATTGCATTAACTGTAGCGAGTGCCTATTTTCCTTGCTTCTGGTTTGATGGGACGCCGACCCTAGACGCCTGCTCCGCTCACCAACACACGGAGTGCCGGCTGTTCTACCTTGTGAAAAAATAGATTTGTCTGAATTTACTTTCAGTTTTTTTGGCTTGTGGTACTTGAGCAGGTAAGTTTGGGATTATTATTCACAGTTTCCAGATAACGCTGATAATGAGTTCTTATCTCTATGTTGAGCCGCAATCCTGGTTGGAAATTTTAAAAAAAAAAAACATTATTCTGTGAAGTTCTATTTGCTAAAACCACAATGTGCCTTTATAGAGAACCGGTCACTGTAAAATGCAGTGCAGTCTGCAGGCAGGATATTATAGAGCGGGAGGAGCAGAGCAGACTAGAGTGGAGTTTTGTGGGAAAAGATTCAGTTAAACATAAAATTTATACGTAAAACTTGTAATTTGTGGATTTAAAGCTTTCACATTTAGCTGTAGTAATGAGTTTTTTTTTTTTTTTTTTATGTGATTGTGTCTTCTAGCAACCCTCAGCAGGCCACATCACCCTTAAACTACGCCACCCTCAAACTGCACATTTGCGACCTTCGCCACTTGCATAATTTAGTGGCGTTTCCCTGCCAGCTTCGCCACTGCCCCAAATAGGGTGTGGCGCCAGCCGCCCTGCTACACTTCTCTTCTACTCCAGTCTTCTGACATGGAAGAAAACTGAAATCTAGGCCAGTCGGGCCGGCATAGATATCAGAATAGGGGCATGGACTGCCGGATTCTGCCCCTAATTTATGACACCGCCAGGCTATGATAAATCTCCCCCCATCATGTGTGTGTGACTGTAGTGCAAGGCGCTGGTTTGCAGGTGTAGACTGCTGGATATCATGTAGTATAGGCATGGCTGGTGGGGGATAATGTGAATAACTTCTCCTAATAAATGGGAAACAGAGGACCGTGGTCACTCCGGCGGGTACAGCTCTCTAGCTTAATATATCAAGGCGTTCTGTAATAAACGTATCCATTGTTCTAGGTAATTTATGCTAACAGACTAATGTATTCTAACCAATCCTCTTGGTTCATTTGAGAATCTTTTTCAGCTCCTTATTTGTATTAATCACTTGTTTTTGCAGGAATAAAATATATATCTTTCACGCGCTACTCAAAATATAAGCACAATTCCTTTTCTAGTTTTCCATTTGGAAAAACCCTCTAGGATCCTTTACATTGAATGTCAGACTTTGAACACTAAACTCTAAGGCCTCTTTCACACAAGCGTGTCCGGATTAGGTCCGCATGCATTGCGGATGCGTTCAGTGAAAACTGTGCGATATTTTTATTTTTTGCAGGCAAAGCCATTCAGTTTTGCCTGCGATTGCATTCAGTTTCAGCGCGGGTGCAATGCGTTTTGATGCGTTTTTCATGCGCGTGATAAAAAACTGAAGGTTTACAAACAACATCTCCTAGCAACCATCAGTGAAAAACGCATCGCACTTGCTTGCGGATGCAATGCATTTTTCACGCAGAATATAGAACATGCTACGATTTTCACGCAACGCAGAAGTGATGCGTGAAAAAAAAACGCTCATGTACACAGACCCATTGAACTGAATGGGTCAGGATTCAGCGCGGGTGCTATGCGTTCACGTCACGCATTTCACACACGCGGAAAACTCGCTCGTGTGAAAGGGGCCTAAATGATTGATTTCTCTGTATAATATCGAGCTCTATTTTTCAGTCAGCTGGCCAGAAATGTAAAATCTAATCTGCTGGTTCACCGCTACCACTAGATGACCGTTTCAAACTGTGTACATTGAAACCTATTTATACAGAATGTAGAAGGCTCCTAAGCTCCCTCTAGTGGAGGGAGGGTGCAGTGGACCAGAATGTTGTGTTTTAGGGCTCATTCAAACGACCGTGTGGTCGCCGCGCCCATGTTGTAGACTGCAAATAGCGCTCCGCAGTGCACAGGCCGTGGGAATGCCGAATTGCGGTGTGGCTCCATTGACTTGAATGGGTCCACAACATGTAAAAAATAGATGTCCCATCTTTTGCCTTATTTTTGCGGTTCACAGACCCATTCAAGTCAATGGGTCCGCATCCGCAGCACAGAGTTCACATGACCGATGCCCGTGTATTGTGTGTGTGTGTATATATAGCTATGTAACCACATCGTGAATGTGAAGGAAACGCCCAAAAAACAATAGCAGATTTGCAGAGGTGTTTGAGCTGACGGCGTGAAAAAAACAACAATTTTTATATCTACACCCCAAAATGATGCCATGAAAAAATAAAGCTCCTCTTGCAAAAAAAGCCCTCAGATGTCAACAAAAAGTTATGGCTTTTGAAATGCAGTTAAAAAAAATTATAAAAAAAAAAGTCCATGTCTCTAAGTACCAAACTAGCCTGCATCCTTAAAGGGGACCTGTGGCCCCTCCCGACATGTCTGTTTAGTAAGTACTTGCATTCTCCATGTAATAACTATTCTGGAGGAGCCATTCTAATGGCTCTATGTTGTGCTATTCCTTTATTTGTTTCCTACTAGAAGTTTATGAATGGCCATCAGCTTGCAGTAAAGGTACAGTTGGGTGTTACCATTGGGGGTGTGGCCCTGCACAGTTCGACACCAGCAGTACTGATTGGACAGTCAGACACACCTGCTCCAGAATTGGTCCTCTATAAAGGGGGGTTGACCACCTTTCAGATATTAATGACCTAGCCTCTGTATAGGCATCGACATCAGTACAGTGGTGACCCGGACCGCTCACTGGTCTGAAAAGTAACCATACTGTGTAGTGGCCATGTCTGCGTAGTGCAAGTGAACGGGAGCTGAGCTGCAGTAACCCAGCGCGACCACTACACTAAGAATGGAACTGTGCTGCTGGCTCTGTTCCGGTGTCGACGGCTGCTTGGTGGGGGTGCCGGGAATGGGACCCCCACTGTCCTGATGTTGATTACCCTTCTTAAGGATAGGTCATCAATATCTGTGACTCAGAAAAGCCCTTCAAGGCGTTAAAGCACAAGTCCATTCAGAGGTGATCTTCAGTGCTGGACAGTGAATGCGTACAGATCATGCAGTCATACCGTACAGGAACTGTTTCACATCTGCAGTGCTGGGCTGACCAGCACCGGTGCAGTTACCTCCTCTCCTGGGTATGCCCTACTACTGCCTTACACTCAGTTCACACTTTCGCGTAAAACGCCGCGTTCGAACGCACCTAAAAACGCACAACAGTACAGGAACCATGCATTCCAATGGGGGTGGTTCACACTTGCGCGTTTTTATGTGCGTTCGTAGGCGCCTATAAACGTCCGACGCATAAGCAAGTATGTTCGCGTTAATTCGGGCTTTTTTCGAGCGTTTAGTGCCAATAGACTTCAATGGGAAACGCGATAGGCGTGTTGTTCGGGCGTTTGTGCAGCGTAAAACGCGCCTATGGACGCGCGTTTTACAAAGTTTGCAACATGCTGAATCAGCCACCATGGAATTTCACACCTCTAAAGCACTCAGATTGGCCAAACTATATCATTGGTCATTGGCCAACTATGCAGTCAATCACATAAACGCGCGTCAAACGCGCCTACACTATTTACCAAAACGCTTGAAAAAACGCGCCTAAACGCCCATCTTGAACGCGCATAAAACGATGGGCTTCTAAACGCTCAGGTCTGAACCCAGTGTTATCGATGGTTTAGTGACCGCCATCTCTGTTGCTGACCTCCCTAATCTGGTTCTATGAAACACCAGGGTTCCACATCATCCTGGTTGGAGACGCACTAACCCAGAGGATCGGAGGTGTAACTGTAATTCACCCCTGTAGGTATGACTGGTATAATTACAGGACCTTGCTGGATGAATGGACAGTCTGATGTGGCATCTGTAGATTATTCTATCGCCGTCCACGCCGTTTGTTCTACCTCTAAAGAGGTGCTTGTCCTCGTGCTGCCCATAACTTACCCGCTGGGGCCATTTCACCTTTGGATAACTGTTGACATGTTGCTTTCTTTGAGAGATGCTGCAGGTTGTCGGCCATAACATTTTCAGAATCGCATCACTGATGCAGACACCTCTTGGCAAAGCTGTGTCGGGAAGCTGACGGAATGTCAGTACTGCGTGCATCTGTGATGATCTGGAAAAGAAAATGCCTAACAGCCATGTTTGTAAGTCTGCCGCCAAAGACGAAGAGAGATCACTCAATACTATGCTAAAAATGTCCTAGAAGTCCACAAAACACAAGTTCAGCAAGCCTTTGGGTTTTCTTTTAAAGGGATATCTTGTGCACAAACCTATTGGTATAATGAAGTCATCCCAGCAATCATCTGATCGCCACAAGTCAGATCTGAAACTCTGTTATCAACAGGGGAAGTTAGAGCAAGCAAGGTGTTAACTCCTGCAGCGGCCACAGCCGGGGAGATCTTGCAGTATTACATGATGGCCATTTAAATGACTGGATGACCATGTAAAGGCTGATTCACACAACCTTGCTTGGTCCATGTGTCCTCTGCATCTCTCAGACCGATTGCGGCTCCCCAGACCCGAACTTACTGCGTCAGTCATTTATGGTAGTCTGTTCCTATTTGTTCATGGATCCATTATACTGTACTCACATGATGTGAGTATAGTACAGTAGACCGCCAGTCAGATAGGAACTTACTGCGTCCTAAATCACTCTGATGCAGTCAGTTCAGCTCAGGGGAGCCACGGCCAACACATGAGCAGTGTTTACCCGACTGAGCGTTTGTCTTGTGAGGGTACGGCTATACTGGTTGCACGACTGCCATCGCAGCCAGGTTCGCTGAATAGCAGTGATCCTATAGAAGTGAATGGGATTGCCTCCCCCATCTTAAGATATCCAACAATGCTGGATTTCTTGCAACTGGCACGGTGATCCTATTCATTTCTATGGCACCATCGCCACCTATAGAACCTGCGAGCGCTGTACCATGAAGCAGCCCGATTGCTGAACAATACTGGGCCAGGTCCTTTAGAAGAGGAGCCACTATTTCTTCGCTGCTCTCCATTCTGGATGATAGAAGGACGACCATGTAATAATATGGCTCGGCATAACGTCAGAAGACGAGATGCTTTTTCTTGGTGACTCTTCACACTGGATGATAGAAGGGGGTCCCAGGGGGGTTACCTCCCCTTCTATTATGTCCATCTGCTGAAATATGTCATATTGACAAGGGTGTCTTGTCGAAGAACCCATGTAAATGTAATATATAGAGATGGATAGATGGAGACATAAATATGTCTCTCGACCACAGGACAGTACTTGGGGATACTTTCAGCCTACCTACACCCCTGATTCCTAATGGTTTATTGCAGAAAGCTCCCAATTTCTCAAAGAAAACAGGTCTGAGAGTTGGTGAAAATTGAGAGAAGTAGAATATGTGACGCCTCATTTCTTGGCTCTGTGTATATTGCTATTCATTTCCATATATTGATTGCCTTCAGTACTCCAAAACCATGAGCTCGACGTCTTCTTACTATTGTGATGGCTCCGCCGCTGCCGATGAAGTAATTTATGCCTCTCCAGTTTAGCTTTATTATTCCGAAGGCCGCTTTCATCTTCTCATAAGACTGGACAAAAGAGGCTTTCATCAAATGGGACACTATTTGTTTCCTAGCATGTCTGGCAAATGAAAATGGATCGGCGGCTCTTTCCTAAAAGCCTTTTCATGGAAATTAGAGGTAAAATAGTTAAAGACAGGTACTCAGACAGCTTATTGGTGTCATTACAGCAGTTGGTGAATGGCTCCATAATGCTCGTGAGTGTAATCAAAAAATGTTTTTATTTTTCTGAAGGCGGTATTCTTGGCTCATTGTTGCTAATGAAGGACTACCAGGAGTAAGACAAAGTATGAGGCCTTTATGTGTATGTGCAAAGTGTTTGACTAGTTTGTCAGGTTAGCAGTTTCATCAGTGTCCTGCAGCTTTTTTTTTTTTTTTTTTGTCTCGCCCCAGTACTGGATTGACAACTACACTGATTAGTACTTCTCTGTAATGTCCTCAATGCTGCAGGATCTCCCCTCTCTCTGCTGTGTATGGGAGACCTCTCAGCTGACTGAAATGGAGCCTGCAATGGAAAATGACCAGAGTTTGCTATAGTTCTCTCTAGCCCTTTTAGTAATTATATTCTGTTTAGTCACTTCACCTACCTTGTCAACCGTAGTAAATACTCAATTTATAATTCCTCATGAAATAACAACGCTGGAAAACTTTCTTAGAGCTTTGTTTTGAGCCATTCTTCTAATATCCATCCTGGAAAAATGTGAAGAAATGGACAACTAGTTGATACCATTACCTTTGTCACTAGAGTGTGGCCCTACAATGCATGATCAGCATGTCTGCCTAAATGACACAATCTTCGTGAGGAATAACAGGAACAAAATAGTTAGGAGTTCTAAAAAAAGACTGTTATTTCATGGGGAACATGAAACCAACATGTCAGGAGGTCTCTGTTCACACTGGCTTACGGCTTGCATTGTTTAAAAAAAAAAAAAAAACATTAAAAATTTAGGGTTTTGTTTTTTAAACTGGAAGAAAACCATCAATGACGGCCTGGGTGGACCCTATTCTGAACAGACTAGCCTGATCTTCAGTGCTGCACCTTCAGAATCTGCAGGGGTGGGTGAAATATCGTGGCATGTTGAAAAACTTTGGTGCATTTGTGGAAGAGGATATGGACAGGAATTGACAATCCGTGTGGATGGAGTCCTGGAACTCCTAAAGGACGTGCATTCCTCACAAAAACTGTTATATCATGGCTAGACACGGTATACTGTGCACACGCGTGGCTAGACACGGTATACTGTGCACACGCGTGGCTAGACACGGTATACTGTGCACACGCGTGGCTAGACACGGTATACTGTGCACACGCGTGGCTAGACACGGTATACTGTGCACACGCGTGGCTAGACACGGTATACTGTGCACACGCGTGGCTAGACACGGTATACTGTGCACACGCGTGGCTAGACACGGTATACTGTGCACACGCGTGGCTTGACACGGTATACTGTGCACACGCATAGTACAAGAACCAAAGCTTGACGTTTGTATTTGTCACCTGGTTTAATGAAGTGAAATGCCTAAAATTTTCTAAGAGCAAACCGTATGGGAGCTGCATGTCATCCAGCCAGAGATGGCTGATAACTGGGAGCAATGGGATGCAGAGTCTAACAGCAGCGCACGGTAGCTGCTTGTGGACCGATATTCCAGTTGATTACATTTATTTATGTAGAAAATAGACTGTTGAACAATTTTCTAAAATACAAAGGGGGAGATTTATCAAAACTGGTGTAAAGTAGGACTGGCTTAGTTTCCCATAGCAACCAATCAGATTCCACCTTTCATTTTTTCACAACTCCTTTGGAAGTGAAAGGTGAAATCTGATTGGTTGCTATGGGAAACTAAGCCAGTTCTACTTTACACCAGTTTTGATAAATCTCCCCCTTTTTGTATTTTAGAAAATTGTTCAACAGTCTATTCTCTACATAAATAAATGTAATCAACTGGAATATCGGTCCACAAGCAGCTACCGTGCGCTGCTGTTTTTAAAATTTTGATCAGACCTATATCCACCTAGTAGCCTCTCCCTAAAGAAAATAATTGTACTTTTTAGTCCTGTAAAAAGCATCTGTAGGTGATTAGGATAGGACTAAACATGGCGTCAGTCATGTGACCCTCGCAAGTATCATGTGACCTGGCTTTAACTACCTAGGTATCTTAACAAGTGGATAGTAGTGTATTAGGAGCAGAACATATACACTATATACAGTATTACCTGCTCACTATGTCGGTCGGTGCCTGTGTAGAAGCAGATGTTTTTTTTTTGTTTTTTTGGGGGTGGGGGGGGGGTTGGGTTTGTCTTGCAAACTAAATATTAACATGAAAACATCACCTACAAACAGGCAGCCATTTTATATCATCACCTAGAGACAGGCTAATACACACAGTAATGTACTTACTGTAATAACCACAATAAAATCGCTCTTCCACCACTAGTCCTATTTATTTATCACATAGGTGTGTCCTGGGTGCTGACCCAGCACATGTATGTCATGTACCACTTTTCTACTGAATATCAGGGATTATATGATGTGAAGAGTGTCGCATAACTGATGCCATGTTTGTTAGGCCATTGATACATGCCTATACCATATACTGCATATGGGGGCCACTGCCTGATATCAGAGGTATGTAGGCAGAATTTTAAATGCGTGCATATTAGAAAATTGTATGATTTCCTATTACATAAACACATAGATAAAAACTGTAATGCTCAGCCGTTCCATTGCTACTGATGTAGAATGATCATGACAGCCCGATGCCAGTAGGTGTCACTGTTGTAACTGCACTGTTATAATTGAGGATCTGCCGAACAGTAATTTACACGCAGTTTTTCCATGGCGTAACCACAGCAGAATTCACCCCAATTCATTCAGAAGGGGTGAAAATCCACCACAGTAATTGACATGCTGCAGATAATAACGCCCGCTCTACAGGTCATTCCTGCAGCATAGTAATGAGACTCGGGGCATAGCTAACTGCTCATGGGCCCTGGTGCAAGAGTTCAGCTTGGGGCCCCCCATTCCCTCAGTGCTTTGTGTGTCTTCTTATGCGGCACAAGGGTCTTTGGACCCTGTAGCGACTGCTACCTCGGCACCCCCTATAGCTACGCCCATGATGAGACTTGTAACATCACATTCTTGTAACTGCTAATGTGTATTGCTGTGGATGTTACACCCAGAGGTCTGCAGGTAAAATCATCAGCAAATCCAGTAGGTGCGAACCTACCTGTAGAATGTAGTCATTTTATGTGATGTATTTGGGTAGAGTTCGGCAAACTGTCAAAAAGAGACTTTGCTGGCCATGGCAACCAATCACAACAAAGTTTTTTTTTTTTTTTTTTTTTTTTTTTTTGTTTTTTTTTCAAAAAATTCAAGAGCCAAATACAAAATGAAAGCTGTGATTGGTTGTTTTGGACCATCTTTCTTTTAAGCAGGTTCATAAATCTGTTCCATTGTGCTTTTGCGTTTTTTTTTTTTGTTTTTTTTTGTTTTGTATGAATGCACTTTGCAAATTATTTTTAGTAATCATACACAGTTTGGCTACTAACAGGTTACTCAAAGATGCATTCGGGGAGGACCTGTACCCTCTACTGACATGTCTGTTTTAGTAACTGTTTGCATCCCCCTTGTAATTCAGGAGCATCTATTCTTATGGGGAGCGTCAGTGGATAATGAACTAGACAGGAGAAGTGATGGGTCTTCTTTATAGCAGTTTTCCGGGAGTACAGTATTGATGACCTTTTCTCAGGATAGGTCCTCAATATCTGATGGGTGGGCGTCTGACTCCCAGAATCCCTGTTGATCAATTGTTCAAAGTGGCCGTAGCACTCTTCCTAGGCCAGTGGTGTGACATATGGCTTTTTGTGCATGTCCTATTCAAGGGAATGAGCCTGGGCTGCAGTACCAAGCACATCCACTATGCATTGTACAGCGCTGTGCTTGGTATGCTGTAAGGAGGCCGCAGCACTCATCTGAGCTCGGCGTCCCATTCAGACAGCTGATTGGTGGCGGTACCAGTAGTCAAACGAGGATAGCTCAACATTATTATACTCCCAGATAAGCCCTTTAAATGTTTCCTTCAAAAGAAGCAGCACACCTGACCATGGATTGTGTGGTATTATAGCTCGGCAATATAACCAAATGCAACAAAAGTGAAAAAACTTGGACATTTGTTTATTGAGGAAATTTATCCAATATCACATGTCTGTGAGTGACAAAAGTATGTGAACCTTTGCTTTCAGTATCTGGTGTGACCCCCTTCTACAGCAATAACTGCAACTAAATGTTTCCAGTAACTCTTGATTAGTCCTACACATCGGCTTGGAGGAATTTTACCCCATTCCTCCGTACAAAATGGCTTCAACTCTGTTATGTTGGTGGGTTTGCTCCAATGAACTGTTCTCTTCAAGCCCATCCACAACACTTCTGCTGTGTTAGGGTACATTTACTTCACATGTGTTTTGCAGACCACAAAATACATAGTCTTATTAATGTAAAGACTTTGACCAATCCAAAACTTTGAAGGGATTTTCCGAGACTTTAATACTGATAGCCTATACTCTGGATAGGTCATCCGTATCTGATCAATCGGGGTCCAACACCCGGGGCCCCACCAGTCAGCTGTTTGAGAAGGCAGCGGCGCTCACAGTAGTGCACGGCCTTCTCTGAGCTTTTCCTAGGCCGAGTGACGGCATATCCATTGGTCACGTGGCCTAAGCGCAGCTCCGCCGTATTAAAGTGAATGGGGCAGACCTGCGATAACGAGCACAGCCGCTATACAATATATGGCGCTGTGCTTGGTGAGCACCGAGAAGGCCACGGCGCTCACCAGAGCACCGGTGCCTTCTCAAACACCTGATCAGGACTTATCCTGAGGATAGTTCATCAGTATTATCTTTGGTATAATGTCTTGTGTATTTAGGATTGTAGTCTTCCTGCATGACCCACATTCTTTAGAGAGTCGGCTCACGAGCAGATGTTTTGATGTTTTCCTTTAGAATTTGCTGTTATAATTCAGAACTCATTGTTCCATCAATGATGGCAAGCCGCCTTGGCCCAGATGCAGAAAAACAGGCCCAACCCTTCATACTATCGCCACCACCACTGTGTTCCACAGATGGGAAGATGTTTTATGCTGGAATGCGGTGGTTTCCTTTCTCCAAACATGGCACTTCTCATTTAGACCAAAAAGTTCTATTTTGGTCTCATCGGTCCACAAAACATTGTTCCAATTAATAGCCTTCTGTCTTTCTCCTTGCAATCCACAACATTGTTGTTCAGCGTCCTCCTGATGGTCGACTCCTGAACATTAACATTAGCCTAATGTAAGGGGTCTTCAGTTGCTTAGAGGCTACCTTGGGACTGTTACACACCTTGCTCTTGGCATGACCTTTATTGATCGACCACTCCTGGGGAGGCTAATAATGGTCTTGAATTTCCCTCATTTGCACACAATCTGTCTGACTGTGGATTGGTGTAGTGCAAACTCTTTACAGATGGATTTGTAATCTTTCCCAGCCTAATGTGTATCAACAACTCTTCTTTTGAGGTCTTTTGAAACCTCCTTTGTTTGTGCCATGATGCACTTCCACAAATGTGTTGTAAAGAGAAGACTTAACTCTCTTGATAGATCTCACACATGATTGTCATCCCAGTGATATAAAACTCCTAACTCTAATTGCACCTTCAAATTATCTGCTAATCCTAAAGATTCACATACTTTTATCACTCAGGCATGTGATATTGGATTATTTTCCTCTATAAATAAATGACCAGGTCTAATATTTTGACTCCTTTCTTCTGATTTGGTTATCTTTATCTAATTTTAGGAAAAATAAAAAAATCTGACATTGTTTTAAGTCAAATTTATAAAGAAAAGTAGAAAATACTGAAGGGTTCACAAACTTTCAAGCATCACTGTAAACGCAGCAAACAAGGTGCAGTGAATGGGAATATGAACGTTCCTCATTCTCGATCATTGCCTGTTATTTTTGGCTTTTTCCAGACCATTGCCTGCTCCATCCGCCCAGGTTCAAAGTCCCAAACTCTTCAACTTTTCACTGCTTATGATTTATAAGTCATTTATTTCTCTTGACTTTGCAGTTCAAGGAAAAGGATGAACTGGAATACATCTTTAAGTTCTGGCAGACACCCGAACCTAAGCTCTTCCCCATTGACAGATACTGGGACGTAAAGAACCGTCAGTTTTTGGGCAAACGTTACGACTCCAGGAGAGGAGCTTATGACTGGGATTTAAATATGAAACTGCATGACCGAGGGGTGAGTATCTGGTTTATTAGCTCAGCTTCCCTCTAGTTCCATTCATTTCATCCCATTACAGTGTGGAAGTGGAATTGACATTTTGAGTTCTAGATGTGCCCATTCCTTTGTTTCTTCTCGTATTTAAGTGACCAAGCAATGTCTTGCAGGCAGCAATGATCGCCGCCACGGATTACAATCGCTGGAGAGAGAAAGGTGTTGCATTTATGATACGTGAAGGAATCTATGATGTCCCTAATAAAACTCTGGCTTCTCATATGACTGTGACACATGTAAGTATGCCATTACTGTGATCAATGATGGTTTCATGTAGTGCCTTGTGATGATCATTAGTGCAGTCAGTTGTGGCGTTATTTCTGTAAGTAAAGCAGGATGTCGCAGGGATAATGGCCTACTCTACGCTAAAGCAGAAAGGTTCACTCTACAGGTGGTTTCTCCAGAATGTGCTCATTCCCTTTAAAAATGCTAAATCTTTTGCTGGTGGAAGAGAGTCAGGCATGTTCTCTACAGTGACTCCCGCATGAAATATGAAGTGGTATATGGCAGCCATGTATACAAAACTCTTTTTATTTTGGCGCTTAGAGGGGAGACCAGAATGATGTTAGCCAGAATCCTACTCCGCACTGATGAGGAGCAACACCCCGAAACCGCTGTCTGTGGATAGATAACTGGCTTGGGTCTTCCCCTTTCGCATCCTTAAGAATTGTAAAAGAGCAGGGTTTTGACATAGGGGCCACTTAGAGGTGGTCTCATTAAAAATATTCTACAGTTTTCAAACTAGCTCCTAGATCTGAATACTTTTGTAATTGTGTCATTAAAAATTTAGTATAGCCACTGAGTTATTCAATAAATTGTATCTGTATAGCGCCACCTGCTGTGTTTTTTTTTTTTCTTATTTCTTTGATCTGCTCCCTGAGATGGCCGCACATGCTCAGTTTCATCCTTCAGCTGCCTCCTGAGCTGTGATAGGGAGAGCTGAGACACGCCCCCCTGAGCTGCAGCAGGAAAGACACTCCCCTGAGCTGCCAGCTTGATATAAATCTAGCAGAGCAATGAATGTGGAGATCTCTGGATCCATGTGAGGTACAGGGCTGGTTCTAGCTTTGTTAGAAAGAGATTGTCATGTACTATATGATGTCTGATTTTTCATTTTTTACATTAGTTATGGGATAACTCCTTTTAATATGGTGGATCTGGTGATCTCTATAATGGGGATACCCCTTTGCTTGGTTTTCCTTCCTTTGAGGGCTATATGACATTCACTGTGTTGAAGGCCCATAACTGGGGATCAATGGTTATTTTGCATAGTCCAAAATGATGACCTCTGAGCCTCATAATAGCCTAACCCTTCCTGTTCTGTAGAGATCACATCAGTCCTCTCAGCTCATAATCAGGCAGGATTACAATGAAAGGTAGCAGGTGACTTGAACACTTATGTGATGTCACAGAAGCTGACTGCTTTTTACCAGACTGAAACCAACTTGTGATGTCATAGCAGCTTACATGACTAATACTTGTGATGTCGCTGCATCTTAGCAGACTGAAACCCACGTGCGACGTCCCAGCAGTCCAGGGAAATGTCACTACAAACTGTATGGATGACCCCCCCCCCCTTGTGATTTTTCACTGCAACCCAACTGGGTGAAAGCCCTCTTGTGATGTCACTGCAGCATGGCTGACTGTAACCCGCCCATTGTGATGTCACACTAAATGAGACCTCAGTGACCACAAGAACAGTGTATGGGCTCCTTGATTTCCATGTACTAATTTGCTGATAGTGGAGAACTAGCCATAGAACACCCCATTCATGGTGCTCCAGAACCCCCTCCATGCTAGTTGTAAGTAGCAGTGGACATTTTTGCTGGATTCCTATGCGGCTGCATTGGTTTGACATATACTGCATGTCTGCTGTGAAGGTAGCACCTCTTCTAGAACGCTGGAAGTGGATCATAGAAGATGATGGCTCACTTCTTCTCCTTCCTTCCCCCTGCATAGTCCCTGTGCAATCCACAGATCATACCCATGGCTCATTCTGTCCATGTGGAGCATGTAAAGCAAGTTCCTGGATGGCTTTTCGGAGAAGAAGCTCAAGCAATTCAGCTGCCCCCATAATTGCATTAAAAAAATATAAATTCAAGTCAGACATTCCTTTTTTTTTTTCTAAGAAAAGCCTAGCAGAGCCATTCCCTTTAATGGCGGTTTAGTCTTCTATGCTACGTTCAATCCATTCCGGCCCCTTTTCAGAGTAGTAATAGCCTCTTGTAGTTCTGCGGTTCTAATCAGTTTTGTGATTAGATGGCGTTTTCTAGGAGACCTGGATCTTCCCAGAGACAAAATGATCTTCATTGACTGGGAAAATGAGGCTGATTATCAGGACACTTCAGTGACTCTACAGGGGCACATTAAGACACTGCAGCTCGTTTATCTGCTGAACTAAATCTATTACACTTTGCATTCATTAGAATGATTACTGGATGTCAGTATACAGACTGCAGGATGTTCCCGTGTGCTCGCTGGAGTACGTACCGAGTCCATCTGAGAGCCCTTTTACACGTGTGCAGACCTATTCATAGGAAATGTGTCACCCAAAACTTTTCTGCCAGTTAAAACCATATAGTAACGCGCATCCTTTTTGTTCTAATCTCTTAGCTTTCAGATTGCAGATTTTTTTTTTTTAAATTTTTTTTCTGAACATGATTATGGGGGCGGACATCTTGCCTGAACAGTACTTAAAGGAAATGTGTCATCAGAAAATAACCTATTGATTAAACCGCGTTTGTATGTTTTAACATATTTCTAAAGAATGTAATATTTTTAATTCTCCATGTCAATATCTAGTTAAACAAAAAACATTAAAATCCTGACGTTTTCGCACTGGCCACTAGAGCTGCAGTAAGCGATCGTAAAAATAAAATCTGAGGAATACTCGATTATTTTAGCAATTAATCAAGTACTCTAATAAGAAAGTGAATTAATAGACTGTTTTCTTTTATAAAAACTCATCAGACCCCCTGCCATCATTCCCCAACACCCTTCGTTTCCCCCCTGTGCGATCAGCTCGACTGAATCAGTTCCCCCTCCCGCCCCCAAGTGCCAGTACTTGCCTTTCTGGTAGGTGCGCAGCTCCACAGCTCCTCCGTCTTCCCAGAGCGCTGTCCTGACGTCACACAGCATCGGGTCGTAGTGCATGCATAAGTGCACTATGTCCTGACAATGTGTTGGGCTGAAAGTGCAGCGTGGTACGGGCTGGCTGGTGACCACGGAGCGGTAAGTGATAGCGAGCGCTTCACTCCTGCTCTGTGGTCACATGACACAAACGAATCCTCGATGCAAAAAATTTGCAACGAGGATTTTTTTTGTCGAATTACTCAATTCAATCGAGTAATCGTTTCCGCCCTACTGGTCTCTAAGCCTAATAATAGCCATCACTTCTTGGTTTGTACAGATAACTTTACTGCAGTTACCTGCTTATCTATACACAGAGGTGACATTGTTACAGGCAGGATTAGACTGACAGATAAGACAGGATCCATTCAAAGTAGGTAATTGGCAAAGCTTATCTATTTGTCCCCTCTTGACCATGGAGCTGCTATAAAGCAATTTTCTTAATTCTTTCTAATTGCTGTTACGAAGAGCACAGGCAAAATAGCCGCCCCCATGGGCGTAGCTATAGGGGGTGCAGAGGTAGCAGTCGCTACCGGGCCCAGGAGCCTGAGGGGGCCAAAAGACCCTTGTGCTGCATAAGAAGACACACAAAGCACTGAGGGAAGGGGGCCCAAGCTGAACTCTTGCACCAGGGCCCATGAGCCGTTAGCTACGCCCCTGGCCGCCCCCCCATAATCATGTGCAGGAATTTAAAAAAGAAGGAACTAAAGAGATTAGAAAAAGAGTGTGGTGTTTACTGGCAGTTAAAATTTTCGGTGACATATTTCAGAGGTCATTGTACAAGGAAAGGATAGATAAGCTCTGACAGTCACCTACTGTGAATGGAGGATCCTGTCTTATCTGTATGCAGAGGTGATAACTTTACAGGCAGGATTAGACTCACAGATAAGCAGGTAACTGCAGTAAAGTGATCTGTACAGACCAAGAAGTGGAGCCTGTTATTAGGCTTAGTGACCAGTGTGAAAACTACAGGATTTTATGTTTTGTTTTTTAATCTAGGTATTGACATGGAAAATTAAAAATCACCAAACATTTTTAAAAAAAGTTAAACGTTAAAATGTGATTTCAACAATAGGTCATTTTCTGATGGCATTCCCTTTAAAGGGAACCAGTCGGTTGGCTTATGTCCTCTAAACCACCATCACTGTGTAATCTTGTTCTTTAGTAGCTTTAACATCATGGTTTTAGATAAACTGGGGTATTGAATTTTGTGAAAACGTAAAATCCTCCTCCCCTGAATGGTACCTTTCCTGTAACTAGTGACACAGAGCGGGCTGACGCCGTGTCTCCCCGGCATGCGCAGTGAAGCAAAATATACTTTCCTCGACTCAATCGGCTCCCTGTGCATGCACCTAATGTCCTTCACTCCGTCTCGTGGAAAGTGGACTGCAGATGAAGCCGAGGCAAGTGCACCCCCCTGCATGTGTCCAGAAGACAACCCAGACTGTGCGACTATTAATCTGAAGTGAAGGGCCACCAGTAGGGACCCTTTTTACCTGGGCCAATGACCTGTACAGTTATGATTGCCTGTATAAAGATGGCACCAATTATCCAATGAACAAACAGTTGCTTGCTCATTGGGTGAGGCCATCTTGCACGTGGCACCTAAAATCATTGTTTGCAGCACATTACCCTGTGTGGACAGGCATGTGTTCCCAGCAACCAATGAATCTGTATGGGAATGAGTTGTAATTGTTGATCTCCATACGGAGTGGATGACTTCTGCAGGTGAGTGGTGCTTTACCGTAGTTGAACCATCAGGCAATTATCAGGAGTGAATGATTTGTTCCTGCTCATTGCCCTGTTCATGGA
This sequence comes from Bufotes viridis, assembly GCA_033119425.1. Taxonomy (NCBI): domain Eukaryota; kingdom Metazoa; phylum Chordata; class Amphibia; order Anura; family Bufonidae; genus Bufotes; species Bufotes viridis. The sequence continues at coordinate 482,199,704 of CM065590.1, read as the reverse complement.
CTCGTGTAAGAGTGCCCGTACTTTCAGCAGTACCTCTACACGATGGGCTTGTAATCCGCTGAGCTCTGTCTCTGTGAACAAACTTCTTCTTGGTTCCTAGAGATGCGGGAAGGTACGAGCTCGCGGATACTGGGGAGATATCACCACCAGTCCTTACATCGCATATGGCATCGAAACCGAAGAAAAGGGCTTGTTGAAATCTGCTAATGGTGTGTATACAAAGGTAGGCCACAGATTAGATTTCGGTCTAGTTGTACCTGTATAGTCTGTTTCTGTTGCAGCAGACCTTCTTAATTCTGTTGTATAGAGGACAAGCGTTTTTTGAATTGGCGTTTAATATTGTTCAGTGTGCGGCCAGAGCTGCATAAAGGAGTCTGATGATAGGCATGAGATGTGGGTTCCCTCCGTATGCCAATCTGGCATTTCCTCACCAGTTATGCAGGTTGTAATGTTAACCACATTATGATCAGACCTGCCATTAACTCTAGAAAAACATGTACTTAAAGAGCATCTGTCACCCTAAGCCCGAAAGGATTGATCATGCGGAGTACAATGACCCCTCTTGCAGCTTCGGATGTTCTGTTGTAGAAAAATTTAGACTTTTCTTAGGCTAATGAGATGCACAGAGGGGCAGGTCTTGTCCTGCAGAGCACCTCTTTACCTCCTCCCCCCAACTGATGGAAAGACCCAGGCATCCCCTCGGCTCTGAATCTCGAGTACACTCCAGCGGTGGCACAATCAGTGCATACACAGTTGCAATTTGGCTGTTCTTGCTCTGAGATCTGAACTGTGCATGTGCCGAAGTGGTGCTCAGGGACTAGGACAGCCCCTTGGTGCTATGTGCAACTAATTAGCATAAAAAGTAGGAATTTCTCTGCCACAAAACATCCAGTGCAGCAAGAAAGAGGTACTTTCACTCAGCAGTAGCAAAACTAACATGCAGTATACATGGTTTAATAGGGTTGATCATGGTGGCAGATGCTCTTATGAAACTAAGCAAATACTATGCATTTTATAAATATAAGATTCTTGGCAAATACATTTTGTACAAAATTAGTTGTGCCTGTCTGCCAATGTCAAGTCTCTCTCTGTCTCTGTCTCTGTCTCTCTCTGTCTCTGTCTGTCTCTGTCTCTCTCTGTCTCTGTCTCTCTCTGTCTCTCTCTGTCTCTGTCTCTCTCTGTCTCTGTCTGTCTCTGTCTCTCTCTGTCTCTGTCTGTCTCTGTCTCTCTCTGTCTCTGTCTCTCTCTCTCATTAGGTACTACCTGTTGTGGTGCCATATTGGCCACCAGAAGATACAGGGAATGCAGGTTCCACATGCATGCTGGGTTCACTCTGCCGGTTCCTGTCTTATAGAGATTGTCTTGACGGTGGTAGACGGGCACAAATAATTTTGAACAAAATGTATTTATATAATAGCGTAGGATTTGCACCAGTATATTTTCTTTAACGATTATGGCTAGAGATTAGCGAATTTCATGTTCTAAAATTCGTTCACTTTGGTGGTAAAAGAATTGCTTTTAAGGATTCCGTTACCACGGACCATAACACAAATCTATGACTGAATGCCTTTTAGAGCATTCCGTTATTCATTCCGACATAATAGAAGTCTATGGGCTGCAAAACGGATCCGTCCCGTTATGCAGGTCTCAATTCTTTTACCACCAAACGAAGCGTGAACAAATTCAAAAATATGAAATTCGTTCATCTAATTATGGCATTATTGCATTTTATTTGTGTTTGCAGAGTGCAATTACATTGTTTACTTTTGTGCCTTCAGCGATGGCGAACTGTACCTGCACATTTGGATGTGCTGACTGACCCCCTTTATTCTTTGCACTTTAAAGGCTATGTACACCTTCGGGGCAATTTTTATTTAATTTTTTTAAAGATTTCATTTTACTCATTTTGGGCTAAAATAAACAGGCAGTCTGCAACTAGACTGATTTTTAACCCCATGTTTGACAAAAACGGCTGAAAATGTTTGTAAAGACCAATTGAAAAATTTACTTTTAGCCTAATATGAGTAAAAGCAAGCATAAAGGCTATGTACACTTTTGGGACATTTTTTAAGTCGCTGTCCTGTCAAAAATAAAATTCTATTTTGGTTGTAGACTGGATGAGTGGTCTCAGCATTGCTTAAAGGGGGTATCTTACCAAGACCGCTCTTGTCCAGGTGCCCTATTATCCAATTTGTTTTACAAGTTGTGGTATCCTCGTCCTAAACTTATGACCTTGACTCATGCACAAAATAGTTTGCATTTACAGTAGTGGTTGTGGTACCCAACCTCTGATTTCTGAAACTACAATTCCCAGCATGCCCTGAGTGCCACGTCTTGCACACAGTGGATTCACTATTCCATGAACCTTTCAAAAGACAAATGTTCTGCTAATCTGGCATCCAGGTCTTCTCATTGGATACAGAATAAACAAGAATTCTGGATTATGGGTTCTCCCGTAAGCCATTTTTACATTACATAGGCCTAAAGTATTTCATAGGGATTCCTAAGGATGCAACCATAGCCCAGATGTCTTTTATTGTCCCCCAGACGGCTCAAAACTTATCTCAATACAACATCACCTCAATGTTTCACGAGTTGGTGGCTGGACAGAAATACTCTCTGCCTACCCCAAATGAAAATGGCAGTGAAGGAGGAGCCAGTACCTTTCCATCCAATGGTTCTGTCGCCCAAACCACTATCCAAGAAGAAGAGGAATCCAGTGAGAGAACTAATGGAGACCTGGATCATGAAAAGTGTGGTCAAGCCCCAAGTAAGACATGGATCGCTATACTGAAGAATAAGATTACATAACACAAGTGTATACTTATCAAGTCTTTTCTCTTTGATTTTCTAGACTATCACAAGCTAGACAATGTGGTAATACATCTCCTACCACTTAGCTGGGTGCATGACCTTCATCACAGGAGCAAATTTCTCAAGCTGTTCAATATTATCTACTTCTCCTGCAGGTAATGTACCGAGCTGGCATTTCATCAGTATGCCATGTGTAACAGTGGGCACATTTATGTTCGATGTCCTGAGCATCTCCTCTTATAACTCTGCGTTATGCAGTTCCTTTTTTACCCTTCTTGGAAATGTATGATATGACTACATTGGCGACTGGGTGTTAGCATTCCCTATGCAAATGAGGTGTGTCCCTCCACTTTTAGTACAGTTTGACCAGTGTCCTAGTGTGCAGTTACACATCCCCAACTGGTAACACCCTCCTGTCAATTTGTTTATACATTTCTAGCAGGAATAAATTCTAAGAAAAAATCCTGCAGAATTGTCATTTTTATGAGGATTGCAAGTCGTCTGTTTTTAAATATGGCGCCCACTCAAGAGTGCAGTGGACATCATAGCCACTGGGTTTCTGGTGTTTTGAACAGCTGACCAGGAGCTAATGTCTGGGATCAGCCGTAACACTGATCGCATATATTTATCCCAAAGACCTAAGGGTACTTTTACACTTGCGTTATTCTTTTTCGACATAGAGCCCTTTTGACGGAACTCTATGCCGGAAAAGAACTGATCAGGCATATTCCCATGCAATCTGAATGGATAGAAATCCGTTCAGTTTGCATCAGTATGCCTTCTGTTCAGTCACTGTCAGGCGTTTTGGCCGGACATAATACCGCAGCATGCTGCGGTATTATGTCCGTCCAAAATGCCTGCTCAGTCGCCAGAATGCCGGATCCGGCACTAATTCTCATTGACTTGTATTAGTGCTGGATACGGCATTGCAAAACAACTGAAGGACGGATCCGGGAAAACTGTGAAAAAGACTGCAAGACGGATCCGTCAATCCACATGACAAGTGGAGAGACGGATCCGTTCTTGCAATGCATTTTTAGACTGATCCGCACCCGGATCCGTCTACAAATGCTGTCAGTTGTCACACTGAACGGCGGATCCGGCTGGCAGCTCCGACAACAGAACTGCCTGCCGGATCACACTAACGCTAGTGTGAAAGTACCCCAACTATAAAATTATCAGGATATGGCGATGCAAAGAATAAATACGTTTGTTTTTTGTTTTTTTAAACTGGCAGAATTGAGTTTTTTTCTTTTCCAGTCCCACAGAATTTACAATATTAAATAGTGTTATTAGAAAGTACAACTTGTCCCACAAAAAACAAGCCCTCATACGGCTATGTGAACGGAAAAACAAAAAGTTGTGGATCTGGAAAGGCAGGGTGTGGAAAAAACAAAACACAAATCTAAACAATCATCCAGGGCTCAAGGGGTTAAAAATGCATACATCAGGGGAGCGGACTGGTCTTAAAGGGGTTGTCCAAGTTATATTTATTTATGACCTATCCTTAGGATACGTCATCAATATCAGACCGGAAGGGGTCCAATAGTCGGCACCCCCGCCGATCAGCTGTTTGAAGATAAGGCGCATGCCGTGCCAGCGCTGCCTCCTCTTTATTGTTTACCTGCTTGCCGTCGCATCTGCAGTGGTGAACAGGTGTAATTACAACCAAGCCGTCCCATTAATTTCAATGGGATGGATCACCCCTTTACAAGTGTACACTACAGAGCCGTCCCATTTGAAATGAATAATTACACCTGCTCACCGCTGCAGATGCAATGGCCAGCAGGTAAACAATGAAGAGGAGGCAGCGCTGGCACGGCGCGCACCTTCTCTTCTAACAGCTGATCGGCGGGGGTGCCGGCTGTTGGACCCCATCCGATCTGATATTGATGACCTCATCATTAAATATAACTTGGACAACCTCTTTAAGGCTGGATTTAGAATAAAGCTGGAGATCTGTGGGTTGTTTTTTAGCTGCCTGACTCTTCATAAATGTCATCATTGTACAGATATAAGTTGCTGCACATGTTGTACTTGTCTATATTGAACCCATGCGTTTCTTTTCTCTAGTATGGTTCACCATTTGACTCCAGACTACAAGCTGATATCTGCCAGGAAAGCAACTCTTATTCTAGAATTAACCAAGTAAGTGTCTTACTTGTCCTGGGGTCTAACTGGTTATTGTAACTAATCTATCATGGTCGGGTTTGCTGAGAGTAGATATGGCTGAAATACATGGTGGCTCTGAGGTTAATACAGTCACCCTGCACCACTGGGGTCCGGAGTTTAAATCCAAGCAGAACAACTTCAGCATGAAGCTTGTAAGTGCCCTTCAGGTGCTAAAACCTTCCAGAAACTGATGGGGGTTTTCTGGCCAAGAAATTGACCCCCCCAGCTGCCAAACTGGGAAGCACATGTTTGTCTTCTATGACGAGCTACCTAGTGACTTTAGGTCCCCGCAGAACTTAAACCAGAAAAAAACACCATTCAGTCTTGATGCGTCCATAGCTAGTGAGATTTCCTATGAAGAGCAATGAATTCCATGAACATTGGAACTGGTTTTTGAGCTTGAATTTTGTTTATAGGTTCATGGTGGATCTCCACGTGGACAAGATAAAAAGCTATGTGACCATTGTGGCCAAAGTTGCCAAGGAAGCTGGATTTGCAGCCACTGAAAACATAGATTGGAAGAGAGATCACATTGCCACCTTTGAACGTTTGGACGACGGTGAAGAAGACCAGAAAAGGATTGTAAAAGGACTGTAAACGGTCTAATCTACAGCTCTATCCAGATGTCTCACACTCTGTTGTGCAGATGTAATACTAGCTGAATAGAGACCAAAGATATTTGCATTTTTTTTTTTTTTTTTTTAGGAAAAAAAACGGAGTGCTTCAAAAGAACCTGTAGAACTTCAACATGATGTCCGTTCTGTACGCGGTGTGTTACAGAAAAGGAGATAATGGGAGGATATAGTTTTATGCAAAAAGATCCAGTATAATTGGTCTAAATCAGGGATGCTCAACCTGCGGCCCTTCAGCTGTTGTAAAATTACAACTCCCACGATGCCCTTCTGTAGGATGATAGTTGTAGGCTGTCAGGGAATTATGGGAGTTGTAGTTTTGCAACAGCTGGAGGGCCGCAGGTTGAGCATGCCTGGTCTAAATAATCCTCTGCCTGAGCTTAAAGGGGTTCTTTGGGCTTTTAATATTGATGACTTATCCTCAGAATAGGTCATCCATATCAGGTCGGCGGGGGTGCCAGGTGTCTGACCCCCGCCGATCTGATATTGATGACCTATCCTGAGGATAGGTCAACAATATTAAAAGCCCAGAGAACCCCTTTAAGCTCAGGATCAGCTGTATGTGGAGATGGCGTGTGCACGTGCCGTCTCCCTTCTCTCTTCCTGCTGCTATGTCTATGGCAAAGCCGCAGCAGAGCAGGAAGGGAGACGGCACGTGCCCACTGCGCGCCGTCTCCTCATACAGCTAATCGGCGGGGGTGTCGGGCCCCCACCGGTCTGATATTGATGACCTATACTGAGGATAGGTCATGAATATTAAAATCCTGGAGAACCCTTTAATGGGATTTTCCCACAAAGTACTTATCACCTATTTGCAGGATAGTAAATAAATGTTGCATCATTAGGGGTCCAACTGCTGAGACCCAGAGTGATCCCAAAAATGGAGGGTCTCTGAGAATTCTCTCTGAATGGAGCGGAGTTGCACATGTCAGTCTACTTTTATGGACTGAGGGAGCACGGACTACATTGGTCCCATGGAAGTGAATGGCACATTGGACCACCATGTGCAGTACCGTGCCATTTAAGGCTGGAACCTTAGGACCCTACATTTTTGAGATCACTGAGGGTCTCTGCAGTCACTGATCCTGTAGGTATCCCAAAAATAGTGAGTGAACAGCACCTCCTGAATACTTTTGGAATTGGGTGCACGTCTCCAGGGGATTGGTAAATTCCCCTACAAGGTACAACAGTCCAAACAGTGTAACAGAGAAAAAAAAAAAAAGATGGAGACAGCATGTCCATTAATCTGGATTAAAGACTCCACGTTGGACGTGCTGTCTCCATCCGTTTTTATTTTTGTTACACTGTTTGGACTGTTGATCATGTAGGTAGTCACTGGACTGAAGCTCCTGCAGTACACAGAGGACATTTTCCATCAGACCGGTTCACTTTACAGATACAAGTTCATATAGGGATTTCCAGGATTAGAAATGCAGCACCACACCTGTCCATAGGTTGTGTCTGGGATCACAGCTTTGATCCATTAAAGCGAACAGGGCCGAGATGCAACCTGTGAATGTGTGGCACGGTTTTTGAAACGCCCTTAAAGAGGACTATATACGGCCAACAACTGGGCCAAATAGGTGGAAAGAGGCAATAGCAGGCCGTCCTTACAGTTTGTCTTTAATTCCTCCCCCATAACAAAATTGTTAGAACAGTATGTGCTCTTCTAGACTGCATTCACACGTCCGTGGAACACGGACCGCGTGATACCGGACTGGCACCCAGCTTACTGCAGGAGCGCACGGCGTCATTCGTTGCTATGACGCCGTGCGCTTCCTGCAGTAAGCTGGGTGCCAGTCCGGTATCACACTGTCCGTGTTCCACGGACGTGTGAATGCAGCCTTATTAGGAACTAAAACCAAGTTTGTTTGTAGGCTATGACCCGACATTTTTTCGTTCAATGTTTGATAGATAAAGCATGTTTATTTACCTTTTTATGCTTTTGGATCAATGGTCTACAACTTATGGCTCTCCAGCTTTTGGGAAGTATAAGGGCGCATTCACATAAGCCTCCATTCACACGTCGTAATTCTGTTCCGCATTTTGCGGAACGGAATTGCGAACCCATTCATTTCAATGGGGACAGACTATGTCCCGCCCGGGTCCGCAATTGCGGATCTGCACTTCCGGGTCCGCAATCACGTTCCCGAAAAATATAGAACATGTCCTATTCTTGTCCACAATTGCGGACAAGAAAAGGCATTTTCTATGAGAGTGCCGGCGATGTGCGGTCCGCATAAATGCGGAACGCACATTGCCGGTGTCCGTGTTTTGTGGATCCGCAAAACGCACACGGACGTGTGAATGTAGCCTAACTATATGTATTTTGTGGCTCACAAAACGCAGATCAGCTGGAGAGCCACAGGTTGGAGACTAGATTACTGCACTGAATTATTTAGGTGCCACTGGAGACAGGAGTCTTTACACGGAAGGTGCTATTGTTCTAGTATAGTTCCTGCAGACCATACAGAGGTATACACTGCTTTTACTTAATATGGATTGCAGGTTTTTAGTTCTTTCTAATGGAATTATATACTGAGTTCTAAGGCTTTGAGAAGGTTGCTAGGTACCAGGAATTTACTGCCTAACAACTTATTTTCTTTTTTTTTTTTTTTTTTTTTTTTCTCAAAACAATCAAAATGGACTACTTAAAGTGGTTTTCCAGAAGTAGAATAATGACCTGATCATCCATATCTAATCAGTGGGGGTCACAATCCCAGCATTTCTGCCGATCACCTGTTTGAGGAGGCCCCGGCACTCCAGTGAGCAGTGCAGCCTCTTCTTGGGCCTCATGCACACGAACGTGTGCACCCCGTGCCCGTATTGCGGGCCGCAAATTGCGGCCCGCAATGCTCGGGCACCGGCCGTGGGGCAGCCGCAGCGGATCGCGGACCCATTCACTTGAATGGGTCCGCGATCTGCCCGTTCCGCAAAAAGATAGGACATGTCCTATCTTTTTGCGTGACGGAAGTACGGAACGGAACCCCGCGGAAGCACTCCGTAGTGCTTCCGTAGTGTTCCGTTCCGTCATTCCATTCCGCACCGTTCCGCATCTCCGGATTTGCGGACCCATTGAAATGAATGGGTCTGCATCCGTGATGCGGAATGGCCACGGAATGGTGCCCGTGTATTGCGGATCCGCAAATGCGGTCTGCAATACGGGCACGGAGTGCACACGTTCGTGTGCATGAGGCCTTAGGGTGATGGCACACAGTGCAGTTTTTTATTGTAGCTAGCTGAAATTAAATCATTCCCACTATGCAGAACACTGGGTTTAACTAAGCTGCTAAACTGTCCGGAATGCATGTCAGGACTGCACTGTGCGCCCGCACCCTTCAGTATCAGTCACGTGGCTTATGTGCAGTTCTCTCATTCAAGCCAGTGTACAAAACTGTGCTTGGTAAGCTCTGAGGAGGCTGCAGCCGTCACTGGAGCGCCACGGCCTCTTAAAACAGCTGGTTGGCAGGGTTGCCGGTAGTTTGCCCCCATGATCAGATATTAATGACCTATCCTGAGGAGAGGACATTCATATTCTACTCCTGGGAAAAACCCTTTTTAAAGGGGGGTTTTCAGGCTCCTGATATTGATGACCTATCCTCTGGATAGGTCATTATTTACCGATCGGTGAGGGTCTGACACCCCGCACCTCCACCAATCGGCTGTTCCCTGCAGCCACCAGAACTAGCTCTTGAATGGAGCAGAAAGCACAGCTCCGGTCAAAATGTAGTGGTCATGCCGGGTACTGCAGCTTATTTCCCATTCAAAGTGCTAGTTCCAGCGTTGGAGGCTGCAGGGAACAGCTGTAAAAGAGGGTGCAGGAGTAGATATTGATGATCTATTCTGAGGATAGGTCATCAATATTGGGAGCCTGGAAAATCCCTCTAAATAGTATTACTAGTGTTATTACGTGTTCAGGTTTTGAGTGGAGCCAGGCTCCTGCATTCACTGTAGCTGTCAGTTTGACTCTTATGTTGCACTGTATAGTAATGTTTCTGTAAATAACCAGCCGCCTGAAATCTTTCCGTAGAGGGAAAATGCCCCTACTACCGTAAGCGTTCTGCTAACAATGACCCTATTTATCGCACTATTTATTTTTTTGTGGAACTGATTTCTTGAAGTTTTATGTAATAAAAGTATTTCTGGAAAACCTTCATAGACTGTGTGCAGCCAATTATATTTTGCATATCTAGCAACATTTATGTCTTATCCACACGATGGGCGGTAAATGTATGATTCCTGGGACTGCCACTGGTCATGAGAATGGGGTCCCCCCCCACTTGTGAATGGCGCTATAGTGCACCTGCGTGATGCCGCCCCATTCACGGTCTGTGTCTCGAAGTACAGCGCATGGCTATCTCCCCTTGTCCCATAGAAGTAAATGGGAGGTGAAATTGTAATGCTGGCTTTAATAGTCTCTGTGGAAGGACCATTATGGTATATAGTGAGTTATAGTAAAATATAAAGAAAATCTGCTGAATACAAATATCCAAAAAGAAATGCATGGCATGAAGGACAAAAAGCAGTCTGTAGAACTGGCATCCATTAGAGCAAGGATCAGCAACCTGCAGCTGTTCAGCAACTACAAAATCCAGAATCCTCTTTTTACTTCTGTGGGAGCGCATGCTGGGAGTTGTAGTTTATTCAGCAGCTGGCATGCCCGAGGTTGCTGATCCCTGCACTAGGGCATTCTGCCTGTGGAGTTGTGTGCTCCATGTGGAAATACAGCCATGAAAGGTGTGTATGCATTTGCTATTTGTTGGGCTTCGTTCACATCACCGCTCAGACTTTACGTTCTCCTACTCCTAAACGGAAAAGCCACATAACTGACACCAAACGGAACCCTTAGGACCCCATAGCCTATAATAGGGTCCGTTGGGTGTCCGCTCAGATGATTTTTTAAGCGGAGACAAAAGTCCTGCATGCACAACTTTTGTCTCCGCTTAAAAATCATCTTCTGAGCGGAAACCTAACGGACCCTAATAGTCTATGGGGTCCTTTGGCTCCGTTCGGCTCAGTCTGGTGTCAGTTATGAGCCTTCTCCTTCCTTTCTGTTCTTCTGCTCCTAAGCGGAGCAGGAGAACAGAAAGGTTGAGCGGTGATGTGAACGAAGCCTTACAGCACAAAAACGTTAGTGGCTCTTTAATCCTGTGCACCCATCACTTGCCAAGTAATTGGTATTAACTTGTATAAGCGAGGCTTGAGTGAAACCTTACATTTTCTACAGCTCTGCGCCACAATGGACAGGCTGTTCCACCTCCCTCTAGATGGTTGAATAACAGATTTTCATCACCAGGTCTCATTAGTTCTGGAAAAACAGACCTTGAACCTGATGACCTGTCTGTCCACCTGAATGATTCATGCAGAGGAGAATATTCTCCGAGACAGCTTTTTTTCCTGACTCATGATAAAAGAAACTTCAGCTAAAGCACGTACGGCGCACAGAAAACGACTTGTCAGTCCTTCATTTCTGTAGCACATTTGTTCCAAATATTCTCAATGCCTCCTCAAACACTTGTACTGATGAGTAGAATAAATGCTTTTTCATGCACAGAACTGATGGTATGAGTGTGCAAATTGGATGCTAGGAAAGAATAGTTATGTAGTCTTGGCATCATCATGGGCTCCTTATTTTTTTGTAGTGTATGTTATGTTTGTGTATTGGACATCACCATCAAACTCAATAAATCAACGTAAGGTTTGCACCAAACAACCCACCAGTGTAGAGTTATCTTTTGATCATAGCCATCTAGCCTCTATCAGCCATCTCTAACTCACCATAGAAAGACTTCTACACTGTACAGTCCCATTGTCCATTACTCTTCATTAACCTTTCTTTACCAGTCTGCCAATCTTGGTTCACCACATTTGTCTGCTGCCTCACCACTGTACAATTTCTATATTCTTCCTGCTCTAAAAGTCTCATTTATTGGTTAGCCACTGGCCCAGATTTACTAATGTCTGCACTAGAAATCTGTCCAAAATAAAGTGTAAGAACCCTAGATGGCCCGAATAGTGCCAGTTTTTCACTAAAAAAAGGGGTGGTGCTTATGATGCACTATTTTGCGTCAATTTCAGCACAATAATGGCGTAAAGATGTGTCTCAAAGTAAAGCCAACCAATAGGAGTCAAAGAAAAGTGTCTATCCCTCCACCACATTTATCATCCAGACTAAGGTGATCAATCCGGTGAAGGTCTAGACCAGGGGTAGGCAACCTCCGGCACTCCAGCTGTTGTGAAACTACAACTCCCAGTATGCATACTAAGGCTCCATTCACACGTCCGTAATTTGTGTCCGCATCTATTCCGCAATTTCAGGACCCATTTATTTTCAATGGGGCTGAAACTGATGCAGATCCGCATTTTCGGGATCGGCATCCGTTTTTCCAGGATGCACATCCGTTTTTTCGGGATCCGCAATTCTGTTCCTGAAAAATATAAAACATGTCCTATTCTTGTCCGCAATTGCGGACAAGAAAAGGCATTTTCTATTATAGTGCTGGCAATGTGCAGTCCGCAAATTGCGGATCGCACATTGCCGATGTCCGTTTTTTGCGGATCCGCAATTTGCGGATCAGCAAAACACTTACGGACGTGTGAATGGACCCTTTACTCTGCTCTTCTCCAAACTTCTATAGAAATTAATGGAGCATGCTGGGAATTGTAGTTTCACAGCAGCTGGAGTGCCGAAGGTTGCTGATCCCTGGTCTAGACAGACTGTCTAATGCAGGCATCCTCAAACTGCGGCCCTCCAGCTGTTGCAAAACTACAACTCCCAGCATACCCGAACAGCCTACAGGTATCAGCCTACAGCAGGGCATTGTGGGAGTTGTAGTTTTACAACAGCTGGAGGGCCGCAGTTTGAGGATGCCTGGTCTAATGTTACACCATCTATAGCAGGCATCCTCAAACTGCGGCCCTCCAGATGTTGTAAAACTACAACTCCCACGATGCCCTGCTGTAGGCTGATACCTGTAGGCTGTTTGGGCATGCTGGGAGTTGTAGTTTTGCAACAGCTGGAGGGCCGCAGTTTGAGGATGCCTGATCTATAGGATTAGTAAATTTGGGCCAGTGTTTACCATCGGTCCAGCACTCACTGCTCCATAGTTTCTTTGAGTATCCAGTATAAGATTATATTCATTATTCTATATTTGGGGTTGTCCTTAAAGGGGAATGTCACGTAACAAAATGTTGAGCCTAAAAGCATCTCTCAACTTCAGAGGTTTATGAAAAAACTTCACACAAATGTGTTTAATCCTAGATACTGTAAGTCAGGTATCAGCATACACACATGCTCGGCTGTTCTTCTAACTCCTACAGAATTAGGCTATATGCACACGACAGTGTTTTTTCTCGGCTTCCGTTCCGTTTTTTTGCGGATCCCATTTATTTCTATGGATTCGCAAAAAAAACTGATGCCTCTTCCGTTTCCTGTCCGCGTCCGCAAAAAAATATGGCATGTCCTATTCTTGTCCACAAAAAACGGTTTGCGGACCCATAGAAGTCAATGGGTCTGCAAAAAAAACAGAAGCTACACTGAAGCCTTCCATTTTCCATCCGCATCCGTTTTTTTTGCGGATGGTTGCTTGGTAACCAGTGAACTTGAACAGGAAGTGTAAAAACTAGTTTGGACCAGACAGGAGTGTGTGCCAAGCTGTGAGGTGAAGTGTGTCTGGAAAAATGCCCTGCTGGGATACTGAAAAGCTGATAACTTTGGTCCAGGACCACCCTGAGTTGTGGGACACTCGGACGAATCAGTATCATGATAAAGTCAAGAAAGATGCTGCGTGGGAAAAAGTGGCCCGAAGGCTGAAGCCACCAAACAATCAGAGCAGCAGGATATATAGATGGATCCAGGGTGGGGATATGTAAATTTTACTTTGGCCATCCTTCCGTTTTTTTCACGGAACACGGACCGCAAAAAAACGGAAACCACACGGAAAGAAATGCGGACACACGGCACAGTTGCGGATGAGAAACAAAACGGAACACGGTAGCCAGTTTTGCGGACCGCAAAAAAACTGTCGTGTGCATATAGCCTTAAAAGGAGGATTCTGGGAGGAGTCGTTTCTGAACAGCTGGAGTGCCGGAGGTTGCTGATCCCCCGCTGTAGGTTCTACTGGTTGCCATTGGTTTCTGGCAGCCGCCTGCACCAAATGGTTGTCTCACAAATTGCTAATCTTTATGTAGTTTTACATAGGAGCTCTAGCTCTGTACGCTAGGACCTAAAGAATACAGCCCATCGGTGCTGGTAGTACATATGTGGTGGCCAGGTCCCAAAGTGAAACTTAAATTGTTTATTTTTTTGTTTGTTTGTTTTTTGTTTTTTTTTTATAAAAACTTGCGAAGCTGTCTGTGTGTGATTGTGAATTCAATATCGCGGAATTGATGATATGTAGAGAGATGTAGTCAGTGCAATAATATGTACATGTGAGATTTATGGCTGTCTTGCACTGGGCATTCAGGATCGGTTTGCTTTTTACTAAAATTCTTTATATGTTGCCATTTAAAAAAAAAAAAAAAAAGCTTTTGCCATGTCATTACACATCAGAAGTATTAATCGGTAGAGAATCCGAATGGTAATAGCCCCTCCAATCGCTAAACTGGAGGCGGACTGGCCATAGACCCTACAGGGAAGTTTCCCAGTGGGCTGATGCCCAGGAGGCAGCCTAAGCCCTCACAGCCACCTGTTGGGTACCTAGCCATCTGATGCACTTGGCGTTAAAAGGGTTATCCTAGAAATAATAATGATAACCTATCCTATGTATATCCGATTAGCAGGGGTCTGACTCCTGGGACCCTGCCGGTCAGCTGTTGGAAGAGGCCGAAGCGACATCAGCCTACTTTCGGTCACGTGGCCTAGATGCAGCTCCGCCTCATAGAAGTGAATGTGGCTGAGCTGCTATACTATGTACAGGCTGTGCTTGGAGAGCTGCTGGGCGTCCGGACCAGAGCTCCAATAAGTGCAGCGGCCCCTTATGGGCACATGAACATATGTTTTGTCTGTATCTGTTCCCATGTGCAGAACTATTCACTTCAATTGGGTGCAAAAAAAAAACTGAAATGACTGTGTGTGCATTCCGTTTCCGTATGTCTGCATGGCCGTTCCGGCCAAAAAAATAGATGCGCTATTGTCTGCATTACGGACAAGGATAAGACTGTTCTATTAAGGGACATCTGATCCGTTCAGCGGAATGCACACAGCTGGTATCTATGTTTTGTGGACCGCAAAACAAATAGTCGCGTGAATGTACTCTAAAGCAGCTGATAGGTGGGGTTGCCAGGACTCAGACCCCCATAAATATAATGATAACTTATCCCGAATAACCCCTTTAATGCTAGGAGCATCAGGTACTTATACACCTGGCTGGCAGGTGCCCTCCTGAATTCAGGTTCTCAGGACACCGATTACAGTTGAATACTGCAGCAGAGGTGGTATTTGGTTCTGCTGGGGCGCTATTTTGTGCTGCACTATAGTATTGCGAGCCCCGTCTACTCATGTTGGCCCTGCCTTCTGTCAATTGGACCCACCTACAACATGGGGCCACTTTGTTGTTTTTTTGGGGGTTTTTTTCTAGGGCCACTCCTGGGCAGAGGCAATCAGCGGAGAGCTGTGCCCTTCGTTTCTGCTTAGAAAGCCGTGCACGGATCCATAAATTTACTATGATCCCGTATACACTTGGCTTTCCAAAAAGAGCAAAGCAGAAATAAACGGGTCACAGCACTCAGCTGAACGCTTCTGCATTCGGATACCCATCATTCAAAAGTTTTAACATGTCATTATAACATGTCTAAAGAGTTTAAAATGATAGGTACCCTTTAAATTTTTGGACAGTTTCAAACTATTTCCAGTTCATCTTTTAAACATCAGTATTACATTGTATAAGTCTATGCTGGAGAGCAGCATCATTATTTTAAATGCCACCTACTGCAGCGCTTTAGAGGAATGTCTGGCATGATGAAATGTGATAAAGAGACCTACAAGATAAAAAGCTGAAGAGTGTTGACTCCCAGCCCCTGTGCTATACCTTACAAGGAATAGGTCAGTCCTCTACCACTTTATAACAATCACAGTTACAGTCTAGACTGTTTCTTTTCCGACAAGACTGCAAGCGGCTGATCACATTATCCTGGACCTCGGCTCACTTTAGGTATGTTCATTGTCTAACGATGAAACATTAGCCCTTTTAAAGGATCGAGGAGGCAAATCTAAAAATACTTACTAAATTTTTTTGGGCCATAGACTCTATATAGATGAAAACACTTTTGTACATGTTTGATTGCATTCTAAAATCTGTGACTGGTAGATATCCCATTGACCAGTGCAAGTCATGGTTAAGGATCAGTCTAAATTTACAAAAAACTGCTAACTTTTCAGAGGATTATAATTGCCCATTTAACATCTCTAATGATTATTGTATTGGTTATATCACGTGGAGCAAGTTCTTGTCTTCATTATGTTAAAAGTCTACAGTGAACTTTTCTTGCTCTGACTTGCTATAAACCTAGCAGTCCAGAGTCAAAACCATTAAGTACATTCACCTTCTGAGATTTCTATTTTTGGGGAGTTTTAGATAAATGCCACAGTTATTAATGACTAATTGCAGAGAATAATTATTAGCAGATTCCATAATTTAGGAACGGGCACTGATCAGAATCCGTTGGATACTTCATACCAGTTAAAATATTTTTGCTTTGTCTGGTTAGCTTTAAAAACTACAGGATTGAAAATATTCTTGGGTTATAAATGGAAGCATTAGCAGTGATGGCATTTTAAATCTCTAACAATCTTTTCATTGTATGTGTGTGTATATATAGAGTCCTATGAGTCAGTTTCTAAGGACTAGTAATCCATAAAGCTGGGGTTACATGGTGATCTTGGCCACTACAGCCATTGTGTCACCATCAAGTGAAGCTACACAGCATCACACGATGGGTGTCAAAGTTAGACTGCATATTTAGGTGTGTGTGTATATGTGTATGTATGTATGTATGTATATATGTATGTGTGTATATATATATATATATATATATATATATAAATATATATATATATATATATATATAGGATTCGCTCTGGTAGGCAGGGTTAGCACGTGCAGAACAGTTCTTGATCCAACTGCAGTGTTTTATTCACACAAGCAGGATTAACAACTCAGTAACCAACTTCACCTTAGTTGAAAGTCCTGGTGTTCATTCACACTATGCTGCAGTTTCTGCATAAAGAGTCCCAGTCCAGGTGTGCGTTCACGCTTTGCCAATAGGTCCACGCCAAAGCTTAAGTCCAGGATTTGGTCGACCTGTCTTCCCCAAACAGGTTGCAAGCATTCATCCAGGCACAGGCCTCAACTTTCCCCTGCTGTCGTCCAGCTGGCTTTTAAGACAGTTAGGCGTCTGCAAAGCCTGGACCGGCACCTAAGATCTAGTCCGGTGCTTGACCTCACCTGGCTGTCAATCAGTCCAGTAGCACATGCTGGGAGGAAAATACCTAACCCTCCACACCAGACCTTTTACTGCATCACATACACCCCTCTCTCCCCCACGCCACCCCTTTGTTCAACCTTGAGGGGGTGAACACTTGCCAAACAGAGAACCCATGACAGGGCATCCGCGTTTCCCTGTAACCGGCCTGCTCTGTGCTCCACCGTGAACTTGAAGTTCTGCAACTCCAAAAACCATCTGATGACCCAGGCATTCCTCTCTTTGGCCTGGCTTATCCACTTGAGGGGAGTGGTGGGTCACCAGACAGAACTTTCTCCCCAACAGGTAGTAGTGGAGAGACTCGAGTGCCCATTTGATGGCCAGGCACTCTCTCTCCACTATACTGTACCTGTTTCTGCTGGGGTGAGCTTGCGGCTAAGGAAAACAATGGAATGCTCCTCCCTGTTGATTTCCTAATTCGGAGGCATCAGTCTGTACCCCAAACTCCCTCTTGAAGTCAGGAATAATGTGGCAGGAGCACCATGCAGGCCAAAGGGTAACAGCTTATACTTATATGGCCCCTCAGGTGTGATAAAGGGAGTTTTCTCTTTGGCAGCCTCCCTTAAGGGCACTTGCCAGTTGGGAGGAAAATATCTTCCCTTCCACATCAGACCTTTTACTGCATCACAACATATATATATATATACATATATATATATATATATATATATATATATATATATATGTGTATGTATATATATATGCACATACACACAATCAGCAGCACAGTCAGAGACATTTTTTGTTGCAATCCCTCCAAAACTGTCGGCTCTACATCTATAGAAATCCAGGAGGCAAAACAGAGCCAGAACTTCAAAAATAGGTGAAAGGGTTTAATTGCCCTATCTGCAACACTTCAGCCCAACACAATAGCCTTGTTTAAGATTAAGAATGCAATTTTTTTCCCATTTCCTTGTTTTTTTTCTGTTCAGGTATCAGAGCTTGTTTTTGTGCAAAAAGTTGTACTGTCTAATGACACCATTTAACCCCTTAGTGACCACCCATACGACTTTTTATGGTGGTCACTAAGGGGCCTTAGGCTGGGCTGCCAATTTTTCACATGAGAGCCACGGCCCTTCTCTAACAGCCCGGACTGGCAGGAATGCCGATCCGGGCTGTTTAACACTTTACATGCCATGGGCAATGGCGCCCCCCGTATGTAAAGTGCTGGCAGAGGGAGTGGACTCCCTCTGTCTCCTATCGGCACCCTGCAAATGTGATCGCGGGGTGACGATGTGTGTGAAGGCTTACTGGGGTCTCATCTAGGCCCCAGACCAGCCTTTAGTAGTTTCCAGTAGGCTGTGCTGGTCAATGTCAGAATAGCACTGACATTAAAATGCAATGCACTATAGGGATAACACATTGCATTTTAAAATCAATCAAAAAGCTGTCTGTCATAGTCCCCTTGTGGGACTATTAAGTGGTACCAAAAAAGTAAAAAAAAAACACATTTATTCAGTAAAAAAAATCCCTCTCAAAAAATGACGCTTTTTTTCCATTGAAAATAAGCTATTTAATGAAAAAAATTGCATATGTTTGTTATTGCCGCGTCCGTAACGACCCGGATTACATAAATATCACATAAATTATCCCCTACGGTGAATGCCGTAAAAAAAATTTTTAGTTGCCACCGAAAAAACTTAATAACAAGCGATCAAAAAGTGCCATTTACTCCAAAATGATACCAATGAAAAATACAAGTCGCCCCGCAAAAATCACACAACTTATGGGTCTTGGGAAGCGGCAATGCAAAAACATTTTTTTCTTTAAAAAAAAGGGGTTTTATTGTAAAAAAGTAGTAAAACGTGAAAAAAAAAACTATATGTATTTGGTATCACTGTAAACATACTGACCCAGAGAATAAAGATATTATGTTGTTTATACCGAAAAAAGAACACAGTAAAATTTATAACATAAAAATGCAGTATTGCTGTTTTTTTCATCTCCCTTCCAGAAAGAGTTAATAAAAGTTAAACAGAAAGTTATGTGTACCCCACAATGGCCCCATTAAAAACTACAACTTGTCCTGCAAAAAACAGGCTATATAGAGAGAAAAATAAAAAAGTTATAGCTCTTGGAACGCGACGAAGAAAAAAGGAAGAAAAACGATTGGTCAGTAAGGCCCAAAACAGGCTGGTCACTAAGGCCTCTTTCACACGAGCGTGACGGATTAGCTCCGGATGCGTTCAGTGAAACTTGCGCCATTTTGCAACCAAGTTCAGTCAGTTTTGTCTCCAATTGCGTTCAGTTTTTTCCACACGAGAGCAATGCGTTTTGATTCATTAATGACTGATAATGCTCTGTGCCTCTCTGTAATCTTTGTACTACAAAATCACGGTGACAACTTTATCTCACTGTGATTTTGTAGTAAAAAGATCCCAGAGAGGCATTATCAATCATGTTAATGCTCCATGTCTCTGCTGTCCGGAGCGGGGCTTGGCACTCTTTCACGCAGCGGATTCCATGCACGGCATCTGCTCGTGTGAAAGAGCCCTAAAGGGAATGCTTCAAGAGGAGATCCCTGTCAAGCACCCTTGAGCTCTGTGACAGTTTTAGTCCTCTGAGACGCACTTGTACAGTAAAGTGCTGCCGCCTTGTAACATACATACTTTAAAAGGGTTGTCCAGTGGTGTTACATTTCTACATCTGGCTCGCAGTGGGTAAAAAAAAAAAACACTGGCCAAGTTTACACAGTGGAAAAAGGTGTTGTGATTTTGGGGATGTGTATTATTCAACGCCAGTTGTTTCTTCATGCTTTGAGTTTTGGGCCATTTTTTTAAATTTAAAAACTTATTTTATCCTGTAATTAAAAACATTCATCTATAATGTGCTGTATGCATTTTTACATTATGCTGTATGCCCCCACACAGTAAAATGCCCCCTTATGTGCCCCCACACAGTATAATGGGCACAGATGGAGTTGAAGTTGGTGGTGTTGGAAAATACCAGTAATTAACTTTGTAAAAAACATGTACCGGCTCCAACTTCCACTTGTAAAAATCAGCTGGGATGATGGTTTACCGGCCGATACCATGAGAACTAGACATTTCTGTCTGATAAGGCTATGTTCACATAAGCAGTATAAATATTCTGTTCTGGCAAAGGCTGTTTTCGGCATAAATGCAGGTTTTCTGTCCTAAGGAAAGTCCTACATGCTACTCTTTCTCTGGACAAAAGCTGGCATTTAGCGGCCGGATCCCATTACCGAATACGGTAATTGCTGGTATTCTGTTCTGATGGAATACATTTATGATGCACATGTAAATCTAGCCTAAGACATATTAGAACATTTCTTATGGTTGCTTGGTACTATTGATTTATGCAAAGTTGTGTGAAAAGTAAGCATTTAAAAATAATTACTAGTTTATAATAATAATAATAATAATTGTAGGTGACTTTGACAAATGTAAAATCAAAATAAAATGTGGGGAAAATACATATGGGGTCAGGTCTTGAACAGATTGCTTTGTATAAGGCTGCCACCTAGTGACTAGATGAGTAGTAATTTTGTATATGGTAGAATTTTCACATTGCTATCTTTTAAAGAGGATCTGTCAGCTCTACTGACATTCCTGATTTATTTCATCCTTTAATTCCTGATTTAGACATCTATTCTTATGACATTATGTTGTACCGCCCCTCTTTTATCCCTACTAGAAATTTACGAATTATGTTTGGGGAGCACCTTGTAGGTATAAAGAGTCTTATAGGCCATGTAATGCTCCTCTGGGGAAAAGGTAGTCAAATGAGCTTTCTTTCTAAACAAGTGAAAAAAGCTGAACCTCTGGTTCAACCAGTTGGAAATCAGCTATCTTGTAGGTAAATGTTCAACCTTTTAAACAGGCCTTGAGACATAACATGGACATAATTTAGGACTATAGCTAAGCCACAATTTTTTTTAATAGTCACTTATTGCTGCATTTTTTAAGCAAAAAATGCCAGCACCAAATATTACATTGAAGTCCATGGTTTATATTAAACACAGTGATGTTTTCTGGTGCATTTATTGGGTCAATGGCATTAAAAAAAAAAAAAACATGGGTAGAAAAGAAGGGATTGAAGGGGCACTGTCCACATTTTTAACCACAGACACCAGAAGCTAAAAAGGATATTATTTTGGTGCTCAACTCAAAACATGCAACGGTATTTTTCGGGCGGAAAGCCAGCATTCATGCCAGAAACCTGACGGAAAACTCATTATGGTGAATACGGATCTGGCTAAGTCCAATACGGTAATTTTGGTCAGAACAGACTAGCAGAATACCATAACTCCGATGTGGATGTTGTCTTAGTCTGGGTTTTTGTGGTATTTTTGTGCGTTTTTTGCTGAATAAAGCCAGCTTCAGATGTTCACAGAAAGTCTGTGGGAATAATAAAATGCAGGAGACACAATTTTTGGGGGGCTAGTGGCATTTTTGTTCAATTTTCGGGGCGTTTTTTGTTGAAACAATGGCATGGTTAAATCTCATTAGATAAAAGGGTTCTACTGGGATTCAAAATGGCGCCACTCTTGTCTATAGGCTATGTCAAGTATTACAGCTTAATTATATGGAGCTGAGCTGCAATACCAGGAATGGCCCGTAGACAAGAGTGGAGCTATTTACTGTAAGTGGCACATAAGAAGAATTTAGTTGAATCTTGTTTACTACTTTAGCACATGTGACTGCTGAGATAATAAACCGCCAGCTCCTGCCCAGATACCCCAATAGACTACATTGCTGATTGGTCTTATTGATCATAGGTGGTATACAGCATGGCTTATAGCTTTCTGCTTTTATGTCCATCCTGTTATTACCAAAAATCGTGATCAAGGAATCTTTTGGGATTTGGTCAGATGCTGGGGATTTTAGAGATGTTTCTGCTGGCTGAAGTGCAATCTGTTCAGTATGTTGGATGAATGAGACATTTACTGTTTTTGTTATTTAGTTTAGGGCTTAAAGGGGTATTCCTATCGTTGACATTTTTAGCGTACACACCGGATATGTCATAAATGACTGATAGATGCTCACTTGGTTGGCTGTTTTTGTAGCTCTTATAGAACTAAATAGCAAGAACTATTCACATGTATGGCCGCCTTCACTGCTTGGATGCAGCGGGCAGCAACCGCCTCATCAGTGGGGATGGGGTCGGGGGACAGGGGAGTAATAAGTAACCATGGGACGACATTCTACCATGACCACTTTCAGCAACATTTTCAGAAATGCTTATAAATGCTTATAAAGTACAGGGCTAAGGCACACATTGATGTTCTAGCACAGAGAAAATGCACATAGTGATGTCACGGTACAGGGATCATGCACACAGTTATGTAATAATAGTGGGATAATGTGCACACTGAAGTCACAGGAAAGGGATAGTTATTGCATGTTGGCCCATGGGGGAGGCTCGGGAAGTGGAGTGGATTGGAGTGGTGGATGATGGAGGCAATGAGGGCTGATGTAGTCTTCACACAGGAAGTGAATGGAGGGGTGTAACCCTTCTTCCCCTCAGGGCACACCCTAGACTAGGGAATCCTGCCTAGTGTTGGCTGGGGTGCCTTTGATATTAGAATAAGCAGTTGGGTGCAAGGCAGAGAAGAGGAGGTAGGTGATAGTGATCAGGCAAACCACAGACCATTGGAGGCACAGGGGGCAGTATTACTGTGAAAGGGGACACAAAGGGGATTTCTACTATGGAGGGGGCACAGAGGGCATTACTAGCACAGTGGGCATTACTACTATTAAGGGGGCACAATGGGCATTATTACTGTGAATGGGGCACAATGGGCATTATCACTATGAAGTGGGCACAGTGGGAATTATTACTATAAAGGGGGCACAATGGGGATTATTACTATGAAGGGGACACAATGGGGAGTATTACTCTAAAGGGGGCACAATGGGGAGTATTACTCTGAAGGGGGCACAAAGAGGGCATTACAACTGTGAAAGGGGAACAGAGCGCATAACTACTGTGAGGGATGCACAACGTGGGCATAACTACTGTGAGAGGGCACAATGTGGAAATAACTATAGTGAGGGGGCACACATCTGTGCAAAACTACTGTGAAGGTTGTACAATGAGGGCAATACTACTGTGAGTGGCTCCATTTTTTTTTAAGTATTGAGGAGGAAGGGGGGGGGGGGGTGTCAAAGAAAGGACCCGCCCCGAGTGCCAAACACCCTAAGCATGCCACTGACTGACAGACATGTAATACTGGATAATTTTTCTCAATAAATAAACACTAAAGTCTAATATTTTTGACACTTTTTTGTTTGATTTGGTTATCTGTATCTACATTTAGGAATTGTGAGAAGATCTGATGTAGTTTAAGGTCAAATTTATACAGAAATATAGAACATTCTGAAGGGTCCACATACTTTTAAGCACCACTGTATTTCACAGAGTGGGTGTTTCCCAAAAAGGTTGTATATAGAAGGTGGCAAGGATGGTAGTAGTCCTCCCTAAATCTCTCTCTATGAAAACCAGCAATCTTCCCAAATGACCAAAGGCATGCAATTCCTCAATATTTCTCTGCAATACCCAGCCACAGGGTGCAGTCGTAGATCAGATGGCCAGTCCTTCTCAGTGTGGCTGGCAACAGAAGCAATAAACCCAGATCAAGGGCAGTAAAGTCTAAAGTCAAATGTGCACACAGCCTCCAGGTTCCACCACCATCTGCAAAATTCAATGATTCTTTTTCTCAGAAGTAGTTCTCAGCAAAGCTTTTTTCGGTAGCTTTCTGTCATGGCCTATTAAGCAGGAACAAACACCAAACAGCCCTTTTCTCTAGCTCGCTTGTTAGGAGACTTTCTACTTTAACCAGGGGAAAATGGAACAACTCCATTACCCGGCAATGGTAATTAAGAAACTGCCAGTTAACTGTTTCATACCTATACATAGCCTTTGTGGCTTACATGGTAGTTAGATCAGAATCAATATCACAGTGAATGCTTTAACCACTTTAGTAATGAACCATAACATTATCACTTTAGCAATGAACCTGCCATTAACCCTTTAGCAGTGAACTGCTGGATCGCTGCATAGTTCACACATTGATGTCACAGCACAAGCACAATCTACTCAGTGATGTTACAACACTGAAATTACGCAAACAGTGATGTCAAATACAAGTATAATGTACATATGATGTCACAGTGTAGGAATAATGTAGTGCTCTGCTTATACCTGTTCTGCAGTGCTTTTGAGAAAGAATTATGATCACAATCACTGACCTTTCCTTGTAGATGTGATGTGTGTTTTACAAGGAGCAATTTCTCATAACTGGTTTATAACGTCATCTTATCAGAAATCAGTAACTCATTTCATATGAAGGTACAAGTATAACCATCAGCCAAAGACTCCGATTATTGACCTTTCTGTCATGGATCACCCATAAAGCAGAGATAACCACGTTTTAGAGTATAAAGAGGCAATGCAACAGCGCTCTGCAGACACAAATAATGTACAACAATGCCATAATTATAGAAAACATTTTGGTTCTTATGCTACGCTTATAAATTAGTGATACTTGGCAAAAACATTTTGTACAAAATTATCTGGGCCCATCTGCCAAACGTCAAGGCGATCTCTATCAGACGGGAACCTCACACTAAATACTACCTGTAATGTGCCATAATGGCCACCATAAAATTCAGGGAGTGCAGGTTCCACAGATTCTGCCATGGCAGTGTGCACCTACACATTGGGGTGTGCTGACTGACCCCCT
This sequence comes from Bufotes viridis, assembly GCA_033119425.1. Lineage (NCBI taxonomy): Eukaryota > Metazoa > Chordata > Amphibia > Anura > Bufonidae > Bufotes > Bufotes viridis. The sequence continues at coordinate 482,174,897 of CM065590.1, read as the reverse complement.
TTTTCTTGAAGTTTTAGAGTACCAACCATTTCATATAACTAATGTGTTTCTTCTGATACTCCTATAGAGAGCCATGGTTTGTGATATATATATTGAGAGAGAGAGAGAGAGAGAGACTGACATGTAATACTTCTCTAAATGAGACGTGCAAACCAGTTGTCTAAAAGGACAAAAATACTGAGTGTCTCAAGAGAAAGTTTCCCTGGTTAGCTGAGTGGCCTTGGAGGTGCTCTTTCTCATTAGGAAGACCATCTAGTATGCTGAATATTGTAATCCAACCAACCCTGCTCTGCATTTCTGGGAAACATATATATCTTACATCTGTTGGCATCAAATAGGATTAGTGTTCTTTTGTTTTTGGAAGGAAAGCTTATTTGCATACCTTTGGGTTTCTGGGAAAGATATTCAAATTAACTTTCCTTCTAAAAATAAAAGAGCACTAAGCCTATCTGATGCCAACAGATGTATTCTCTCACTCTCTCTGCGTATCACCTGAAATGAATGACAAGAAATTCGGATTTGTTAGAATCCAAATTTGTGGGGAAATTTTTAATTTGATAGAATTGATTCACTCATCTCTATACTCTACACTTTTGTTATTTTAAAGGGGTTTTCCGGTACTAAGATATGACATCAATATCACATTGGTGGGGGTTATACATCTGGCACCCCCACCGATTATCTCTTTCATCAACCGCCTGCACCAGAAACTATAGAGTAGATAAAGCTGGAAGCACAAAGTTCCATCCACTGTGCAGTGGTCATGCCACTCAAGTGAATGAGAGCTGAGCTCAGCTGGAAACTAAACAGAAAACAGGAACTTCTGTTTCCAGTTCCATCCACTGTGGGGGCACTGAGTGTTGGCCTCACCATTAATCTGATTTTGATGAGGTATTGTGAGAATAGGTAATCAATTTTTAAGTCCAGAAAATCTCCGTTAACTTTAGTCCACAGTCTCTATTCCTATACAATTGCACAGGTGGAGTCTAAGTCCACTTGATATGAAAGTCTGGTAGGTGAACTTCATACAACTTATAGACAATGAAGAATTATACAATTGCCTCATGGCAATTCTGGCTTTCTGGCTCAGCACTGCTGGATAAGGCTTGTTTCACACTGGCGTTAGGATGGTCCGGCAGGCTGTTTAAGCTGAGGAACAGCCTGCCGGATCCGTACTAACGTTTGCACACGTATGCTGCCGGAAGTCCGCCCCAGCCCCATTCATTATAATGGGGGCGGGCCGGAGATGCAGCTGCAGCATGGCAAACATGCCGAGAGGTGGCCGGACAAAAACCGCAGTGTGCCAATCCTAACGCTAGTGTGATAGAAGCCTAATACAGTAGGTTGAACTAAATGATTTTGTCTGAATTCAGCCTGCTTATTAGACCGCACAATTATCAGCAAATTATCGCGTTCATAGAAAACTCTCTTTTTGATTTCCACAAACACAATCATTTCAAACTCTGTAATATGTTGTTAATACATTTAGTCCTGTCACCAAGTCCACGGCAACCTGACAGACCAGACATGTATCGACAGGGTTATTAAATTTATAGTTTTATTTTATTCTAAGGCCCCTTTCACACGAGCGAGTTTTCCGCACTGAATCCGGACCCATTCATTTCAATGGGTCTGTGTACATGAGCATTGTTTTTCACGTATCACTTGTGTGTTACGTGAAAATCGCAGCATGTTCTATATTCCGCGTTTTTCACGCAACACTGGCCCCATAGGAAGTGAATGGGGCTGCATGAAAATCGCATTGCATCCGAAACCAAGTGCAGATGCGATGTGTTTTTCACTGATAGTTGCTAAGAGATGTTGTTTGTAAACCTTCAGTTTTTTATCACGCGCGTCAAAAAAGCATCCATGCGCATTGCACCCGCACAAAAAAACTGAACAACTGAACGTAATCGCAGACAAAACTGAATGAACTTGCTTGCAAAATCATGCATTTTTAACTGAATGCATCTGGACCTAATCCGTGACACTCATCTGCAAGGGGCCTAAAGGTTGTCTCCACCCAATGTGAGCATAATAACAAAATGAAACCTCTGCTCCCACCCAGATCTACCAGTCTAAAATAACATATGTAGCAATTTTTTCTTATACACTGCATAATATATTCTTAAAGGGAATGTAATGACTCATCCTCAAGATAGGTCATCAATATCAGAATAGACAGTCGACACCCACAATGACCAGCTGTTCTCAGTAGTTGCTGGCTTCAGAAATAACACAGCGGATAGGTCGGAATCAAAAGGCTCTATCCACCGTATTGTGGCCATGTCAAGTTCCCAGCTCACAGCTACCAATCAGGTCTACACCATAAGGAAACAAGACGGCAACTGTGCAGTAGAAAAGCTGGCAGTAGTGGCATGATCAGGCCGCAGCAGCCGTATAGAACGTGATGGTTGGAAAGTGGCATGATGTGAGAAAATTTCTGTATTAATAGAGTAATCACATACATATGCTACCTCATAAAATGTAGCCCCCCCCCCAAAAAAAAAAAGATGTAACATTTCAAACGTGGTAACGACCGCCAAAAATGTAAAAAAATAATTCAACTGTGTTAATCACTGACACCCCCAATCCCCCTCCCCCCCCCACAAAAAAAAAAAATGAGATTATTAGATTTCAACCCTGTATGTACACAGAAACTGACCCTCAAGCATTAGTGGCACGTTGCATTGACTGTGAGAAAATGTCAGCATTGGTGTAGTAATCACGTACGTATGCTGCTTAATGAAATGGACTCCCCCAAAAAAAAATAATTGTAATTTGTGGAAACTGAAAATATGTAAAAGACAATTGAGGCGTGATGCTTAATTTCAACTTAACACACACAGGTACATTGCTGCCACACTGTGTGTATTGCTGCAGTAATCACATATATATGGTGTTTAATTCAATTGAAAGCACCCTCCAAAAAAATAATTAAATTATGACCGTGTGGAAACTGAAAATATGTAAAATGGACAACTGAGGCTTGACGCTTAATTTCAACTTAATACACAGGTAGATTGCTGCCACACCGTGGGTATTTCTGCAGTAATCACGTACAGTCTCAGGAGACACAAGAGCTGCGCTCCTGCTCTAACACCCTGGACTAGGGTACAATTTTGGGATGCCAATGTGTGTATAGGCAGGCTGGGACCTGGTGCAGGCCCCAAGCCTGCCTTGAGTGTTCTCCAGCACGCTGCACCTCTCTATTACAGCCTGCTGGTCAATGTCAGTATAGCACTGACATTAAAATGCATTGCACTATTTCCTCGCAGACACTGTAACACCCAACCACCCTCATTCACAACCAAGCACAGAATGGCGATCTGCTCTTTCTCCTAGGGAACCTCCCTGCCTGCTGCAGCACTGATTGGCTCATCCAGGCTGTTTGTCAGTCTGGGAGCCAATCAGGGCAAGACCTCCCACCACCCACTTCCTCTGAGGGTCATGTGAGACCCCTTCTTCTTCCTCCCTAGTGCTTTTTTTTACTGCCAACCTGTGCACTAAAATAGCTCTACATGCCGTTTTAGTGGATTAGGCCGGAATGAACCCGGAAAGATTTGGATTCCTTTGCCGTCTGAAAAATAGCAAACTTTGGTCTGAACTTTTTCTGTCCGATCTGGTTCGCTCTTCCTTACCAGACACCTTATTTAAAGAATATTTGCTAAAATGTATGATTGTATAGGACGAACTGCTGGTGCCACCACCAGTCACTTTAGCTGTTATCTCAGTGTTTCTCAGGAGACACCAGGATGGCCCATATTAATAACATAGTAACATAGTATATAAGACCGAATAAAGACATTTGTCCATCCAGTAATGTATGAGATGACAAGATATCTCTAGAAAAAGTCTGATAAGAACTCAAAGGACATGGTGCTCATGAGTGCATTTTTGCAATTGTACCCTACCTCCCATTCTTTCTTAATTACAGATAGCCTACTTTTATAGGCCTGATATAACTTAACCATATGCTGAGCACCCTCATTGGATGAGGGGTTCATAGAAGACACATATTTCACTGTAGCCTTTTCTCAGTATTACAGAACTGAGCTGGGTAAAGCCATAGTTAATCATATGTCAAGAGCCCTGAATTTCTGTATGATCCCATCTTTGCATGGTCATCTTTTACAGAAATTGTCTGGTCAAGATGGCTTAGATGTAGAAAAAATGCCAAATTGCAAAAAACTTAACAGATAGTCTGACTCCGCATTTAATAGAAGGTCACCTCTGTATAAAAGTCATGAGCACTGGTATGTAGTATGGGATCTGGTCTCCGTCTTTTCTGCCATTTCAAGGGCATCAGTGCCCCATGGGCTGTACAAGTCAGCAAGTGAGCTATGCAAGTAAATTTAGCAGATGGAAACACAGCAGAAAGTTAATATCTCTTATCTCTTAACTGCTCTAACGCAGTTATCCAGACCGAATATGGAGCGTAGAATGAAGGACCAAGACGTAATGCTTGATACTCGGAGAGCAGCTGATGGGACCTCACTGTATCACAAACAGTCATTCACTGTGTGGAAGGCTTATCTTGACACGTCTATGAGCAGCACATTCAGGCCACCAGCCATAGCTGCCGCTGTGCAAGTGACACATAGAAGAAGAGATATCACCAAAACTGACAACACTAAGAAATAAAAAGAAAAAAAGGATAAAACTGCAAAATAATTGACTTTCAACATAAATAAAATCAAAGCTGATGTGCACTCATTGACAAAAAAATAATGCACCAAAGAGTTGTTGGAATCGAATAAAGCTTTCTATGTGTGAATGTAATGATGGTATATGTGACTACAATATTATTTTTGATGGTTTAGAGACGTATTGAAAGAAATCAGTGAATTTGAAAGTAGTCAAAAAACGCTCAAAATGTATTATTTTATTGTTTTTGACACAAAAACTGGTGTCTGTGTGTACGCCCCACCTGAGGTGACACAGAGTAGAATAGTGTGCTTCATTTATTTGAGCAGTTAAAGGATACCCATATGATACACCTCTGGGACCCACACCTCCAGAATGGGGCCCTTGAAGTGAAGGAGAGCACACCGCGCATGCACGACGTGCTCTCCATTCACTTCTACAGAAGTTCCAAAAACAACCAAGCAGGCGCTCGCGGCTATTTTCACGCAGAAGTAAGTGGAAAGCGCATCACACATGCATCACCACCTCTCTATTCACTGCTATCGGACAGCCAGAAATAACTGAGTGCTGGCTCAACTATTTTCGGAACTCCCATAGCATTAAATGGAGGGCGGCGGTACTTGCACGATGCAGTCTTCTTTACTTCAGGGGGTCCGTTTTGGAGATAGGAGCGGGCCCCAGAGGTGGGACCAGCACCTATCTGATATTCATGGCATGTTCTAGTAATAAGCCATCAATGACTGAGTTGAGAATACCCCTTTAAAATGTGAAATCAGCAATGCAGCCTCCTTACAAAACAATCTTAAAAATAAATGAATAAAAAAGTAATAGACACAATATATATCTGAAAGAACAGGATCCCTGGTGTAATTTAATTCTAGTGAACCCAAGTATTTTTAGTATACTGTTAGGACATCTCTCAAGTAAGAGGAACTTACAAAGAAGCATTATGTTAACTTTCAATATACCGGAATGTCATGTTTTTTTCCTTTTTCTCCTTTTTTTTTTTTTTTTAGATCAAGCCAAAATGTCTGATGAGTAAGTATTTTAAAATCTAACTTAATATTTTATCTATTTTCTGATCACCACTTTATGTGGTTTACTTTGCTTTTTTATTTTAATAATTCATTGATATTTCAATGAGAAAAAAAATAAAAACAATAAGGATAATAGTTGCACTCTATGGGCAGGCACATATACTGAAATCATACGGCCCCATAGCAAAATTAGGAATAGGCTCCACTTAGGGGGCTCAGTGTAACCAAATGTACTACACCTTAATTAAAGTTAATGCTCCATAATCCATTTTAAGGTAAAAACAATATTGTGCATACATAATATTTCTGTATAGGGGGGCTCTGTGTTTCTGACTTGATAAAAGATAATATTCTGACTGCAGCCACCACTAGGAGGCGCTGACTGCATATGGATTTATACAGCTAGTAAACTCCATGGGATGTGTATAAAAGTGCATGTAGCAAGTTCCCCTAGTGGTGGCTGCAGATAACAACAAGCCGGAGAACCTATAGCCGACATGCTGTGCCGTTATACTAGACGGTATGTGTATGTGATGGAAATTAACTATTCTCTGCATCATAAAAGCTGGAGTAACTTCACTTTTGTATCAGTAATAAAATGTTTGTGTCATAAAAGTCACATTAATAAGAGACAATCACATGAAGACTTGAGGGGACCTGGTCCTCATTTTCATAAGTGGCTGCTCATGAACATTTCTCCTCTATTGAAATGAATGGAGGTTTTAGAAACCCTTAAATGTCAGCACTGAGCAGTTATAGACTACATCAAGTAATGTCATTTGGTTGGAAAACCCCTTTAATTCATTATCCTACTATACAATGCTTACATCCTATGTAATAGCTACCAGCGTTCTTCTTTTGGTAGACTAAGGAATAGTTAAAATATCTTCTCCCTTAAGCATCTCTGAATATTAATGTTTTCTCTTTTTTCTTGCAGGGAAGAGGTGACTGTAAGTATTCTCTGTGGTTCTCTTTGATCTTCAGTATGACTTAGAGTCACTGATTTGTCTGTCTTGAAGCTCTCCAAGTATTCCTCTATAATAGCAAGAATAAGCAATTACCCACTCTTTTAGAAATCTATATTATAAAGAACATGTACTGCACTGTGTAGACTCAAAATGCAACCAATTTCCCTTCCCACATACACACTGACCACAGAGGAACAGCTGGTCTGAGTTGGACCCACTACCATCATAGCCTAGGAGTGGTTACATGGTTTATTTAGTTTTGGCACACCCAAACACAGAACACAAGTGTCACATTAAGAAAAAAACGAACAGAAGGTTGAACCACTGCAATGCTATTTGATTTGGGGCTAAATTCTTCCCAACTGCAAACAGATACACAGCATAGTACCAGAAAGAAAGACATACAAGTCATCTAAATCCCTCTACAACCAATGAGCCTTGAAAATAAATGACTTCAGGTATACATTGAGCAGCCAGTAGGGGAAAAATGTAAGAATGCCAAAATGAAAAGAGAGGGAGGGGGGAGGGGGGGGGCATGATATGAGGTTGGAATGGGGACCATGCAATCATTTTATATGCTCTTTAAACAACATATTCTGCTTAAACATCCAAGATAGGTTTATTTGCGTACATTACCAAGTTTAGGTCCTGAAACCATCCTGTAATGTAACAGGTCTGGACCTACTGTGCCTACTGAACGGATTGCTACTCTTCAGGGTATTGTCAAGGTAGACATCTGGAAGGGGACAGGTGAGACTGTGTAAGGGGACAAGCTGAAGTCAGAATAGCCAGAGAATTGTGCAGTACAGTAGTCAGGCAAAAGGTCAGGACAGACAACACAGGGTTGATACAGAGATCAGGCAGGGGTCAGGACAAGTAGCAGAGAGTCAATCTGGGAAACAGGTAGAGATCAGGCACAGGAGGTCAGAATAAATGATAAACACGCCTTTGCATGACTAGACAAGCTAGGAATTTATAGCTTTCCATAGGGAAAAGTGCCCTATATACCCCAGGGAACACTCCCATTAGATGGGGACAGATTAGCCATGTGTGCTTTGGCTCTTTAACAAGCATGGAGAGTGAGGTCACATCCCCTAAGGGAAAGAGCACCAGGAAGGAAGGGGGTGGCGTGAAACAGAACACAGCTGGAAGGGCAGGTACTTCGGAAGCTGTTGGGAAAAAGGAGATGCTGGTGGGCATGGACAACCGACATTACACATCCAGGAAGAGACAGCAGTAACATAAAATGAAAATAAATCATTATCATCCTCAGTAATGTTAAGATCTACCTACAGGGATTGTCCACGGAAAAAAAACCTTCCTGATTCCTGAGGCTGCCTTGCCATACTCTCCTTCCTAAGAGTGTGCCTCAGGATGTATTAGAAACCATAACCCGGTATAGACTAGATAAATGGGCATAACTGTATCCCAAAATAGTTTAATCTGTGATTAACCCAGCCATGTAAGAATCATGGTGCCCATCTGTGTGCTGTATCTCCAACATGACCTCTAAAGACCATAAAATTAGAATGGGGTCAAGGTGGGCACGTTTACCACCTGTGCAGGTTCTCGTTGAAGCTGTAGGTAGTTTGTGTCTCATTCCTTCAACTCCAATAAGATTCCCAATAAGTGAATCCTGTGTAGGTCAACTTTGATGCCTACAGGCTATAATGTAGACAGTCTGCAAATATCACAGTGTTATGCTGGCATATCCTGTCAGATACCCTTTCTCTTGCTCTTATGAAACCCCCTTTTCTGAGTCCAGAACTTAATTGAGAATCTTTGGGATGTGCTGGTGAGGACTTTCCACAATGGTCCAAATCTTCCAGTACAAGATCTTGGTAAAAATGAATACAACGGTGGACATAAATAAATGTTGTGACATTGCAGAAGCTTGTGGAAACGATGCCACAGCGAATGTGTGCCTTAATCAAAGCTAAAGACGGTCCAACGAAATATTAGAGTCTGTGACTTTTTTTTTTTGGCCAGGCAGTGTATATGATCACATTAAAAAACAACTTAAGATATCTGAATTATAAGTAAATTAACCTATAGTTCTTCACAATTAATCAGTTCTTGCACCTTCTTCCCCACAACTCACTTATCTCCTATCCATAGAATAGGGAGGCCAAGCTTGGTTTCACTGTGATCTCTACAAATAGTATCCTAAATCCAGATCCTCCACATTGCATGATTAGAGTGAGGAAGCGTATGGCTTACGTGAAGGTCAAACATGTGCAATCCCATTCCATTCAAATTCTACAGGACTGATGTAAGCAGCACTCCCACTGCAACTATCGGGATCAGGAAAAACACTAAGAGTAAGGATGCATTGACACTGTTAGTGTTTGGTCAGTGCTTATGAGCCAAAACCAGGTGTGGGTCAAAAACACAAAATAAGTTCATATTTTTACATTGTACATTATCACGGCATTAAACAGCTTAGTGCCCTTTTCAAACCTGATAATAACACTGTGCAAAGGGGGAACTCATGATCACCGGCTCCACTATGGAAATCACTCTGGGACTAGACAAAGGTCTCCAGGGCTATCTCCTATACAGGGCTGTTAGGTAATACTAGCGGGATGCCCTACGAGATGTTTGTGCACATTTCTATGTATTATACACTTACTATAAAAAAAATAGCAGAATGTTTATTTCTTGTATGACCCCCGCAAAATCAAATCCATAAAAATCAGATGTTAACTGAAAAAGGATAGATATTGCTTATTAATATCAATAATTGTTATCAACAGCAATATCTGGAGTTACTGGTATAAAAAGGGTGGAATATTACCAATTATCAGATGATATCGGTCAATATTCCCCTTACCCCCTAGCTCATGGGATTGTTCTTAGTTTATACCACAGCTACAGTATGATGCCTTGGTATCCTCAGGAATAACACACAACTCTTGCCGATATAACATAAAAGATACTTTACTTAACTACAGTATTATACAAATACTTTCAATATCATGGTCATATAAGTATACACACACTATGTAACTGGTCTATAGTCTAAAGATATAGACAAGATACTTAGCCTTAGAATGTATGGTGGTCCTACTTCCTCCATCTCACAGGAAGCTGGTCTCGCCAAGGAATACCTCCGTGGCTAGGTATATCAACACCTGCCTCCCCCAATTCATTGTACCTGTGATGTAAGCACAGGAAGGGGCGGGGTCATGACTATGGAACCACATGCACAGAGATGTTACTAACTCAACCATGTGTCTAATTTAAATATCAAAACAGGGCGGAATCTCAGCCCTGTAACATTTACCTATACATAACCCCAGAATAGTACATATAGAAATTACAACTTGTCCTCCAACAACGCCACATGGAAAATTAAAAAATGTATTAGTTCCAGAATGAAAAATTTAAAAAATTTGTCCTACAGCCCAAAAAATGGTTTGGTGATGAGTTGGCTTTAAAAAAAAACAAAAGTGTAATCTTAAATTTATTCGGAGAGAGCGTACGCCTGATAGAAATGACTGGTCCCCACAGAACACTACATTTCTCATCACACTCATTCTATTTTTCCTGTTCATTAATGTAATAAGGTCTCAATGAGCTGACAGTGGTTGCACATTTGTGAGTTACCGCCTGTCAATATTCAGCAGTACCGTCACTGATATTCTGGCTTGTGATTTCCCCTAATAAGATGCATTTCTATTTTTGGCTACACGGATATAATGAAAGGTGGAAAAGAAGAGATTGAATTTTACATCAGATCCAAGCTGACAATTCACTGTTTCAGCAAGATGTAAAATACTGTAAGGAGGTTTCTGCTCATATGAGTCATAGAAGAGAAGTCTGAGAGATGACGCATTTAGCTGCTTCACTTATACACTGCTAGTACTATGTGAAGAGGTATATGACACGTCACCACAAGAGGCCATACATGGAGTCCAGTAGCCCATTATTGCGTTCCAAATCCTGACTTCTACTTTACTTCTATGGAGTTAAAGGGGTATTTCAGTAATTTGAAGTTATCCTCTATCGTCAGAATAAGTGATAACTATTAGAAAGGTGGGAGTCCTACAGCTGGGACCCCAAGAGAATGGAGAATCAAACCCTGCAGGGCTCCCTCACAAAATAATCTGAAAGGCACTGCCGCTCCATTCATCTCTATGAGAGTGCCAGAGATTTCACCGTATATTGCTTGGCTATTTCCAGCAGGTCTCATACAGATGAATGGAGTGGCAGTGTGCATGCTCAACCTGCTGATTTCATTCATTTCTGGTGCTCTCCTTCTCGTGATTGGTGGGTCACAGCAGTTGGACCCCACAAATCTAATAGTTATCCCCTCTCCTGTTAAAATTACTGGAATATCCTACTAAATAATAATATTTGGCTGCTTTCAGCCACCACTAGGGGAAGTTGAGAATCTCTGAGGATGGACTCATTATTGAGTTCAATGGGAGCTTTAGAAACCTATATTCAATGGTCTCCCCTAGTAGTTGCTGCAGGGGGTGTGAATTTTACAAACCAATCCTTGTACGCAAATATACAAATAAATATGCAAAATATCAGCAAACTTAATTTTCTCTCTCAAACAGTATGAAGAGGAAGAGTATATTGAGGAAGAAGAAGAGGAAGAAGAAGAAGAACCTGTCCCAGAGCCACCAAAACCTGCACCTCCTCCTCCTCCTGTTGTAGCTCCACCACCACTCCGGCGGAAGTCATCTGCAAACTATCGCTCCTATGCCACCGAACCGCAGGTCAAGGTAAAGAAAGATGAAAGGTGTTAGGTTCCTGTATCAATATATGCTTTCTATTGCATGTCAGTTCGGTTAAACTCATTGGAAAAATTTCAAGCAGGAGTTACTATCCAAACACTAACATGTGTACCCTCCTGGAGAATGAGACCTCTTGAATAAACACACAGGACAACCAGACTACTTTTGCTGGGTGATAGTTGGGCACAGCTTTTATTTCAATTCTTTAAAACAGACCAATTTAAGGCACACAGGTATTAACATTGAAGGCTAGGAAATCGTATGACGACTGCTGGACTCCTAATACATAAGTCCGCCATCCAAGCTCCTCCACACATCACCGCCATATTACTGATAGCCAGCTATAACATAGTTTAAGGAGAAAAGCAATATACACTACAACATATAAGTAAAAAATTAAGAAACCCATAGGCAATTGACAACCGACTAAAAACTAGCATGAAACCCATGAAAAGGGGAAAGGAGGAGTCTGACAAGTTGCCTCCAGGACCAGATAGGGAAGAGGAACAACAAGAAACTGAGAACAGCTTAAATAGCCATCCCAGGGGGAGAGAAATGGAACAGCCTGGCCAATGGCAATAACCCAAGCTCAACCACGTGCTACCAAAACCAAGGGGGAGCAACCATTGATGGGGGTGAATTCAACTGGGTTTGTGGCTTCCTACCAGAGCCCATACTAAAATAAGTAATGATTTGAGGTAGTAGGCGAGTATTGAACTACCAACATCCACCAACACACATACGTAATGGTTTAAAATAAAAGTTATATACAGTCCTTTACTATATATTTATTGTGTCTTTTTCCCCAGTATTAGTTGGGTATGTAATTTATTATCAATATGTTTTTGTGTTTTCCAGCGAAAACCGAAGATTTCTGCATCTCGGAAACTACAGCTGAAGGTACTAAACAAAATAAATAATGAGAATGAATGCCAACTTTTAACTAGCCCTGCTCCGCCATATACCCAGCCAGTGCTCTTCCGAGCAGTAGGAACAATGTAGTGTGGGGGAACTAAGGGGAGTAACTACTGTGTGGGAGCACTAAGAGGACATAGCTACTGTGTGCGGTCACTGTGGGGCATAACTACTGTGTGGGGGCACTAAAAGGGTAAAGCTACTGTGTGGGGGCACTAAGGGGGTATAACTACTGTGTGGGAGCACTAAGGAGGCATAACAACTCTGTAGGAGCACTAAGAGGGCATGGGGGAGCTAAGGGGAGTAACTACTGTGTGGGGGGAACTAAGGGGAGTAACTACTGTGTGGGAGCACTAAGGAGGCATAACAACTCTGTGGGAGCACTGAGAGGGCATAACTACTGTGTGGGGGAACTAAGGGGGAGTAACTACTGTGTGGGGGAAGTATGGGGGAGTAACTACTGTGTGGGGGGAACTAAGGGGAGTAACTACTGTGTGGGAGCACTAACAGGGCATAGCTACTGTGTAGAGGCATTGAGGGCATAACTACTGTGTGGGGGCACTAAGGGAGCATAACTACTCTGTGGGAGAACTAAAGGGGCATAACTACTGTGTGGTAGTACTAAGGGGGCATAACTACTCTGTGGGAGAACTAAAGGGGCATAACTACTGTGTGGGGGAACTAATGGGGAATGACTACATCGTGGGGGCACTAAGGAGGACTGGGCGGAATTGGCCATGTATAGATTGGGTGGAGTTAGAGGCGCGTGTCACTACTTTTGCCCCACTTTGGATTTTTTTTAAGTTGGGAGGTACGGGCGGATGGGAAGAAATGTTTTTACAATAACCGGCATTATAGTTATGATGTATTGTTAATGTATCGCAGTGTTATTTTTTTATTATGAAATGTGGTTTCAGAAAGATCTCTGCTGCTCATTACCAAGTCAGTCATTTTATTGATGAAACAATGGTTTAGGGGAGCTCAGCGACTGATAACGTCAGTCACTCATATGGATCAAACTTGATCTTTAGATGTTTTAATTAGACCTTACCTGAATATTTATGAGGCAGGTTGTGGCAATGGCAAACGCAGATAGATTTTTAGATTTAGTGCCCCCTAACTAAATGCGTCATGTCCATGTGCAAGTATTCACTAATATTTTAGGCTTGCTGTGTGTTGGTATTATTTTCATGAATGTCTCTTTGTTCCTTTTAGAGTCTGATGCTGCAGATGGCTAAGAGTGAGATGGAACATGAGGAAGAAGAGAAGGCCCAGGAGAAGGAGAGGTTCTTGTCTGAACACTGTCAGCCACTAGAACTTTCTGGACTGTCTTTGTCTGAGCTGCAGGTAAAGTATAGAGGTTTACAGTTCAGGTTATCAAGGAAAAGTATCCGAGGAAACTGATAGAATATCACATGCAGGTACAGACGTTATTGTATGATATGTACCCAACATGTGTGAAATATGTCATACTTCTGGAGCCGGACAATTAGAGATTATCTATGGATGTCATGATCTGGACCCACTTTGACCATTACGTTAGAGAACTGTGACAGCCTTTTTGCAAGCTTTCCTGCTTTCATGTAGGTTTCAAAACACAGTACCCATATTCATTGGATGGCATCTCCATTACCAAAATCACTTTCACTTATAAAATAAGCAGATCAAGATATATATGTATATAAATATAAATATGCACACCGTATACAAGAGTTAGGCTTATGAATAAATATTCATAATTGTTATATCGGTGGCTCGAGACAGCCGCTGCTCCATTCACCAGTGCCAAGTCTTGGACGCCATGCAGCCCAGACCCTGCGCCTGTTTACCGGTATTGACCCTCCGCTACCTGACCTGTGCCTGTTACCGATACTGAGCCCAAAGTCATTGTGATCTATCTACAATGATCTGTGTTCCCAAAAAAAAGCATACACACAAAAAAACATAATGGATTATTTTAGCACAAAGTAGTACGGATACCCCCTTCCTTCAGTTCTTTCTCTTAGTAAAGTGCACAGAAGTGATAGTAAAACCTAGTGACCGGGCCTCTGAAATGAACTACATCATTATTAAAGTTATGTCCACTGCGCTGCTTTATATCTGTATAGAGAAGCTATTTTTGTTTAATTTAAGATTACAATTTTAACTAAAGGAAGCCACCACTAGGAAGAGCTTACTGCACGTGAATTTGTAGTTAGCTCCCTCTAGTGGTGGCTGCAGATGGTGTCTGTCAGTGACTGCAAGTAGGGGAAGCAGTTTAGTGCTGGGACTCATAGCAGATGTGTACCCAGCCCCAACATTTCCTTTTTTTTTTTTACCATTTTCTGATTGTTATCAGCAAAATAGATCTTAAAGGGAGTCTGTCTCTTCCCTAGGGTGCTATTAGGAGCAGTACTCCATTAACAGTACTTCTCGTGTTAAGTCCGGATCACTAAATTGTATGTTCATACTGTGTGTGTCTGAAAAGCACCACAGTAATACAATGATAGGACTCATAAGCCCGTGCACAGGAAGTCCTCTGCATTATATGCACGCTGCTCATAAGTCCTATGAATGTATTACATAGGTGCCTCACAGTGGGGGAAGGGGGACGTTTGAACATAAAAATGTACAACCCTGACAATAGTACTGCTTCTATTAGCGCTCCAGGGATGACTGATTCCCTTTAAGGTCCTAAGTATGACGGCCATGTTTCTAATAAAAGTCTCTTATATTTGTAGGATCTGTGCAGAGAGCTCCATGCCAGGATTGATGTTGTAGATGAAGAAAGATATGACATGGAAGCAAAAGTCAATAAGAACATTACAGAGGTATTTGTTCCCTTTTTATCCCTTTTTATGAAACTAAAGTTCTTTTCCCATCACTTTTGAGTCATACAGTTGAGGCATATGCAAAAAACCGCAGCTATTCAGTACCCTTACAAATACCGACACAATACCTCCATACAGTACCCAAATCTGCTCTGACCAGCCTTTTAGAAGATGGTGTCCTGTGCAGGTCCTTCTGCTGGTGCTCTGCTCCGTGATGTACTGCCACACAGGGTATAAATAACCATACCACACAGTGCCGAGATATAAACAGTAACTATTTGCATCCCGCATGTAATACCAATTCTGGAGCATCTAATCATATGACTCTGTGCTGTGCCATTCCTGTATTATTCCTGCTAGAAGTTTACAAATAAATTACCAGCAGACTGCAGTAAAGGTACTGCTGGGTGTTACCAGTAGTGAAAGTGCAGTCAGTGCTACTGCTGCCAGACTGTGCAGGGACACACCCCCAATCGGCAACACCTATCTGTACCTTTACTGCAAACTGCAAGCAATTCATTCATAACTTCTAGTGGAAATAATAAAGGAATAACACAACCTAGAGGGATAAGAAAAGATGCTCCAGAATTGTTATTACACAGGGAAGTTACTAAAGCGGACGTGTCAGGAGAGGTGACAGTTCCTCTTTAAGCGAACAATATGGTATCTAAACAAAGGTGGTCCCCTGTGCAAGAACAGGATATGGTCTCTGACTTCTGGTAATTTGAAGGTACATTTGGTTTCTCCCCCCTGTGCTTACCTGACTGTAGCTAGTTGTGATGTCACAGCAGATTAACTGACCAAAGCCCACTTGTGATGTCACTACAGCCCACTTGTCTGAATCCCATTTGTGATGTCACAGCACATGAAATCAATGAAACACAAATGTGATGTTATAGCACAGGGTCAGCAACCTTTGGCACTCCAGCTGCTCTGAAACTACAATTCCAGTACTGGCATTGATATGCCACTTGGCCGAGTAATGGCTGTTATTTAGGTACAGAGGTAGACATACCATATACACAACTAGTGCAGCTGCAAAGGCAAGGGCGACTGTCTATGACTAGTACCCCATGGTCAGTGGCGTACATAGAGAAGTAAGGGCCCCATAGCAAGGATCAAACCAGGCCCCCCACACAGGACAGAAGTATTTCTGCCTAAACCCTTTTCAATGGCCCTTGCGCCATTTTTCCCCTGCCTTATTTGCTAAAAGTTGTTCCTTTAGAGGGTAGAGTCCTGACCAAGTTTATATCTCCAGTAGAAGAAGAGATAATCCCAACTAAGACTGGGCCCCCTCTTGCCCTGGGCCCCATAGCAGTCGCATGGTCTGCCCCTATGGTAGTTACGCCCCTGCCCATGGTCATCAATAAAGTAATAAAGTAATAAATAATACTAATGTAAG
This sequence comes from Bufotes viridis, assembly GCA_033119425.1. Taxonomy (NCBI): domain Eukaryota; kingdom Metazoa; phylum Chordata; class Amphibia; order Anura; family Bufonidae; genus Bufotes; species Bufotes viridis. The sequence goes on along the minus strand of CM065590.1, from coordinate 482,158,370 downwards.
CTGACTAATAATAATTCCCTATATAAAGTCATAAAAGGTAGTATTAAGATTCATGGTGGTCGTAATCTTCAGGTGGCAGGGAAATCTTTCAGTAGGAGCAGCTGATATGCCGTGGCTTTTTTCTGCACACTCTTAGTTGCTCCTGAGGATCCCATCCTAGGGGGCCCTGGACAGTTCTCCACCCCGCACACTCTTAGTTGCTCCTGAGGGTCCCATCCTAGGGGGCCCTGGACAGTTCGCCACCCCACGTAACTGGCCCTGGGTATACTTTTGGTATACATTTGTATCTGTTCAATGGATACAATTTTTCTTTTATGTTCTGTCCACTCTGTTACTATTACAGTAAATAAGCCAGTGCACCCAGACCTCTTCCTGGCCACATAGGTTGTGTTCCTGAGTTTCTCCATAGAAATAAACCATGTTGTTACCGGATCCATACAGAGGTGACAACCTGAAGAAGAAAAGAACTGAGCCCCCAGCTTTTAAGTCATGTAGCCTAATTATGTATGGATTTTATTACAAGACACATACTCTAACTTACAGGACCCATAGGCTTCCATAGTGCAGACATATCCAGAAGTACTGCATTTATGTGTGAATTCATATTTTTACTCAGTAGTGGTAAAATGGGTGCTTTACCCCACTGGAATCTGGCACACATATCAGGAATAGCAACACCAGTCAAACAATGGCTAGCCAGCTTCCACTGCAACGTGCCAAGTGTATCCGGCCTCTGCGAGTATAATAAAAGTACAATATGGTGGGCCTCTAACCAAATTGAATATTTAGGCATTCTTCTAACGCCATCTATGCGGGACTACACACGGTTGCCCAAAGGCAATTTGTCCTGGATTGCGAGAATTAACATCACCAAAATGCTGATCCTGCCCAAAATGTTGTATAAATTTCAATGCATCCCTTTGAAATTTCCAAGAAAGGTTATAGACCCGTTACAGAGAGACATGATTAAATTTATATGGGGGGCAACCAAACCAAGGATATGTAAATCAGCTTTGTATCCCTCTCTGAGAGAAGGGGGATTGGGTGTTCCAGACATTAATAAGTATTACTGGGCCTCGCTTGCCACATTTACCAGAGATTGGTGGAGACCAGTTAGCCCTCAGAGATGGATACAAATAGAAGACAGGTTTATTAAAGGCTCATCCCTTAAGAATTACTTAGCAGCTGTAATACTTAAGCCAGATCTATATGTTGATCTTCCTCTTGACACAATGTCCGATACTTCGGATGCTTGGAAATACTTACTTAGACACTCATCGTCCAAACCTACCACCTCATGGACATCGCTTCCCTTGAGATCGGTGGAATTTCACATTCCAAACCTTAGATTATCGCAGTGGGTGGAGAAGGGAATATCTTTCATTGCTGATTTATATAAAGGCTCAGTGCTACTGCAATTCGAGTCTCCTTATAAGACCTTTGGGATCTCTAATCAGTCATTTTATCAATTCCTACAAATTCGCCATTTCTTATCCTCTATTAACCTCCCAAACCTCATTGCTCCAGCCTCACAACTGTCGGACTTCTTCGAAAAATCCAGACATACCAAAAAAAGTCTCTCACTTATATACATTTATGCTGTCCACAGGTTGCTGACAAAAAATCATTTATGGACAAATGAGAGAAGGAGCTGAAACGCACTTTCCCTATTCAGGATTGGAATAAAGCCCTGTTTTGGGCCATAAAACCGTCACATTGTATAAACCACGCTGAACAAAATAGAAAAATCCAGCTGAGATGGTCGCTGACCCCAGACAGGTTGGCTCATATTACAGGGAATTATTCCAATATTTGTTGGAGGGGCAGTGGAGACAGGGGTACCCCCACTCATATGTGGTGGTCGTGTCCTATAATAGAACCGTTGTGGGTAAGTACAGCCAAAATGATAGAGGAGGTCCTTGAGCGCCACTGCCCCCTAACTCCTGAATTAGCCGTTTTATGTATAGGCATAGCTCACCTTCCCCATAACTCTAGGGGGGTTATAGTGCATATTTTGACTGCAACTAGGAAAGTAATTGCCAGACATTAGAAACTGGGAATTGCTCCCCCTATAATGGAGGTCCAAAATCTGGTTAACCAGCACTTGCTTCATGAAATTACCTTTTCCCCCAATTTGCAATCAAGGATTAAGTTACATAACCAATGGTTGATGTGGCTATCCAGTATATACGCCTGTCCGATCCCGGATTGTTTATGGTGATGTCTTGGTCCTCATTTGGCACTACTCCACTGCCTAGTCCCCCCCTTAGCACAGGTTTTTTATCTGACCCACAATGAGTACACTCTGGTTCTCTCATCTGTCCCCTCGCATATTGACTCAGCTTCCGCCCATAGTTTAAACCTATGCTGTCATGCCAATTTAATTTATGTTTGGTTTATTTATGTTCTGTGATTAATCTGTCATGTAATACTTCAATTGTACATTCATTGTACCTTGATGCAAAATCACCTTGTATTGATATACAATGTTCTATATTATGTACTGTTTGGCTATTTGTAGCTGACAAAGCATATGAAAACTCAGTAAAAATGTATTGAAACGAAAAGTACAATATGGTATTAAACATCATCACATATTACTCATAAAACAATCTCTACAGTGCTTCACAGTGCAACACATAATTGTAACTTAAGGGGGCAAGTGCATCACACGCTGTTCACCCCCTTTACAGTGTCGCACGGTATAAGCATGGATCTGTCTTATGAAATAGAAAAGTAAATGCCCTTCACTTTCCTCTTTCTATTACAAATGAATACCCGCTGAGTTGATCTGAACACCTTTTAAGGCCTTTTCAGGTCACAGATTTCTCCTTGCCATGATGATACCTTGTAGGTACCACAAAGGACCACTAGGTGGCCCTCAGGCTCAGTCTTTCTCAGTGAAGCATACAGCTCACTGTAATGAAAATGTAAGTATTAGGATTTCTTAAATCTGGGATCAAATATCAACAAAACCAAATTCTCTCCACTTTAAGAAATGGCAAGCCTATATTCTTGAATGGACATGGAATGAGTGACTACTTTAGCAAATGACCGGTCTTTCTTCACCTTAAAGGAGTTTTCCGGGAGTACAATATTGACCTTTCCTCAGGATAGGCCATCAATATCTCATCCTAGGTGTCCAATTCCTGGCACCCCCACAATCATCTGAAGAGGCCGTGGTGCTCCGGTGAGCACTGTGGCCTGCTCAAACCAAGGACAGCACTGTACATTGGATAGCGGCTGTGCTTGGTATTGTAGCCCAGGTCCCTCCACTTGAATAGTCATGAGCTGCGTCTAGGCCATGTGACCAATGTACGTGACGCAGGGCTGGGACAAGGTCCACCACCAACAGAGGCTGAGCTGCCCAAGTGCGCCCCCCCCCCCCCCTCCAACTTGTGGATGACACTGCTATGGGGGATCTGTGATGAATGATACTGTTATTGAGAATCTGTGGATGACACATTTGTGTCATCCACAGATCCCCCCCTCCCCATAACAGGGTCCATGTAGGAATGACCCCCAATACAAGGGGTGAGGCTGTGGGGTTGTATCTGCTTTTTTGATGACAGCGCCAGCGGGGCCCGTGCAGTGACTGTATTCTACTACACCCCCCCCCCCCCCGACACTGTATATAATCTTAACTATAGAACTGTAGTGATTTGCTACAGTTATATAGTTAATAAGATTATATCCAGTGAGCGGGGGGGATGGGGGGTGTAGTAGAAAGCAGTCACTGCACGGGCCCCGCTGTCAGTATGAAATAGCATATGTGATCTCACCTCTTTTATTGGTGGTCATTCAGTAAATTAACCCAGTCGTGGGGGGGGGGGGGGTGTCTGTGGGACAAATATGTCATCCACAGATTCTCCCCATAACAGGGTTCATTTAGTGATTGACCACCCAAATTGTGGTGACCCAATACATGGGAGTTGCATCTGCAGAGCTTTTGTATAATGCCACCCCACACTGTAGTGTCCCCCACACAGTAATGTCCGCCACACTGCCCCCCACACAGTAATGTCCGCCACACTGCCCCCGCACAGTAATGTCCGCCACACTGCCCCCCGCACAGTAATGTCCGCCACACTGCCCCCGCACAGTAATGTCCGCCACACTGCCCCCCCGCACAGTAATGTCCGCCACACTGCCCCCCGCACAGTAATGTCTGCCACACTGCCCCCCACACAGTAATGTCTGCCACACTGCCCCCCACACAGTAATGTCCGCCACACGCCCCCCACACAGTAATGTCCCCACACTGCCCCCCACACAGTAATGTCCGCCACACTGCCCCCACACAGTAATGTCCGCCACACGCCCCCACACAGTAATGTCCGCCACACTGCCCCCACACAGTAATGTCCGCCACACTGCTCCCCACACAGTAATGTCCGCCACACTGCCCCCACACAGTAATGTCCGCCACACTGCCCCCCACACAGTAATGTCCGCCACACTGCCCCCCACACAGTAATGTCAGCCACACTGCCCCCCACACAGTAATGTCCGCCACACTGCCCCCCACACAGTAATGTCAGCCACACTGCCCCCCACACAGTAATGTCAGCCACACTGCCCCCCACACAGTAATGTCAGCCACACTGCCCCCCACACAGTAATGGCCCCCACACCCCCTCAACCACACAGCAGTGCCCCCACATAGTAATTTGTCATGCCCCCCTCTTGTCATGCTTTTTCTGCCCCGTCATTCTCCCCCATCTTTTCATGCTCTTTTACCCCCCCATGTTGTCATGCTCTTTCTGCCCCCACACTGTTGTCACAGACTTAATGAAAGGGGGCCCGGCATTTTCACTGTACTTAATGCCGGGCCCCATCAGAGCGCTCCTCTCACCTCCATTATGGTCACTTCTCCAGGCTTCCAGGATCAGGCCCCAGCGCTGCCTCACATTAGCAGGTGGGCGGAGCCTAACGGAGGTCCGTTAGGCTCCGCCCACCTGCTTACTCTGTTTCTAGTTAGAGCCAGAGGCAGCGGGGCCTGAAGCAGCATAATGGAGGTGAGAGGAGCGCTCTGACAGGGCCCGGCTCAGGGAATGACAGGAGGGAGCGCTGAGCGGTTCCCCCCTGTCAGTCCCTCTCCCTCTCGCCGGCCCCTGCCTGTGCCCTGAGGCTGGAGCGCCCTGAGGCTGGAGCCTCCCCAGCCTCTGTGTCGGCCCGGCCCTGACGTGACGTCACTAGGCCGTGGGGCTGTCGGGAGTCAGACCCTAACTGATTAGATATTGATGACCTGTCCTGAGGATAGATTATCAATTTTTTCCTCCTGGTAAACCCCTTTAATTTAGACACGCTATGGTGATTAACAGTATAGTGGCACCAGTGTGTACATTTCATGTGAGAAGATCTAAATTCGTTGCTTCTGAGTGTAAAGAGATGTCTTATTCTGATCCTATTCACGCTACTTATCTAGAATAAATGGCCCCACTCCATATTCCCTATGAAAAACATGATATTATGGGCACATCTGTATGTGTGGCCATCTGCAGATAGAGTGGCAATAACAGCTGGTTACTGGGCAGCAACGTTTTAAAAAGGGCTCGTTTTGGATTAGGGCTCAGTGGTGACATTAGGTGGCCCACTAAAATGGTAGCATTACTGTGACCCGCACACAACCTCAGTATTTCTCTGTAATCGAAAAGTCACAATTGTTCGCCCCCATATGGAAACAGAAATTGCATACAAACTGCAGGCGACCAAATGTCACTGCTGATGTCTCCCCCATGCTAATTTCACTTTCTAACCTGGGCATTTGGTTGACAGACATTTTGGCGCAGATTGTACAGGACTGTGCTTCCTTATCTTCTACTATATGTGACTCTAATGGGACTTTTACTGGACTGCCCCTTTAAGGACATAGGAAGTGCTGCTCTTATCTCCTTCACCTTGCCTCACTTGTCTTTCTCAACATGCTGAAGCCACATCCTGAAGCCTTGGCAGAGTGAAACTATGACTTGTGTTTCATTAGATATGGATAGATATGGTCTTATGTAGCAGCACAATTAACGCCTCCCTGGCTGCTCCACCGCTATTCTGCTATAATGCACCTTGGAGGTCACCAGAAAAAATAAATTATTTCCTCGTCTTACAAGTCATCACCATTCCCGTTCAGGAGTTACATGAGCTGTCCATACGGCTGATTAGAAATTCATGAGTTCATGGCAGTTCCAATAGTGGTCATATGGCGAGTCACCCAGCTTTTCAAGAAACAGATATTTCATAGGGTTTGTTATTACTACAATGAATAAAATTCTTTGAATAGACCATCAATAACAGATCGGTGGGGATCTGACTCCTGGCACTCTCTTCCTGTAGGGGCCGCATTGCCCGCTGGAAGCGCCTGGTGTTGCAGATTAGTCCCATTCACTTGACTAGGACTGAGCTGCAATGCCAGGCACAGCCAGGGCAAAAAGTACGGCACGGTGCCTGGCGAACATTGATGGGGAAGTAATGCTGCTTATCGCCAGGGTTGCCAGGAGTTGGACGTCCGCCGATTTGATATTTATGGCCTATCTTAGGATAAGGCCACCAATATTGTAGGCCTGTAAAACTCCTGTTAGACACTCCGTTGTGAAAATATTTTTTCTTTTCCTAAAGAAATTCCGTTTCTGGGCTTGTCAGAAGGCAGGAGGCTAGTCATTTCCTCGGTATGCTCTCTCCAGCTACATAAGACTGGACAGTTACTATGCCTGTATAAGATATAATAGTATCCGAGGAGCATTTTCAAGTGTATATTCATTTTGACGCACACCCCTCTATATACATGTTAGCTGAAAATTCACTGAGTTATATGGCAAGCAAGTTGCATGAATAGTATTTCCCAAACATTGCCTTAAAGGGGTCGGCCCATCTCAGACTTTGATGGCATATCCCCACTCATGGCATATCACGAGGATATGCTATGAAAGCCAGATAGGTGCAGGTCCCACTTCTTGTTAACATATTTTTTATTAGGTTTTCATATCTGAGACATAAAAGTACAGTGTAATAGTGGACGCAGCCACTAGACAATTGGATACACAGCATATTTGTTAAAAATACAAATATATGACCTATGGCACCTGCACTGGAGCTGCCAACATAGGACATACCGAGACGAGATATTATTATGGGAGCAATTAGAGAACAAAAACCAAAGGCCCAACACAATAGAACAAAAGTTCCGATGGTCAGCTACATAAGCGAGAAGGATCACTGAACATTATAAGAGGTAGTAAAATTACGACGGTAGCGGATATTTCAGGTCCCACTTCTGAGACTTTCACCTATCTCCAGAATTGGTGCCCACGTATGCACAGGTGCTCTCTATTTCCTGCTATAGGAGTTCCGAAAATGGCCGAGCAATGAATGAAGAGTGCACTGCACATGCGCGACCACCTCTACATTCACCTCCATGGGACGGCTGGAAATAGCTGAGAGAGCGCTCAGATATTTTCTTAACCCCCATAGCAGTGAATGGACGCTGGCTGCTTTTGCACGGTGCACTCTTTTTCACTTCAGATGACCCGTTCTGGAGACAGGATTAGGTCCCAGAGGTGGGACCTGCACCTACCTGACTTTGATGGTATATCGTAGTGATATGCTATCACTGTCCAAGATGGGCAAACCCCTTTGAGGTGATATTCGGGAATTGCTATTCATGCAACTTGCATGCCATATCTCAGTGAATATTCAATTAAAATGTATCTACAGGGGAGTGCACCAAAATGAATATGCACTTGAAAATGCTCCCTGGATATTGTCAGTCTGACACTGATGGCATATCCTAGCGACATGCCAAAAATGTCTGAGATAGACAACCCCTTTAAATGGGTTGGGCTACCAAGTCAAACCCTTTCATATACCGATATGAATGTTAGAGGGGGGACCCCTGCTTGGGACCTCCTTTTTATTACCCAGAATAGCCAGACATTGATTACATACCTGACTATTCATATGAAAACAATATGAGACAGGATTTTTTGCATGCACTCTGATGAGATTTCGTTCTTGATTTAGTACTGTATCCAGACCGGTTCTATATCAGGGTCAATAATTGTGTGGTTTTAACAGTCTCCCTTTGACTTTACAGATTGAGGACTTGAATCAAAAGATTTTTGACCTGCGTGGAAAGTTCAAACGGCCAACACTACGAAGAGTACGCCTGTCAGCCGACGCCATGATGCGAGCACTCTTGGGCACTAAGCACAAAGCCGCCATGGACCTAAGAGCTAATCTCAAGCAAGTGAAACAACTCAAAAAAGACGATGTCGACAAAGTAAGTCAGATTTGGCCAAAACGTACATCTACCAAAGATTACATTTTTGGCCATTCATACATCCCTACATAAAGTTTAGATCAGGATGATTTGACCTACTAATAATATTATCACTGACTTATCCCAATGGTCGGACCCTCAGCAAGAAGAGGAACCCCACTTCCCTTGAGTGAATGAAGCATTTGAATGTACTACTATTACCAAAAGCCAAGCACTGTACTCTACAGTCCCATAGACAATGTATTCAGCAGCAGTACCATAGCGCTCCATTCACACAGTGGACTCTGGGACCCCAGTTTTGTGATTGGAACTGAGGAGCAAGTGTTAGACTGCAGGAATCATACAATTTATCACTTTTCCTGTGGATGGGAAATACATGTTGTGTCTAGGCTAACCCTTTAAATGACTGATTTCTCCAGGAATATTACACCATCCTGTAGGGGGACACAGTTATTTTAAGGTGATGGTCAGTTTAGCTCTTAGGTTGTCATGCAGGCAGTAATGTTCTCCAGAATCTAATTCGGACATCTGCACATTTCTGATGATACTTGCACTGAACTGACCTACATTTTTGTTGACCCCAGTGATATTCCACAGCTATAGATTAGTAGCCGTCACATGTCTGCTTGGCCTGTTCTTTAGGAAATACGTGAAGTTGGAGACTGGAGAAAGAACGTCGATGCCCTCAGTGGAATGGAGGGCAGGAAAAAGAAATTTGAATCATCTGGAGCGGTGCAAAGTTAGGAAGCCATCACCGATGTCATGTATGTTCATTATCACTTTTACAGTACTACATTTTAGGACAGTTTTGAAATATAGCGACTTATATGTTTTTGACTTTTGAGATATAAAACAGTTAGAGGAGTGTGCTGTCTACCTTAGCAAAATGTGCACAATATGTCCAACAGGTTTGGGGACAAGATAGGAGGCTGCCAGGCCGTTTATCTGGTCACACTATCCCTTTGTATCATCCCTGTTTTGTGCATGGTGGTAATTGTCTCAAGGTTCATGTATGTTGTATGGGGCTGGGCCCCATACAAGCCCTCTTATAATGCCTGCCAGTGCAAAAAATTCCCCCTTTAAATGTGTGCCAGTACAACAAATGCCCGTTTTTGTCTGGCCGCTTCCTGACATTGTCTGCCAGACCCGCCGACCAGAACATTTAGCCGCAGGTGTGAAGGTATCCTCAAACTTGTAACCTCACTTGAAGGGGTTGTCCAGAATAAAATTAAAAAAGTTCTTCTTTCTGAAACTGCTTCTTGTCCAGAGGCTTTGTCTGGTTCTGCAGCATATCCTCATTCAGGTGATAATCAGTAGGGTCAGGCGTCCATCTGTTGACATATCTGTATGATAAGCCCAAAAATCCATTTAGTTTGAAAGTTCTATTCAGTCATTATACAGATCAACCAAAACATAAAAGCGTCATTTTTTCCTTTGACACCATCACCCTTATACTTTGATTCTTGTTTGTTTCAGGTCACGAGTAGCCGATATCAAGTGGAGATTGTCTCACCGGTCACAATTCCTTGCTCCTTTATTCTGTGTCTATCATTTTACTATGTTGTGCTGGTGATCAGAAGAGAGTCATGTTATGTCCACATGCTGTCTATGCTGTATGTTACTCATCACAAATAAAAAAAGGCCAAAATTTAAAAAAATGATGTATAATGCTGCAATTGCTGAATATTAAAATCACTGAGTAGAAGGGGTCTTCACCAACGACAGGCTTTGGTTCCAAGTCCAACACACCAAATGTTTTATAAGAATTCACTTAAAAAGTGAAAAGTAATAACTGCTTGCATTTCCCAGGTAGTAACAATCCTTATTACTCTATGTTGTACCATTCTGCTATTATTCCTGCTAGAAGTTAATGAATGAATTGCCAGAAATTTGCAATAAAGGTGTACCTGGGTGTTACCAGTTGGGGACGTGTCCCTGCACAGTCTGATATCATCCAATCAGTGCTGTCATGACAGATCGCATAGGGCCCCATGGCAAAACTTAGTATGGGGTCCCCTGCTCCACCCAGTTCCTAGTAAGTGTGGCTTAATCACTCCCATAAAATGCAGAATTCAAAGTGCAACGCCCCAGATTTCTGATGATTTTACATTTTTCTTCTTAAGTAGATGAAATTTTAATAAAAAAAAGTTCAATAAAAAGTCACACCTTGCCTCGCCAACTTTATACGACTTCTACGTCAGAAAAAGTAAAACATAAATATAGCGCTCATTTTGAACACCATGTTTCTCAATGTATTCACACCGCACAACTGGCATAAGTCCATTGATAAATCTACTACTTCTCTTCCTAAAATGACCAGAGCGGACGGTCGCACATGCGTGCAACCACTCCATTTATTTTTATGGGAGTTCCGGAAATAGCGAGAACAGTGCTTGGCTGTCTTCAGAACTTCCATAGAAATTAATCGGGCACACGTGCGACTAGCCACTCCAGTCATTTCAGGTTAGCTGCAGGGGTTAAGGGGCACCCGTTCTCATGATCTTAAAGTTATCCCCTATCCTGTGGGTAGGGGATAACTTGTACCAACCGGAATACCCCTTTGACTCTGACCAACACCAGACTTCTCAGGTGCATTTCTGGGCACTGAAGCACTGGCACTAGCACTCTTTCTGAATCCATGGAGATACCAGCTCACAGTCACACGCCAATGTTATGACCTATAATCAGTTCTGCACTATAAGTACATGCATGTTAACAAGGAAGGACATTAGGGTATCACAATAAGGGTTAATTACATAAATTCAATTTTTTGCGGTTGCCCTTGAGAGCTGCATTAATCACCCCAAGTACGCCTGTTTACATGAGTCTGACAGATTAAGCAGAGTTGAATTTGCCATTCAGCATTACAAAAGAGATTTCCTGAGACACACCCGCATGTAATAGGTGTAGTTGTTTATATGAACTCGGTCATTCCATTGGCATTAATAAGGGAAAGAACGTCCAGATCCCTTCATTCCTTGAGCATGATGTCCGCACAATCAGTTTAGTTATGTATTCACTGTCCTGTCTATGGAAAGACTTCTGTGCCGTGCTGAAAGCTCCCTGTACATGGCTCACATGCCAGCCATTGTCAGCAGGAACAATATATCATTGTCTCACCAGAGCAGCTGACTGAGGAGGAGAAGGGGGATAACCACCAGCCGATACACATTCTACATGTCTTGTATCACTTCACCTCCTCACCTCATCCCTTGTCACTTTACTTCCAGTAAGATTCTTCATGAAGCCAGTCTTTCACTAATGTATGTAACAAATGAGACACGAGAACGTGTGAGAGCTATCGCCATCATATCAGTGACCTAAACTATTATGCCTCTAGATTTGCATCTCAAACTGATTAATAATAATAATAATTTATGCAACATTTTTATTTAGATAAATAAACTGATAGAAATAATAGACAGATTAGATTAAGAGCAGATGAGCTGGATGTCCATGAGTAGTGTTAGTGTAGTGTTTAGGAAAACTTTTATACGCAAAACCCAAATCTCCTCTCTCATCGTGGTAACGACTCAGTTTTTCCTAAAATGGCAGCTGCACATGTTACAAAGTGAAAGTAAGAAGCCTGGGAACGTGAAATAACCCATAATGCCGTGAAGTCAGCCAATCCGCAGATAGCCATCCCCTGTGATGTCACAGCCCTATAAATCTCATATCCCACACGGTATTCCGCGCCATTTTCCTGAGATGTGGCAAGCGCTCACGTGCTGGGGACAGTGTTGCTGAAAATGATTAATAGAAGAATATTAGAGAGGGCAAATGTAGGGAGACTGCAGGGAGAGTGAAGGGAGACTGCAGGAAGACTTATGCTTCGTCAGTTTTATTTATTTATTCCTACATTTACTTATTCCTACATCAGCAAGATATGTAATTCAATACCAATAAGTTGGAAGCCTTTATTACTCCACTGCCAGCGTGCCAACCAATAGCATCCAGTCTGCACCCCTTACGGGGGACAGGTCTTAATAGTGTCCTTCCTCATCTTTTGCTGGCTTTACTTCTTCCAAATCATCCTTCAAAGTCTCCATGTGCTAGAAAAGTCAGCAAGATGCAGAGAGAGGAGGAGCTGGATGTTCCTGATGACATATTCTCAACAATATTAGATGATGTGAAAAAGGAGGAAAAGCAAATGGCAGAAGAAGGGCTCCCACCTGTAGGGCAGGAGAGTGCTGGGGCTGGAGAAGTGGGTATGCCAGAGCTGATTAATGTTCTGTGTTTACTGTCAAATAACCTGCAGGAGATTTCAGGCCAGAACAGCAATAATATGGATATTGTGCCCCCACCTAACCAGCCAAACCCCAAACCAGCAACAGCCCCTGTTTAAGGGTGCATTAAAGGTGCCACACGGCTATTAACAATAAAGAAGGACTAAACAGTGTGGACCTAATTATTAAATGAATGGCACCTGCTGGCCAATTGTCCACACAGTTCTTCACCGGAGCATGTGCAACGGGCCGCCACTGTCCAGGGCCCTCTATATCGCGTCCCAAGTTTGTCTCTTTATGTGTGTCACAGTGTTCCTACCTGGACACAGCTGGACCCCAGGCTTTGGCTCCGAAGCAATAAATAGGGGGAATAATTGAGGGATAAAAGAATAACTGGAGTCTAGACCTTGAGATGAAGTTCAATGGCAGCTTTACTTAGCATAAACATTCTTCAAAACGGTTTACAGACTTTGTCTTGGTTCCAGCAGGCTTTAGCATGAAACTGGCAGGCAAACTCCACTCTACTATATATGTTTCTCCCTGAATCTGCTGTACTGACAGGTTGGCTGTATAACTCAGCTTCTTCTGTATGCTGCACTTCACTTTGCAGTCTGGATCTAGGTTGTGCCAGGGAACTTTCCTCCTGGCTTTTGAGGCTTCAAGCTTTGGCCTCCATGTCTAGCAGAGCTTAAGGTGCTCTGGCTGGCGTGGGCACATTCATCAGAGATGTGGCCCTGCACACCCTTTCCCTAGCTGGGGGTAAACTAGACTGGGACAAACTAGACTGGGTCTAGCCCACATCCCTACAGAGGGGGGTTAGAATGGAATGGGGAGTTCCATTCTATCTGAGTACAGCTCTGCCGTGTTTGCTGCCACCTGCTGGTGAACCAGGCACATTACATGAACAGTTACATAACAACATTTTTAGGAATGCACAGTGTGGAGGACCTGGAAATAAATGCATAAGATGACATGAGGTTAGACTAATAAAGACAGTAGCAAGGTGCAGAAGTGGTAACACCACTCTGGGGTGTTACACATGGCTGCAACTTGCCCTCAGCATGGCTGCTCCATGTGGCGGTACCCTAAGGCCTCTTACACATGACCGTGTGCTGGCCGGGCCTGTGCTGCGGACCAAAAATTGCGGAAGGCAATGCGCAGGCACCGACCGCGGGGCAGCCGCATGCGGATCGCGGACCCAATTCAAGTTCTATTTTTTTGCGGAATGGAAGCATGGATGGAACGCTCATCTCTATTCATGAGGGAAAAACTAAGATTTAAGGCTTTATTCACACGGTTAGTGATTTGGTCGGTGTTGTCCATCAGTAATTTTGTGCCAAAACCAGGTGCAGATTCGAAACACAGAAAAAGTGCAAATCTTTCCATTATACCTTATCTCTGTCTGTGAATAAGTGCTCCTGCACACAACCATATTTATTTTGCGGTCCGCATATCATGGATCTGCAAAATGCAGATACCGTCTCTGTGCATCTCACACTTTTCGTAGGCCCCATTGTAGAAATGCCTACCCTTGCCCACAAAACAGTAAAGAATAGGACATGTTCTATAATCTGTGGCACAATTGCACGGATGTGGACAGCACACGGATGACATCCAGACCCCACTCACTCCAACGGACACCACTTACTATAATTGTGTCCATCTGGTTTATGGCCTATGTTTTTGCCAGAACCTGCGAAGGATGTTCCCAATGGAACCCCAGTCTCTGAAGTGAACATAGCCTTAGGCCCCTTGCAGACAATTGTGACCGATTAGGTCCGGATGCGTCCGGATGCGCACTTGCTTGCGGATGCGATGTGATTTTCACGTAGCCCTGTTCACTTTTATGGGGCCAGGGCTGCTTGAAAAATGCAGAATATAGAACATGCTGCGATTTTCACGCAAAGCACAAGTGATGCATGAAAAACATCGCTCATGTACACAAACACATTGAAATGAATTAGTCCGGATTCAGTGTTGGTACAATGCATTCGCATCACGCACGTGGAAAACTCGCTCGTCTGAAAGAAGCCTTAGTAATATTATAGGTGTTTTCCATTTTTAAGTATACAGAGCTGAGTTGTTGAGACAATGTAGCAGTCTAGATGAGACATCAGCAACACAAATCTTTCTCCTATTGCTGATGGTTTTCTGCAATGTATCGGTACAGATAAAATATATCCATCTGGAGTCCAATCTGTTTAGCTCACAGTGTAGAGTGGATATTATAGCGCTAGAAACTGAATAAGTTTCTACATGCAAACAAGAGTGTTCTCATTTAATAACAGCAATCACAGATCTAAAAATTTTAAGGAAACTAAAATCAAAGGAATTGAAGCATAATGAATTGATTCCAGTTTTATTCGGCTGATTCAGTTGACTCGGTTTGGGTCCATGTTGAGTCTACCCAAATCAAATGTGCTCCAATTGTCATGAAAATGTGTGTATGACAGTGTGAATTCCTTTTTATTGTCTTCATTTTTATGTTTTGTTTTTTTTACATTTTTATTAATGTTCTTTATGTTCTAATGTTCTTCTTCACCCCAAAATTACTTTTTTTACTTTTTTTTACTAATTTTTAGAAAATTTGGGTTAAATCTGCTTCATTTAGACTCTTCTGATCCTGACTCTTGTATAATGATGCAGAAATTAGCTGTGTGAGGGCTCATTTTTGTTGCAGAGCAATCTGTAGTATTTATTGATACTATTTTAAAGTGTGTATGACTTTAAATTGGTTTTATAAATTTTTTTTGGGAAGGTGAAGAAACTAAAAAACAGCAAACCGGGCATTTAGATTTTTTTTTCTCTTACAGCATTCACCATACGCGATGAATACGTTTATATTTTTTTGGGGTGTTTTTTATGGTTTATTTTTATTATAGGGCATGGGATGATTTTAATTTTTGACATCATTTTTACTTTAAAAACTTTACTTTTTTTTTACTCTTTTTAAAGTCCCCCTAGGGACTTGAACATGTGATCTACAGATCGCTTCTCCCACATACTGCAATGAATTACCATAGCAGTCTATGGGATATTCAATACATTCCTATAGAACCTTTTCACATGGTTTAAATCAATCAAATTTAAGTTATACTGAATCTTTTCCATAAAACTATATATCATTATGCTTGGCTCCACCTGCTATATAACAAGCTGTCTGCAGACTGACTTTTCAACATGACAGTTTCCCTTTAAAGGGAGTCTGTCAGCATGGAAATTCACTGTTAAAGTCGTTCTCCAAGAATTCATAATGATGACCTATCCTCCTGGCAACCCTGCCGATCAGTTGTTTCAGCGGGCCGTCGCACTCTGGTTAGCGCAGCTAGCTACCGGGAGATTTCCAAGCACATCGCCGTAAATTGTACAGCGACTGTGCTTGGTATTGCAGCATTTACTTCAATGGGGCTGAGGTGCAAATAGGCCATATGACCGATGTACGGTGACGCCACATGGCCTAGGAAGAGGCCACGTTGCTCATGGAGCGCCGACTTCTTCGGTGGGGGTCTTGGGTGTCTGCTCTCCTCCCACCACGCTCTGATATTAATGACCTATCCAGAGGATAAGTCGTCAATATATATTCCCGGTTAACTTCTTTAAACCAGGCACAATGCCTTGTACGGCTAGCTCAGCTGAACGTAATTCACTTAGCGATCTGTTGCTTCATTATGGAGAAAAAATACTTTTATTCGATATGCAAATGAGTAGCTAAGTACACTGAGGGTGGGCCCAAACTACACTGTGCCTCCTTTGCCAGCCCTTCTCTATCCTTCTTGATTGACAGAACCAAGAGAGATGACCATGCAGGAACCTGGTCCTGTCAATCAAGAAGGAAAGGGAGAGGCTGGCAGAGGAGGCAAGAGTCCGCAGTCTAGTTTTGTCCCTTCCTTGGTGCACTAAGCTGCTCATTTACATATGGATTAAGTGCTTTCTCTCCAGAATGAATTAGGAATGGTTTAACAGTACATTTTATGGAGACAGGTTCCCTTTAAGCATAAGTCTCCCGTTGCAGCAACCTATGTGATTCATCAACATCACATAAAATACAAAATCCCAAAGGTGTTGTTCTAAGAGCGCAGTACCTTAACATCAGGAGGGATTTATACAGCAAATAGTCTCTGCTGCCAAGTAAATGTTTGCAACCAGGGTAGAAAGAGTTTCCTCTAAAGGTCAGTGAAAGATGATGGATTGCAAAAAGCTATAAAAGCAGCATGGTAGGTGACCTCCTGCTCCCGAAGAACAAAAAACCCTCCAAATAATACTTCACTCATTCCTTTGGCAGCACTACATAATGACAGCGTTAGGCTGGTTCTCGAATGTCTTGTCCAAGCAAGTGAAGAGGCCTGGCCACCTTGGAGGAGCGTTTCTGCTATTGTCTGACAGGCAAAATAAACACAGTAAAAGTAAACTCTATGTTCACTGATTAATCCACTCAATGACAGAGAAGCACAGAACCCAACTGCGTGGGAATCACTGTGTGCAGGTAAGTCAGAGTTTACTGCAGCACAAAGCTGGAGACTCGTTCACAGCTTTGTAGAATGGAACGCAGCAGACAAAAGAGACAATAATTAGCGCTAAAAGCTGCCTATAGACCGTAGACAGCTGTTGGCCGAGTGCTTGTTCCCCCGAACTCCCATACACGTGCACGCTTGACCAAAACACACGTCTTGACCCCCCAAACCCCCCCGCCCCCCGCCAGCTCCTCTCTGTGCGGCAAATATCCCCGCTCCGCCTCTCGCCTGCATACCGAAATCCCGCGCAGGCGCAGTGCCGCTGTTGAGGCTGTTGCCCTCAGTATCCAGATGATCGCGCAGTGGCTCAGGAAACAGCGAACACGTCACTGGGCTCGGTGCATGCCCAGTGACGCTGTTGAGGCTGTTGCCCTCAGTATCCATATGATCGCGCAGGCGCAGGCAATCGCCGGCACTGCGCCTGCGCGGGATTTCGGGGATATTTGCCGCACAGAGAGGAGCTAGCGGGGGAGGGGGGGCAGGGTATTTAGCCTCGCCTCTGGGATGCGACTTTAGAGATTAGAGGCATTCTTCTTTTTAAAATTTAGGAGGGCACGGCACATCAGGGGGGCGTTCCTGGGCACCTTGGTAAAGGAGGAGCGCCCCTCTGGGCTCCTTACAGCTTCATTTGCATATCAGAAAAAGCGTTTTTTAGAAGAAATGACAAGGCACAAAAGAAAAAAAAGAACACATGGAAATAAGGTAATTTATTAAACATGGATTCATGAAAAAAATTTTTTGCTAGTATGCAGGTGACAGATTCCCTTTAAGACTAGATTCACACGACCATAGTGTTTTGCGCTCCACAAAACACGGATCTTGGCCCGTGTGCGTTCCACAATTTGCAGACCACACATTGGTCGCCACTATGATAGAAAATGCCTATTCTTGTCCTCAGTTGTGGACAAGAATAAGACATGCTCTTTCTTTTTTTGAACGGCTCTGAACGGAATTGCAGGCTTTGTTGAGTGGTCAAGACTAGTGGTTGTTGGTGGGCATGGCAGTGGTGGGCTGCTAACATGATCCTGGTATGATCTCACAGATATTGGTCCTACTAGGGGCCACCTATGGCAATAGAAATAAAGTTTCCACTCCTGTTATTTGACCATATACCACCCAACACAAATCCATGGAGGGACAACATCAAGCCAAGCTACACCTCTAACCCTGCCGAGTGCCAATGTATGTGATGACATCACTGTATGGCAACTACCTAAGCTGAACCACCGGTGGAGGAATGGTGGAGCAGGGAGCTGACAGCTCCAGGAACAATCATATGGAAACTATTACAGCCACATAAAGAAAAGGCACAGGAAGCGAATAGGCCTCTGCATTCTCATATATCTCAGTGTTGCCTTTCCATTCAGTCAAATAGTAAATAACAATTGTAATTGAGCAGAAAGTTAAAGAGAACCTGTCACGTTAAACTTGGTGTCTGAGCTGAAGGCAGCATATTATATATCGAGCGGGAGAAGCTGAGCAGATTGATGTATAGTTTTATGGAAAAAGATTCAGTATAACTGATATTTCATTCATTTATATTCCTGCTCATTCTGGTCTTTGAAGTCCAGGAGGCGGTCCTATCAGTGATTGACAGCTCTCTCTGGATACACAGCCATAGAGAGAAGGCTGTCAATCATTGATAGGACCGCCTCCTGGACTTTAAAGCCCAGAATGAGCAGGAATTTAAATTAATTAAATATAAGATTTACTGAATCTTTTATCATAAAACTTTATATTAATCTACTCAGCATCTCCTGCTCCACCATTCCTGGTGGTTCAGCGTAGGTAATTGCCATACAGTCATCGCATAGATTGGCACTGGGCAGGGTTAGAGGTGTAGCTTGGCTCGATGTTGTCCCTACCTCCCATTGTGGCCCCATAGAGATGAATGGAGCTGCAACTCACATGCTTGACTACTGCTCTACTCATATGGGAGACATAGGACCCCAGTTCTCTTGATCGGTGACGGTCCCAGTGGTCAGCCCTCCACAATCTCTTATACCCTATCCAGTGGCTACAGGACAACTTGCTACTGGAATACCCCTTTAAGGTATCCAGTGTACAATGCAATAGTTTGCACATATCATTTCCCCAGTAGATATGCCAGCACACAACACTCCTTCATGTAAATGGGCTTTAATGGACATCAGGATAACCCGCACAGCATAGCTCAACCATATTACACGCCATCACATTTTAGATAGAAATGTTCTGATAAAGCAATGACTCTCTCATGCCTTCAGA
This sequence comes from Bufotes viridis, assembly GCA_033119425.1. Taxonomy (NCBI): domain Eukaryota; kingdom Metazoa; phylum Chordata; class Amphibia; order Anura; family Bufonidae; genus Bufotes; species Bufotes viridis. The sequence goes on along the minus strand of CM065590.1, from coordinate 482,139,114 downwards.
ATGACTCCCACCCAATAAGCTGCGCTGATGTGGGATTGTATTGGAAAGACTTATAGCCTGGGCCAGGTGTGGGTAAGAGAAGCTAAGCTCTACGGATTTAAATAATCCTCCAACATTGTCAGAATCCACCCTAGAAGCTAAATTTATCTTCTTGTCGGCAGCTGCAGGGATTCTAGTTGCGGACCCATCCTTTCCACCCTAAATGTAAAATGCTATGTGTGGTGAAAAACGAAGGCCCCTTTCACACGAGCGAGTATTCCGCGTGGGTACAATGCGTGATGCGAACGTATTGCGCCTGCATGGAATCCGGACCCATTCATTTCAATGGGTCTGTGTACATGAGTGTTGGTTTTCACGCATCACTTGTGCATTGCGTGAAAATCGCTGCATGTTCTATATTCTGCGATTTTCACGCAACGCAGGCCCCATAAAAGTGAATGGTGTTGCGTGCAAATTGCATCCGCACGCAACGGATGGTTGCTAAGAGGTGTTGTTTGTAAACATTCAGTTTATCACGTGTGTGCAAAACGCATTCAATCGCATTGCACCCGCGTAATAAAAACTGAACAACTGGACGCGATCGCAACAAAACTGAATGTACTTGCTTGTGAAATCGCACAGTTTTCACTAAACGCATCCGCAACGTATCTGGACTTAATCCGCTCACGCTTGTCTGCAAGGGGCCAAACACTGCACATCACCCTGAACACACTATCCCCACTGTAAAACATTGTGGTGGCAGCATCATGTTTTTGTTTTTTTAAGCAGGGACAGGGAAGCTGCTCAGAGTTGATGGGAAGATGGATGGACCTAAATACAGAGCAATCCTGGAGGAAATCTTGGTAGAGGATAGAAAAGACTTGAGACTGGGGCAGGAGTTCACCTTCCAGCAGGACAATGACCCTAAACATACAGCAGGAGCTACAATGGTTTTAGATCAAAACATTTTCAGAATGCTAGAATGGCCCAAAGTCCAGACCTAAATCCCATTGGGAATTTGTGGCAAGACTTGAAAATTGCTGTTCACAGACGTTCTCCATCCAATCTGACTGAGCTTGAGCTATTTTGCAAAGAAGAATGGGCAAATTGTCAGTCTCTAGATGTGCAAAACTGGTAGAGACATACCCCAAAAGACTTGCATCTGTAATTGCAATGAAACGTGGTCCTACAAAGTATTGAGGAGGCTGAATACAAATGTGCGCCACACTCCAGATTTTTATTTATTAAGATTTTTAAAACCATGTATCATTTTCTTTTCACGTCACACATACTTGGTACTTTGTGTTGGTCTATCACATAAAATCTCAATAAAATACATTTAAGTTTGTTGGTATAACGTGAGGAGATGTAGAAAAGTTCAAGGGGTATGAATACTTATTCAATGCACTGTAGAGGCTCATCTGCTTATATTTAAGCATAATTTTTCTCAGCAATGCGGGCACATATGAACAAGGGACCAACACAGATGCCTTTAGCTGCCAAGGGCACATGTAACAGGTCAGCCAGTTTCATAGGTACAAATCTGCTGACAGATGTCTTTTAATTAAGTCTACGTTCACACTGGCCTTTGGTTTCCGTTTGTGAGATCAGTTTGCCTCTGTTCCGTCTCCATTCCACTTTGGAGGCGGACACCAAAATGCTGCTTGCAGCGTTTTGGTGTCCGTCTGACGAAACTGAGCCAAACGGATCAGTCCTGACACGCAATGTAAGTCAATGGGGACGGATCAGTTTTCACTGACACAATATGGCACAATAGAAAACGGATTCGTCCTCCATTGACTTTCAATGGTGTTCAAGACGGATCCGTTTTGGCTATGTTAAAGATAATACAAACGGATCCGTTCTGAATCGATGCATGCGGTTAAATTAGCTGAACGGATGCGTTTGTGCAGATCCATCACGGATCCGCACCAAACGCGAGCGTGAAAGTAGCCAAAAGAAGTGATGTGATAGCCCCCGCCCCAGCCACACAAAAATCCATGGGTATGTTCACAAAAGAGATGCAGGGCTGGTGCTATATTAGATGACATGCTGTGTGGTACTTCTGTTGGTGCCATACAGTATACTGCTGAAATAACAATGACTGAATAACACCTCCATACAGTTGCATAAATAGCAATGCTAGCAAGAGCCAAGCTGCCACCGCCATACACTGCCCACATACTATACCACACAATGCCATACAGAGTCTCAGACAGGTTTCACAGACTGTGTATGGCCATCTATGCTGCGGTGCCCTTCTCTGATAATATGTGACACTTCTGTACAAAGTTGGCCTGGCCCACCAGAGTACCAGATGGTCTTCCATTGGAGATGGTTCTGACACTGTGGATCCTAAAGATATAACCCAATCGATAATAATTGTTGACCCCTGGAATAGAGTAAGAGCAGTTAAGCCTTCAGAATGATTTTCCCTGGTGGGCCCATCCAACACTTCTGCTCCTTGACCAACAGGACTCTCCCTATAGCATTTAGTTATATAGCATCCGATTTTCCTTTTTTGTCCCACTTCTGTGCGAATGAACTTTCCTTTATTGCAGGGTTAACTCATGCCCCATCATCCGCAAGCATGCCTTTAGGAAATTTTGAGGTTGCAGACACATCTGAACCCTGGAGCCTTGGCTTGAGAATGGTTCCACAAAGGGAATGAAACATTGTTGACCATTGAGGGAATAAATCAATATTTTCTTGAGAACATTTTTGGAGTGCATCTTCTTGATTTGGAGCCTGATGTGGCCCAAAGGCTCCTCTACCATATAGAAAACAAGTACTATGGATAGTAATGTCCGCTATGATTAATATAGAGAGATAGAATGACTTATATTAAGTATTGTGAAATCTAGCTGCACATCACTAGTTATTCTGAGGTGCCAGGCTCTGCCGCATTAATATGTGTCTAGTCACTTTCCATATATTGATGTGGGGATCTCACTCACCCAATACAATGTGACTGATGTAAAACTGCGGTGTCCAGTTACTCACACTAAAGCCTCGCTCTCTGCGGACGGCTCCGTTACAGAGCTGAAATCAGAGGGTCCAAGCTGTCAGCCTGTCGTTCCCACCACTGTGTAAGGTGCAGAGGTAAGTTCCACAGCCCAAGAAAGGCCTCCTCTATATAACTATTATTTTCATATAATGTTTGTATCTATAATGTTTGAAAGTAATATAAAGTATGTGGTCATTTAAAATACTTAAAGGAATTGCTTACTTTGTGTCAAAGAACTCAACTTATATAATATTCTGACTTACTTATATGTTGTATTGTGTTTTCCAAATTTGATAACTGGAGTGCTAGCCATCGACCTAATTTATAGGACTTCTGGCTTACAAGCGTGCCAATCTAACAGTAATTGTGGAACATCAATGGGAATGAGTGTAGTCCATTACATGTGGACTAATAGACAGTATAGACATATGGTATCGCCTTCATAGAAACAAGCTGTAGGAATAAGCATGCAGGAAGTGTACGGAATATGCAAAGAAAATAGAGAACCATCTCGCTAGCATATCATGAAGTACTTCCAGTAAGTCTCCACACAGGACTGATCTCTTTAAGTATACCCACCACCCTTTCTAGGGAAGTGTAACTAAGCATGCAAAGTCGACTTCAGTATTTGCTATCCATACGCGCTCAGTTACTTAAAGGGTGGTCCCAAAATGACAACTTATGACTGATCCACAAAGTGTCTGATTGGTGGGGATCTGAGTCTGACCACTGGAATCCTCACCAATCATGAGAACGGGAGTCTTCTGTCCTCCATTTCAATGGAGCAATGGACGAGCATGCACAATGCTGCTTAATGCCCAAGATAGCAAATATAGCACTCAACTATCTCCGCTGAGCTGCTCTGTGTATGTTCCATCACTGTTCCATTCAAATGGGGGGACAAGACACATGTTCTAATGAACAAAGGAGGTCCCAGCAGTTGGACGCCCACCAGTCAGACACTAGTCTAACCTACCGGAATTAGCCTCTATCTCCCTAAGATCCATAATGGTTGTCATCTAGGTTTTCTGGATGGAGATATAACACATATAGCAGAATAGTCTGCCTGACAACTCCACAGGTAATGACTACTCACATACTTGGACCACTGGGGGTGTGAGGTTTAAACCACTTTTCGCATGGGACACACACATCCCAGCACCTGGGATTTAGGGAGAAATATTACCACGATCTGGGTATTGATGCTGTAATACAAATATATATTAAAGCCAGCTAACATGGGTGTTAAATCCGGCTAATGCCTTCCCTAGACAACTGATCCCTGGAGAATCCATAGCATGCAGCATCTTTACAATAGCACACTCTCACGTTTATGGGTTATGCCATCTACTTCACCATACAATGAGTGATGATATGGCCGACGCCAGCCCAAAACATGCATACCAAAAAATCAGCACTGTATGTGTTCATATTACTAAATGCAGCTTCATATGGAGACAACAGACTATCACATGTACAGTATATGTATTATATCTTCTCATTGCCAACAGGGGGGATTTAAACAGACCCTTGATGTTACTATTTGCAGTGCTCTTTCATGTGTTCTGCACTTTGATCTTTCAGAGAAATTCAGGGCACATTAGTTCCATTTGTAAAACCATTTGCGGTACGGAAGTACAAAACCAGCAAATGTAACATGGACATACATTCACATACATTCACTACAAGCAACATTTGGGGAAATGCTAAAATTTAGGCTTGACATTTAATATATCTTCATAGCCATCAGGGATCCATTATTCTGGTACAGAAATTCCAGGCATTTATATCTGATCTGGGGTCTGGACTAATGTTGAGTTCTTCATTATTTCATGGGTCTAATTCGAGGCTTAGATTAATTTTGGGTTCTGGTCTTGATTTTAGGAGTGTGATCTGAGCCTGAGGTCTGCCTTCATTTGAAGATTTGGCCTGAGGTCTAGTTTAACTTTGCAGCCTGGTATCGGCATTAAAGGGGTAATGCAAATATCGGTGACCTATTTTCAGGATAGGTCATCAATATCAGATTGGCGGGGGTCCGACACCCGGTGCTACTGCCGATCAGCTGTTTGAAGAGAAGACGAACTTATGCGACCGCTGCTTTGTCTTTCAGAGTACACTGACCATTATGTACAGTAGTTGGTCTTGGCAGCGCAGTGTAATTACAAGTGCTCACCCCATTTACGTGAACTACAAGCGAGACGTCATGCAGTGTAATCTTAAAAAGAAAACAGCACTTGCATGAGCACCGTCTTCTCTTCAAACAGCTGATAGGCAGGGGGAGCGGGTGTTGGAGCCCTGCCAATCCTGAGAACAGGTAACAGATATGTACCCACTGTACAACCCCTTTAATCTGGTCCAGGATTAATTTTGGAGTCTGATCTGGATTTTTTACGGGTGCGGTCTTTGGTTTGTAAATTGGTCTGAAATAATTTTGTAGTCTGGAATGGAGTTTTGAATAAGTTAGGGGTCTGGAACGAGATCTGAATTAGTTGCAGGGTTTGGTCTGGAGTCTGAAGAAATGTTGGTGTCTATTCTGGGGGGCTGGTTTAATTTTGGGTCCTAGATTTATATAGGGGTCTGATCTGAAGTCTAGATTAATAATTTTGAAGTCTGGTCTGGAGTGTGGATTAATTTAGAGGTATAGTTTATCGTTTCGTCAGGGGTCTCAATTAATTTTGGTGTCTGGGATTGTAATTCCTTCCTTGCTCCTATGTTGCATTTTCTATTTTATTTTTTGCTGTTGTTTTTTTGTGTTTTTATTACCCAGTTCCCACAGAAACAACTGCTATAAGGAGAGTGGGTGTTGGGGTGCAAGATCGAAAACTGGTAATGTACATGTGGGGGTAGGAGGCGGAATCTTTTCTTTTATAGGACACCGGAAATCCCTGAAGGTGGCCCTGTGTTTGGTGAATGTAATGTCGGAAAGTTATATAACGTAGCATTTCCGTAGAAATCAGGGATCAGGGATCAGGAACAAAAGCAGCAATAACACATTAGAACATTTCTTGGATTAAAAGCTATAGTAGCAAATGTTATCTAAACATTTTATGTTGGGTTTTCTTCCTGATAGTTCTCATAGCTCGTGACCTTAGGTACAAATCTGTTTTGTAATCCAGTACATTTCTCTATTGCCTTAAAGAGGACCTGTCACCACTCCTGACAAGTGACATGCCTGTTTTATTAGCTTCATGCATTATTCTCCATGTAATAATGTTGTGCAACTTCTTTAGTATTTCTACTAGAAGTTATGACTGAATTGCTAGCAGTCAGCAGTAAGGGTATTGAGGGGAGGTAACCAGTTGGGGGTGTGTACCTGCACAGTCTGAAAATGGCAGCACTGATTGGATAGAGTGAGTCTGTGCAGGTACACCCCCCCCCCCCCAACTGGTTACCACTAGAGATGAGCGAACTTCAAAAATTAGTTCGGCGTTTGGGTTGGGGTAATCGCCGCATCCCGTTATGGATTCCACTACCGCGGACTATCCTGGCATATGGAATCCATAAGGGGCGGCCTCCATGAACCCGAACTTTGGAAAAGCCGAAGGACCTGGGGTGACATCACCGTCATGTGATCCGTGCAGGGGGCGTGGCTCAGCCGAGCTAATTTTTGAAGTTCGCTCATCTCTAGTTACCACCCCTCTGTACCCTTACTGCAGACTGCTAGCAATTCATTCATAACTTCTAGCAGGAATAATAAAGGAATGGTACGACATAGAGCCATAAGAATACATGCTCCTGGATTGTTATTACATGGGGAATGCATGTAGCTATTAAAACAGACATGTCAGTAGTGGTGAAATGTACTCTTTAAATATATATATGGTAGCCTGGGCAAACATGGAATGATGCTGAACCTGATGATCACCTCATTAGTGATATGGGACAAGCTGAAGCCTGTTATCCCTGGCTAATCCTGTAAGTGACTCAGACTATCTAGATATAGAACAAGGGAAAATAAACGGTGTCTCATTAACACTATAAGTGGCAAAGAAGAAGTGTAATTATCAACCATGACTGCATTTACATTAACCATTTGTTGTATTTTAACAAGACACAAGTGTAGGGTAAGGGTACTCCTACAGGGTCGATGCCAAGCATTAAAAGAGCAGTGATCGACCACACACAAACCAAGCAGCGCTCCTTTAAAGGGGTTGTCCCATATCGCGAGGATATGCCACAAAAGTTAGATAGGTGTGGGTCCCACCTCTGTGAAGGAGAGCACTTTGCACACTTGCGACATCCTCTCCATTTTCATTTGAAAATAACCAAGCGACCATGCTCAGCCATTTTCAGAAATCCCATAAAAGTGGATGGACAGCACACTGCGCAAGCACAGACACCTCTCCATTCACCTCTATGGGAATGCTGGAAATAACTGAGCCAGCACTCATCTATTTTCGGAACTTCCATAGCGGGATTGGAGGGTGTCCTGGGATGCCCGGCTTCTCTGCGATCACTTCTGGGCGCCCCGTTCTGGTGACGGGAGTGGGTCCTAGAGATGGGACCTGCACCAATCTGATATTTGTAGCTCATCCTAGTAAAATTACATGAATGTTGAGATGGAACCACCATTTTGCCGCGTTCCCATTGAAGTCTATGGGCGCGAACGCGCAACAATACACCCCAAAGAAGCTTCTGTACTTCTTTGGGCGTAGGGCGTTTTACAGCGCCTTTGTACGCGCTGTAAAATGCGCAGGTAAGAGCCATGCCACTAGGGAAACATGGGTTTTCGTCTGTTGAGCGTTTTACAGCGCGTAGGAACACGATGTAAAACGCTCAGGTGTGAACCAGGTCTAAGTCTGTTCCGTGGCCCCGGAAAAAAAAAATAGAACATATGCTATTCTTGTCCGGTTTGAGGACAAGGTTAGGACATTTCTGCAAAATGTGGAACGCAAACGGCCGGTATCGTCCAAACCATCCAAACTTTATAAATACAACACAAAGTAATGGAAAGTCCATCCTCCTGAATGAACCCCTGTCCCCTCTCCTGGAATGTTTCTTTTAATATACCTGAGTCCTTCATGAAATATTTCTGAAGCACCTTCTCTTACAACTCTGCATTGTGACATTCCTCTTTTATTCCTCCTAGAAATGTATGACTATTTAAAGTTCCCTACACAACCTGACATTATCTAATCTGCTGCTGACAGTACCTGACCATGTGGGGACACACCCGTTTAAGGCCTCTTGCACATGAACGTTTTTTCCCCCCGTTTGCGTTCCGTTTTTGCAGATTACATTTGCGGTCCGTATGCGGAACCATTCACCACTTCAATGGTTCCGCAAAAAAACGTAATGTACTCTGTATGCATTCCGTTTCCGTATTTCCGTATATCCGTTCCGCTGAAAGACAGAACTTGTCCTATTATTGCCCGCAAATAACGATCCGTGGCTCTATTCAAGTCAATTGGGCCGCAGAAGATACGGAATGCATACGGAACACATCCGTATGTCTTCCATTTTTTGCGGCTCCATGCCCACTTTGCCCATGTGTTTACTGTTAAAACACATTAATGTACATTACATTAATGATTAAAAATGTTGTGTTTCTGTTTGCGATCCACAAACAACAGATCGCATACGGAAATGATACAGAGATTTTTTGCGGAACTACGGAACGAAAACGGAAACACAAAGGAAACAAAAACCGGAACAACGGATCCGTTAAAAACGGACTGCAAAATACTGGAAATACAGTTGTGTGCAAGAGGCCTAAGGCCTAATTCACACGTCCATAGTGTGTTGCGGATCCGCAAGTTTTCGGATCTGCAACACACCTTGCCACCAGCCCTATAGAGATGCCTATACTTGTCCGCAATTGTGGGCAAGAATAGGACATGCTCTATATTATTGCGGAGCCGCAGTCCAGAAGATCGGCGGTGCGCTCCGCAAATGCGGAGAGCACAGTGTGTGCTCTCCGCATCCATCCCGTCCCCATTCAAATCCCCATCCATCCCGTCCCCGAACATTGCGGACGTGTGAATAGGCCCTAACAAAGAGAAGACCAAGCTGCGATTTTAGGAGGAATAATAAGGGAAGGACACGATTGGAAGAGAAAAGATGCTCCAGAATTCTTAGTACATAGAGAAGTCAAGTATTCACTAAGATATAAATACCAGGAGAGCAGGATGGTCCTCTTTAATCTCAAGTGCGCTCGACAAGATAACGTGACATGGAAAACTGCAGGTTTGTGCACATGGTGGTGATTCATGGGGTTTATCTGAGCAATGTGATGATGATGTGTGATTTCGTGATGAGTGCAGGAGGCAGAGAGCCCACGTCCCTGGCACCCAGGAGGGAGAGGAATGTGTTATATTTAAAGAGATGTGAGATTACAAAGGACTAGGAGACAATAGCAGAACATGAGAATAAACCTGACATTTAAGCAGCTGTCGGGCTCGTTCCTCTGGTCTGGAGGCTCTGATGGTACCCTGAGATTTTCGGATTGCTTTAATGACATATTCAGATCCCATTCCAAATATGCCTTGGTCAATAAATAAGGCAGCTTTTGGATGCCATGGGGAATTGTTAAATATAGTTATTGGTGTTTATGTTGGAGCAGAGGTAACCCCACTGAGATCTAACCAGTGACATAGGAAGAGCATTCCACCGCTGTTTTTACAATAAACTTTCCCACTTGCATCTGGATCCCATGACTTCCATCTTATCCCTGCGCCGCTCACCAGCTGGATGGCCGGATGGCTGAACGAGTCCTTGTCCATAAACTTCTAATGCATTTTATTAACCAGTTCAAGACCACTTACCCCCACCCCCTCCAGACCAGACACATTTTTAGTACATGTAGCTTTGAAAACACCTATATTCTTTTTATTCAGTTATGTAAATGATCTTTGAGTCTTTTTTTTCTTTTTTTTTCACTGATACATGGCTCTTTATTTTTATGCCATTTATTACTTTAATTTTTGGGGTTTTATTTTTTTAGCCAACAAAATGTAAAAAAGAAAAAATCTACAGCGTTTCATATTTTTGCATGCTGTACAAAGTGCTAAAATACACACCATAGGTTAAAATCCGTGCAGAAAAAAATCCTCATCGTGTGCATGAGAATTTCAAATAAAATGTACATGACCTACGATGCGGATTTTCCACATGCAAATCTGCGCAGAAAATCTGCATGCAATCCTGATCGTCTGCATTTAGCCTAAGGACTCCTGCACACGGCCGTTGTGGTTCTGTTCCGTGCATTGGCAACGTCCGTGCGGCGGCTGGGACGGATCAAGACCCATTCAACCTGAATGTGCCCGTGATCTGTCCGCACCGCAAAAAAATAGAAGAGAGGCACAGACAGGAACACCACGGAAGCACTCCGTAGTGCTTCCGTGGGGTTCCGATCCGTGCTTCCATTCCGCATCTCCGTGATTGCGGACCCATTCAAGTGAATGGGTCCGCATCCGTGATGCGGAGTGCACACGGGCCGATGCCCGTGTTTTGCGGATCTGCCGTATGTGGGCTGCAATACTGCAACTGAACCACAACGGCCGTGTGCAAGAGGCCTAAAGAGAATGACAGTCCACAGCGCATGTGCGGCCACTCTTTATTCATTCTTATGGGAGTGCAGAAAAAAGCAGAGCTCTGGGTCGGCTATTTCCAGCAGTTCCATAAAAGTAAATGGAGCGGTGTCCGCACTTGCACGGTGCACTCTCCATTAATTTCTATAGGACTTCTAAAAAGAGCCTAGAGCCTACATTTGAATCACACAGAATCCAAATTTCCTAACACTTTGTGGTAACGATTCGCATTTTTTCCTAAAATGGCTGCAGCACGTGTGAGGACATGGAGCAAGGAACTCTGGGAAGGCGGGATCACCCATAATGCCATGCATGCAGCCAATCAGCAGCCAGCCAACCCAGTGATGTCACAGCCCTATAAATAGCCTCAGCCATCTTGGGTTCAGCCATTTACCAGTGTACTTAGTGCAGGGAGAGACGTCAGCAGGCGCTAGGGACAGTGGTAGAAAAAACGTCATTGTGCTAAAAAAACAATTTAGTGCAGGGAAAGATTATTCAAGGTGTAGGGAAAGCATAGGGAGGAATCACAGAATTATGTAGAACAGGGTTCAGTAGGGGAGTTTACAGCCTGGGTTATAGGAACAATCCTATTACACCTTGCTGCACTGACTGGGGACCCAAATAGCCATTATGCAGCTCTGTAATTCCAGCAAGCCGTTCTTATTGTAGTGCAAGTGCTGTTTGATACAGCCATTAACAGGGTTTATTACAAGGAAATTTCTACGTCTTATTTGCCCTTGTGCGGTGCAGTTATATGTTCTAAAGCATTTTTTGGCTTGTATTAGTGGGAAAAAAGGGCTTATTAGCTGTTGTGTGATGAAGTGAGAAAATTACAGTCCTTTTTGTCGTGTATTAGTGGCAAAAATAAAATATATTTGACGATCAGCGGGGCAGTTATATGTTTTAAAGCCGTTTGTGGCGTGTATTAGTGGAAAAAGAAAAAATATATTTGCTGTTCAGCGGTGCAGTTATATGTTCTAAAGCCCTTTTTTGTGTGTATTAGTGGGAAAAGAAAGGCTTATTAGCCGTTGTGTGGTGAAGTTAGAAAATTACTGACTTTTTTGGGGTGTTTTAATTTCCTTTTCATTTATTTATTTGATCTAACAGTATGTCAGACAGAGAAGTGCCAGGCCCTGCACAGGGGAGTGGCAGAGGCCTAAATGTTTCTGGCGCAGGCAGAGGTGGCAGCAGAGTAAGGGGGTGTGGCAGCAGGGGTCGCAGCGAGAGGTCTGAGCTCCCGGTGTCACTTAGCGGTCGTGTCTTGACCAGCAACCCAGTGGTTCTTGAATGGTTGACTCAATCTTCGACTTTGTCACAGGGGACATCAGACACCCCCAGCCAAGAGTCGGTGGGTTCGTCAGACACAATCCTTAGTTGGCATGGCCCAGGAGGAGACCCTGTGTCCTCACCTGTCCTCAACCTGCCTCTGTCCTTTTCTGTTCCCTCAGCCAGAGAAGTATTATTTGCTGTGGGCTCAGCCCCATTATACAGTGAGGACGAGCTACTAGAGGACAGCCCAGCCAAGATGTGGAGGAGACATCCACCACTTCCTCCACTAGGCAGGCAAGTAGTGATGAGGAGAGTGGCGTGGGAGCTGGTGTTGCGAGTGGTCAGGCTCCTGACCCAGAGACGGTTGAGGAGGACATCAGTGACGTGCAGACAGTACTCGATGATGATGATGTAGCTGATCACACTTGGGAGCCGGGTGATGAAGGGGCTTCATCATCATCAGGAGAAGAGGGTGGCAGCTTGCCCGTGAGCCAGCGGCGGAGCCAGCAAGTCGCTAGCATGGCCGGGAGTCAGCAGGGTCGCATCTTTTTTTTGGATCCATTCCTGTTTTCTTTGGCATTAGCAATACTGGTGGATTACTGGCCAAATGCTGACCGAGTGAAGACGGATGCTCAACAGACAGGATCCGTTTTTTGGGGGTTATTGTTCTGACGGATCAGAGGAAGGGCAAAATAATCAGTGACGTCAACACAAACTCACTGCTGACAACCTCTCCACTCTGTCGGGGGGGCTCTACTTGTATAAGCGTTTAAAAGAACAGGTTCTGTAGACATCTATGTGGAATCAGCTGCTGACGGTGTAAAAGGAGTGCGCTTCTTCTTGGCGCTAACATCGACCTGTCAGGCTGAGTTCATACTTGAGTTATTTGGTCAGTTTTGGCCCCGTGACTGCCCAAATAAGTGAAGTGTGCAGTGATTCTAAGAGCGACGCCTGTCATCTGCATGTCCTACTGACTCACAGTATTATTTCACTACCACAGCAGACTCCCTATGCGTGTTACTGCAAGGCACAGTGTTCTACACCACTATAAAGGCTCTCTGCAGCCAGGAAATAGATGTTTTTTTAACAAAATTTGCAGCGAATAAATTCGGATCTAAACAAATTTTTTCCCAAAAATTCTGCAAACCGGCGAAACAAATTTTTAAAAAATTTGCTCATCTCTACTGGCCACGCATGAATGGTGCGCTATTCTGAAAGTTAGGTACTTCATTCTAGAGATCTGGGACCCGTACCTGTCTGACATTGGTGGCATATCTATGCCACCAACCTTCCAGCTGAGACAACCCCTTTAATGGCGGATCATAGAGGGTCTCAGGAGTCAGACCGCCACCAATCTGATATTGATGACCTATCCTGAGGACAGGTCATCACTATTTTAGCACTGCACAACCCTTTTAACAGAGGGGATCATCCATTTTGGAGCTCTATCAATAAAGCCAGGCAGAAAATAGCTACAAATAGAGCTAAAGTCTCTGAAGGCACTAGCATGTCAATGCAATATATAACACAAATGTAATACACTACTTATGGAAGCCACGGCACTGTGGCAGATCTGTCCTATGATATATATGACCGTCAACCAGCAAACCCCATAGACTTATAATATGGGTCTTACTCTTCGCAGGTTCTGTTGAGGTTCCCGCCATTTTGATGGCAAGATCGACGATGCATGCAGAATATATTTGGTAGCATATTCGTCATATATTCGCGAATTTACGGTTATTTTCTTGATTGTGAAAATCGGCAATGTAACATGCGCGTAATCGCGCAATACAGATGTGGGTCACTATAGCTACATTTTTCAAGTTGCTAGAAGTTTCCTGAGACTGGAGAAAATGGTTGGCACGGCAGAACATTACAATAGCTTTATATGCAGATAGAGTGCTCCAATATATTTGCAATTGCGCAAATCGTGCAACTTCACATTTTAGCAGGTCTGACCACATATTACTGATTGGTGCTTTAAGTATTGTTGTGAACTTGTGACATCACAGTACTATGTATGTAGCATGTGTGTATGGACAGCAGAACCTATCACACTACCTAACACCCTGCACTGGAACCTATCAGCTACACTATATCACTATCTAACCTACACTGACTATCTCCCACTAACCATCTGTATTATATATATGAGCTAACTATCTAATGTAATGTGACACAGCCAAGCACAGAGCACAGCAATGACACTGCTCTCTCTCTCGGAACTGTAATAAACTGCAGAAAATGGCTGCTGGGGATGTTCTTATATAGTAATGGGTAGGCAACTTTTCTATTGGTTGCTAGGGATGGTGCTAAGCTCAGACAAAGACATTGCAGCCTTCTCATTGGCCCCAGAAGCAAGAAGGGAGATTACTGATGAAAATTAAAAGTAGAATATTAGAAAATACGAATATATATCACTATATTATAAATATTAGTGAATTCTCGAAGTTGTGATATTCACGATAAAAATTCGCGATTCGAATATTCGCAGCAAACACTAGTAAACACTGTACATAACTTTCTGACTGAGTGGGTTTCACCACAGAAAATTAAGGACTGACTAACATTTTGACATGTTGATTGGTTATGACTTTACAATATATGACAGGAAGTAGCCATTTCCTCACAAAAAAAGTAAAAACCACATGTATCTGGAAAGACCACAATGTATATTTTGAGCTGTACTATAATACACATATACTGGACAATATTAAATTACATTTATTTTTTACGGGTATCATTTTTGTTGGAGTTTCTTTTTCTTGAAACCTACCAATATTTGCTACAAAGTCTCCCTCAAGTAAGGCCAAATATTGGGGGAGGTCTCTAATCAAAAAAAGATTATCTAGTTAAGAGGCTAGGACCCTCAGAGCAGAGTGTAGCTCACTGGAGGACTTGACACATCTATGCATTAAGCCAGACAGCTGTGCAATGCATCATTTCACCTGTGGAGGCACTGCAGGGAAACTACACACTTGCTGTTGAGTTTCTTCCAAAGTTTGTAACTGACTGCTAGGGGCCCCAGCATCTGTAAACCCTGTGTTCATCTGACCAACAGGGAACCTTTCTAATAGAATGGAATTGTCCCAAGTGGAGAACCTCTTTAATTCTATAAGAATTATACGCAGAGGTGCTTCAGTCCCAGTATTTATTTGTCCTCATTATTGGCAGGTTGGAATATTCTGACATTGATGTGTCCACCAGGTTCCATAGACTATTTTTGGAATATGACCACACATGGGTTTGCTTCTACTAAGGTTTGTGAGATTAATGCAGGAACCTTCGTCTTAGGCCTCATGCACACGACCGTTGTTTGATTCCGTGTCCGTTGTGCCGTTTTTCGTGATTTTCTGCAGACCCATTGGTTTTCAATGGGTCCGTGGAAAACTCGGCAAATGCACCGTTTGTCCTCCGCGTCCGTGGTCCGTGATTCCAGTCCGTCAAAAAAATATAACCTGTCCCTATTCTTGTCCGTGAAAAATGGTTCACGGACCCATTCAAGTCAATGGGACCGTGAAAAAATGTGGATGGCCATCCGTGTGTCATCCGCGTTCCGCGTCCATTTTTTTTGCGGATCCCTTGGCAGGCACTTGGCAAAAATTGTCAGCCTGTCTTTTGGTAAAATCTTTTGGGTCATGTCCGCTAAAAAAAACGTAAGACACACGGAAACACAACGGAAGCAAAAACTGACATGGATCACGGAACAACGGAACCCCGTTTTGCGGACCGCAAAAAAATACTGTCGTGTACATGAGGCCTTACATCAGCGTACAATAATCCTGTAACACTGGATTCCGTTTCTTCGTCCCATCTGTTTTTGATTTAATACCAAATTATAACTAGATAGCAGGGCCTACTCAAAATAGTCCAGTCCTCAGATAGGAATATTTATGTAGAGCTTACTATCACATTCTTCCTTTCTGGAACAACAAGGCACCCTTATCCCAAAAGCCAGTTAAATATCAGAAGTAGACCCAGGGGCTTTACAGATGACACGCATATAGATTGGTCTGGCATTAGCCCATTGCTGCAGGAGCCTCCTAGAAATAGGTCATAGGAGTAAAGCCATACACTGGCTATTAACGCAGCAGTGTGTTATATAAAGTGTTATATAAGGCCCCCCTTTTATTTGCCTGATAAATGACTGATTACATAAAACTGTTATTATTATATGTATATTTTTCTACTGACTTGTATGACATGAAAATCCAGAACACCATTTAGGTAACAGACTTATCAAAATCCAGAATGAAGATACCGAACCTATTACCCTTTGTCTCTTATTCACTAAATATAAACACCTGTATTGCATGTACAGAGACTTTTACCATATTTTTGTTATGCCTAAAGCCTTAAAAGAAGTTTCTCTCTTTTAAAAAGGTTGTCTGTTTGCAGTACCCCAGTAGGGCACTGCAAAGGGTTAAATACTCTGAAAGTGTTACTTCAAAGATGCGAAGTTAAATGCAGTGATTGCTGGGTAAAGGTCCATTCACACAACTGTAGGCCATCCGTGCCTGTATTGCAGACCGCAAATGGCAGTTTTCGCAATATACAGGCGCCGGCCATGTGGATCCCGTATCATGGATGCGGACCCATTGTCTTAAATGGGTCCCCAATCTGCAAGATACATCACCGTGCGGAGGAACAGATTGGGAGCGGCATAGAAGCACTCAGAAGTGCTTCTGTGGGCTTTTTGGTCCGTGCCTCCACACCACCGTATATTGCGGATCACAAATGGGACCCATGTCACAATACAGGATTTACACAGCCGATGCCCGTGCATTGTAGTCTGCAGCACAGGCACGGCATCTTACATTTGTGTGAATTTACCCTAAAGCAGTTATTTTTTTATGCACTGTGTAAACCCAATAGCAAATATATAGGCACTCATATGGTTAACATTGGTTCACTGGTTAGGTTGCTAGGCTGATGGAACAAGGTCTGTCCCCTAGTTAGTTAGTCTAGTCTGAGGAGAGTTGCAGGAAGGACATGAAAGAGAGGGTGTCTGCAGACCAGGCCTCCAGCTCAGAGAACCTTTAACTCTAAGGGCTTCAGGGATTAAATAACTTCAGCAGCAGAGTATCCCTGAGAGAAGGAGGCAAGCCATCTGTGAAGGTCTAACATCACCTCAAGGATGTGCAAGATACTGTCAGTGAGGTACAGCCCATTTATGGCAAGGGACTTTACTGTTGTGGAGAGGGAATATTGCTCAGGCATCCAGATCTTAAATCTGCACCCCTTCAGCTCAGGAAAGGGTTAATAAAAACATAATAGTATGCCAACGATTATTTGGAGTAAATGCAAAGTGTCTTTAGTGAAACAGCGAGACTGGGAGTACTACAACTGCCATTATTGTTGCTGCCTATATATGGCCTTTGGAAAAATACTGCCTATGAAATACCTTTGAATTGTGCTATTGCTGCTACCTGTACTGCAACCCCCATCATCAACTCAGTAAAGAGACTTTATTTGTTGCAACCAACAAGCCTGATCATTGCCTACATAATCTGCCGGCCCTACATCTATACTTCTGCTTGCTCCCTGTCAAACACACGTAATACCAAGGGGAATTCAACTTTCACCAGGCAGGTGCTCCAACACCAGGGTGTTCCCCGAGGGAAGAAAGGTTGCACCTTCCAGCCCTGGGTTGCACCATAGGGGGAGACTGCCAATGTGAACTGTTAGTATCACTGCCACCATCATAGCCAACACCACTTCTCCCATCCTCACCTCCCCTGCAGGTCACTGCATGTACACTTAAAACTGGGCCAGGTTCCGCAACAGAGGATATCCGGATGATGTACTCCAGGAAGCCTACCCCAGAGCTGCAACAACAGCTCGCTCTACCCTATTAGTACCAAAAGAGAAGCCTGCAGAGGATAAAAAAATCTGGCTGATTGCCACATTTGATGGCTGTGTTGACCGTACAAGAGGGATCCTTAAGAAATATTGGCCCATTCTTCAAATGGACCCAGATATTAGGGATGTGATACACGATTATCCACAGATAGAAGGGGCAATAGTTTGAGAGATACCCTTGTCCACAGCCATTTCACACCTGTCCCCCGGCAGGGAACATGGTTGGTTCGCAGACCGACCGTTTTTTTCAGATGCAGTGGCTGCATAGCCTGTACTATGATACAGACAGGTAAAACGTTCTACAGCTCTAACCTAAAATGAACTTTCCCTATTAAGGACTTTATCAGCTGTAGGACCCACCCAAGGTGTTATCTACAAAATTACTTGTGAATGTGGTACTGAATATATAGGGAAAACCAGGCGAGAATTCCGTCAACGCCTTGGTGAGCACCTTGGTGATATTGAGAACAGAAGGGATACGGCAGTGTCCAGACATATCCAAGAATGTCACCAAGGAAACCCAAGATGTTTAAAGGCCATGGAAATCGAAAAAGTCGGATGCCCACCCAGTGGGGGGGATTGGGATCGGGTCTTACTCCAGCATAAAACTGGCTGGATTTTTACGTTACGCACAGTCTCACCCTTGGGACTGAATGAGCAGCTTAACTACAGCTGCTTTATATAGACGTACCCTGTTTTTGGCCTCAGCCTCTAATCTCCCTCCCTCCCCTTCTCATACCCTTGGTACCACCCTGTGCCATTCCCTGCCTGGCACGCATGTACTAATAAGCCTGCCTTGCAGTGGTCTGTCACCTTAGGTGGTCTATTCCCTCCCAATTTCCTCGCCCGTGTAACTCACTTTGAGCCAGCATACTCAACTAACTTCAATTGTGTTTGTTTTGCGAGAAATGTCATTTATAATGAAGCGCGACAGCTGACACTGGTCGGGTCGGCAACCCAGTCACTCGGGTCTTGCATGAACTGACGAGACTGGACATGGTGACGTCTTTCTATGCACCGAAGTCCTTTCAGGGCCTCGCCCCTCAGCTGCGCTGAAACTTACGACCGCGCGGGTTTGATACGCATCGCTCTGTAGAAAGGGCAGGGCACTAGCCAAGCCTCGTTTTGGGGCTGGCATTTTTAAAGGGTGGCGGGAGTTACCGCCGCCGTGGATTACATCAAGTCCATGCGTCATAGTTCTTGAAGGAGGAAGGGGGCTTTTATCAATTATCTCCCTCCTGTACCGATTGCTACTTTGTCCAGTTGAAGCCTCATCTTGGCTCTGGACTCTCTTTGGTTATCAGGGTGGCATGGTTAGTATCTTTTCCAATGCACCTTGGTCACCAAAAAACCCGCAGCTCCCTTGCGTTTCCCCTGATGAGCTTTTTTCACTCATCAAAAAGCGAAACGTGCATGTAGGGATAAGGCAGGACAGGGCTTTTTAGGGCGCATCAATTCCAGGGTTAGGTTCCTGTAGCATCTGATCGCGGGGATCCGTGACCAGGTTAATAGGGTTAGTGTAGGACCTTGTAGGGCATTATCAGGACAAGTTAGCTAGGCCACCTAACCCACCCTTGTTATTCAGTTTCACCTCGGAGATCTGTCATCATCTACCTGACGGTGAGATTACTGCCTACAAGGAAACGTGTCTACTGGAGCGGTAGGAATCATGGTTACATTTTGAGATGCACCCTTATACCATGTATATTTCTTTCTGGTTACCCATTGTCATTATTTATCTAAGGGTTTCCTATAGATGCTCTATTAGTTTATTTTTATTACTGTATCGTTTATTTTGCTTGGGACCTATTTTTCTAGTTATACTACCATTAAAGATTAAGTTTTAAACTGATCAGCTCTCCAATTTTGCTACACTTAAAACTGCATTTAAAAAACGTGTCAACATGGTGTCAAACAGGGCTTTTCAAACTTTTTCAACTCTGGTCTCATCAGCGAGTCAACGATAATACCAGGCCTCACCAGTGAACAAATACAACTGCACAGCGCTGATCAAACAACCATGTGGCATCAATATTAACCCTAGCAGTGCCAACCAAATACCACCAAGCAGTTCAGATATTAACCCCTAGCAGCACCAAATACCACAGTGCAGCACAACATACCTCCCCAGAAGTACCAAACAAACATCACAATGGAGAACTAAATACCTCCCCAAAAGTGCCAAACACCACAATGCAACACAAAATACCTTCTGAGAAGCACCGGAAAATACCACAGTGCAGCATAGCAAACATCTTCAGAAGTGCCAAACACCACAAAGCAGCACTAAATACCTCCCCAGAAGTGCCAAACACCACAAAGCAGCACTAATACCTTGCCAGAAGCGCCAGAACTACCCCAGTTCAGTACAAAAATACCTCCCTAGAACTTCCAAACACCACAGCCCAGCACCACTGGCAGCAGTATTGTCCGCTTTCAATGGCCTTGGGCCGTCTGAACTAAATGTTGTGTCAGAGAAGTTCACTAATAACGAACTATACACTGCGCCGAAGGGGTTTGGGTTTTATTTATTTTTTTACAAAAGTCCAAGCTCACATATTCCATCAGTGTGGTCACCTTCTATAGAAAAAAGCTCAACTGTGACTGCAATTCTCCTTTAAATCAACCTCATTCTGGATGAAAGTATGTTTTTAGGGATATATTAATATACTGGTATATATGTGTGTTCTTTATCTACAGGTGAATTTCTGCCATAATGTCTGATACAGAAGACGTGGAATATGAGTAAGTTATACATGGCTCTGTCATGTTCCTTAGGTACCATGTTTCTGTTTTATGAGACTTCTTATACACATGGGTGGATATGGCATTTCCTGGACCCCAAGCAAAATTATTGTGGGGGTCCCCTGTTGCACTGCTAACCTTTGACCTGTAGCACTGCTTAGCTCCACTCATCACATTGCTAATATGGTGACCCCCTTATGTGCCCCACAAACAGCATAATGCCCCCTTATGTGCCCCACATACATCATAATGTCCCTTATGTGCCCCTCACATAGTATGACACCCTCTAACGTGCACCTCACACAATATGATGCCCCCTTATACCCTCTTATGTGCCCCAACACAAAGTTATGCCCCCTTCTGTTCCCCCAATGCATTATTGTGCCCCATTTGTGCCCCCAACACGATAAGGGACCCTTAAATGCCCATTTAGTGTCTCCAAAATGAATACTCAATTAGCCACATTTTCACATCAAATGCAGCAGACCTCTCACTGTAAATCTACTCCGCTCTGTCTGGCAGCTAGGCACAGGGGACGCAATGGCGTTACTTCTTTGTGCCTATCAGCGCCAAACCACCAGTCACAGGGTGAATGGTGGGCAGGGAGCTGACTGATCCCTGCTTCACTATTGTGTTCAACTTTATGGTGAATGCAGCTGAAAGTGGTTCTGCTGCAGGGGGAACCAGGCAATTGCGTGGACTGCATGGTGGCCAGGTCTGACCCTGCACGTACAATACTACAGAGTTTGTTCCCAACTGATAGAAGGAGCAAACTTAGCATCTACAGTATTTGTTAAGATTCCCAGATGAACATAGGCTCTTCATCAGGAGACAGATACCTTCATGAAGGCACACTGTCAACATTAGTCGCCCCAGCATCTACAGTAAATATGGTCACTAACACATCAATAATATTTTTACATTGCTTTCTAATTTTTTTATGTGTTATCCTTAATGTCTTATTTCTGTGTTCTTCTTTCTATTCTCACCTGTCTCTGTTGCACCACACAGGGAGCAGCAGGAGGGTAAGTCATCTTTTAATTCTCTATAATTACATAGGAATAGTATGATATGCTGCTACTGTTATTACCATCATTATGACCTTCCGATCCAGGTTGGCTGTACACTGCAGTATTCGTTGGGTTGTCCAGGATTGCAAAAACATAGCTGCTCTATTCTGCAAAATGCATCACACCTGTCCACAGGTTGCAGAGCTGCAATACCACACACAACCCCTGGACCAGTTGAAAGACGGTAGCCATGTTTTACACAGCAAAAAGTTAATCAATGGACCAGTAACCAGTCAAGACCTTCAGGGTCAAAGCTATTTAGAGTACAAGTAGAATTTATCCTAGGCAGCTATTCCTGCCAATATTAGCAAATAGATTCACATATTTTATTAAATAAAAGTCAGATATATACTACCGCTATGAGAAGCCAAATTAGTTAATTCAAAAGTTTTCTGAGATTTTATCCTCAGGATTGATCATCAATATCTGACCAACACCCTACACCTCCACCAAAGAAGTACACAGCTCTGTCCAAGGAGTAGTAGATAGAGCTGGTAACCTCAGAGCTGCTCCCATTCATTTCAGTGAGAACAGTGTAGCAGTTACCAGATCTATCCCCTTCTCAATGGACAGAACTGTGACGTTCTGGGGCCGACTTCCGATGCCAAAGCTACTGGAGAATCCAATGGACCTCCGCAGATGAGATATTGATGGCCTATCCCTTTGAAGGAGTCAATTAAGTAGTGTTGGATCGTTCAGACCACAGATACAACATATCTTTCTTCATGTACATACCATATGGTGGGTGGTGCATCATCATGACTCACATGCAACACAAATGTTTTCCTATGGTGAAGAAAAATTATTAAAAAATCCATCACGGTGCATGATCACAAGGTGAATTGTGGGTGATTCTGTGTCAACGTGAAGCTCTCTGTCTAGACTATTAACTTCTTATGCTCTAATTGAGCATATGAAGGTGGATGGTAGGGGGCTTCCATTCTATTTTCTAGGCGTAATTTATTTCCATTATTCTTAATGCAAAAATAATTATTTTCTTCTTTGTTTCTTTTTCCTCTTTTAACAAAAGAAGAAGAACAGGAAGAGGAAGGTGAGGGCATATTTCACACATCTCATTGACCCAAAGATCTTCATACAACCCAATGAGCAACACAGACAAGGACAAATAAAATGTCTTTCTGGGTGTATACTTTGCAACTTAAAATTGTATCCATTATGGGGATAGAAAATCTCATCTTAAATATCGTCTGATGACTTTCTGTTATTGGAGATTAGACTCATTTTTATTTTCCTAGGAAAGGGGACTGACAATGAAAATGTGACCTTTAGACAGCCTGGTTGCAAGGGAAATGGTGCCTGTCAATTACAGCCATTTATATATGCTTGCCAGGCAATTGGTGCCCTGATTGAAAAGGCATAATTTGCATATTAACAAAAAGTCAGTGAATCATGGACAGCACATGTACCCGTTGATTTTATTGTGTGTATTCTTACGTTCGTGAATTTCAAGGGTCTGGGGGGTTGGGGTTACTTCACGGAAGCATGCCCTATGTTCACAGATCCCTCACTCCCATTATAGTCTATGGGTCTGTGAAAAAACACGGACACAACATGGATGGCATTCGTGTTTCGTCCATTTTCTCACAGATTGTTGCTTGGAAATCCTCTTGAAATATATTTTCAGCGAAGCAATGTCCTTGGAATACAGATGACACATGGAGGGCAAAAACTGACAAATCAACCCAACATGGATCCTTCACAGATATCTTCATGGATGAACCACTGACCATCTTGTCAATGATGTCATCATATATGTGTGAATGAGGCTCTCTTTTTTTTTTTTACCATAATGCTTTTGCTGCTGTTTTGCTGATATGTTTCCTTTGCTATTTTCGCCATTTCTTTGTGCTGGGCAGTGGCTGAAGAGCCTGAGCTGGAGGAGGAGGCAGCAGGTACTAATGCTTTGCTTTCCTGTTATACCATATGGACGTTACTTATATTATGGATGAAGATGTGTGTTCACACAATGCAGGTAGATAAAGCAAGCAATGCATGCTGGGAAAATAAGTTATTGCACAGAGTTAGGGTGCAACTAGACGGCGCAGACACAATCCGCTCAGGTCACGGCCAGCTGTGGTCAAGAACCACGTGGACAATTAGGGTACAGCCAGGGCCGGCGCTTCCATAGAGGCAAGGGGGGCAATTGCCCCCGGGCCCCAAGTCCTTAGGGGCCCCCGGCGCCGGCCTGCTGCAAACTAACTCTACTTACTATTTTGTTGCAGTCGGCGGGCGGCCGCCAGCTGACTAACCGCACAGCCTGAAAGAGTGAGGAGGGGGCGACAGAAGGAAAGATGTGCTGCTGCCACTGACCCATGGAGGGGAGAAATGTGCCAAGGGGGGATGGTGGGGGGAGAGATGTGCTGTTTACAATATGGGACGTTAAAGTCAGCAAGTGTCATATGGGGGGCCCCCTTATTGTTTTTCGCCCCAGGGCCCCATTTCACCTAGAACCGGCCCTGGGTACAGCTGCCTGATATTTAACTAATGAAGACCACACAGTATAGGCAGTCTGAATTCTTAATGGTCGCCCATACAGTGTGGTCTTTATTAGTTAAATATCAGGCAGCTGTGCCCTAATTGGCCACGTGGTTCTTGACCGTAGCTGGCCGTAACCGGAATGGATCTGGCCGCGCCATGTGGTCGCACCCATAAAGTATCAAACCTGTACTGACAACAGTTCTACATTAAAAGTGTGTTTTATCGACCTAACTGTCAGCACTGCACATAGACATGCATAAGGAAGCCAGGATGATAATGCTGTAATTGGCTAGCTATAGCAGGCACATCTGAATGCACTAATGGACAGATCATGGTGAGAATCTTGAATGCCTCAAGTCTATGCATGCTCACATTGGAGTCTGTAGCCAGGAAATTCATTGATAAACCAGGCACAATGCCTTGTATAAACTGCACATGTGAATAAGATCCAACACAGAATTCTTCATAAAACTTACAGCTTTTATTCCAAACTTTAAAATCAGTTCCAAGCAGTATACAATCCACATAAAAACTGGACACAGCAGAAGCATGACCGTACAAGAGACGCGTTTCGGACAGCAACGCGTGGTGACACTTTGACAGTGTGCAGAGGTCCCAGCGTAGTTTTGGGGCCACCTCAAGCTTGGCCACTGCAATCTGGCATCATGAACAGGATATATCACAATAAACATTTAAAATGCAATTCACCATTATAAGTGTAAATAACAGCATAAACCATAGTGCAAGTTAACCCTTCAAAGTGCAATAAAATAGGGAGCTGATGGCTTTACATAGTAGCAACAGGGTGAAAATGTCCACATACACCCACTGCCCAAAGTACCCTAACATAAGGAGGGGAGGAGATCGTACTGGAGTTATGTAATGACAGGCAATATCACAGGAAATATTAAACAACTTACTACAGTGATCCCTCAAGATACAATGGCCTCAGGATACACTATTACATACAATGGTCTTTTATGACCCATGGTAAATTGAAACTAGACTCAAGATACAATGTCTCAGACCCAAATCCAACCAATCAAGGCCACTTCTCTGGTAAAATAGCTGAATTATTTGCTAGTTAGCAGCTATCCCTGAGTGTGATATGGAAGGACTTGTTTTATCTGTCTTAGTTATCTGCTTATTTTTCTTAAATCTTCATTTTCTCTTGTCTTGGATGACATTCAGGGGCTTTGGAACCGATTACTCAACTTACAATGGTTTCAACATACAGTGGTCCTCCTGGAACCAAATAATATTGTATCTTGAGGGAGCTCTGTACTAACAGCTCATTCATTATAGAACAGGAAACAAAAGTATTACTGTGCACGTCCTTGCAGAGGATTCATTTCCTGATTGCTAATTTTAGTTCATATTGTATTATTTTCATATGCTTTGCTTTGGCTTGATGCAGTCTCTTCATGGGGATTGATTCCACCACCAATGCCCTGGTCTACTTATGACCCAACTGGTCCCAAACAGAACAATTCTGATGACATATACAGCGGCCAAACCGGTTATGGAAAATATTCGAAAGCGAATTTTAGTTATATGGAGTTGTAGTTTTGCAACTACTGTAAAGCCACAGATTAATAATTTAACCTACAGTAAGTCCCTGCTTATGTTTTTATTATCTCTTTGATCCCGCATGATCCATTTTTTCAGCTTCAGCAACTGGTGAGGTAATTTGGTAAAAAGCTCAATAGATCATGGGGGTCATGTATTAAGACCGGTGTTCTAGACGCTGGTCTTAATAACTTCGTGCGCTGGTAGTGGATCCGCTAAAGTTATGAAGAAGCACCGGCCTCTATATAACTGCGGCGCATTCACCGCCATTCTAAATCTACGCCAGCTTCCTCATTTTCTGCGCCTGCCGGCCCATCCCCTTCCCGGCCCACACCAGGCCCCTTTTTTTAGACCTTACGTGAGTGAAGAAAAGTCGCAGATTGCGGCGCAAATAACCTATGTGCTGCAATTTGCGCCTGGAATACGCCAAAAATAGGTGAATTTCTGTTAGTAAATTACCCCCCCCCCCATGTTCCTTGGCATAAGCAGATTTAATAATCGTGTGTCTACTGTGATTTAACACATGTTAAACCTCAGCCTCTTCCTTCTGTCTTTCTTGCTTGGCTATGATCTGCTGCTCTGTCGCTGCCTCCATTTCTCTTGCTATGATGATTTAACAGAAGAACCCACAGAAGAAGCTGAAGAAGGTAATGTGCGTGCACCATGTTCCCTGCACAATGGCTAGCTTACCTCACTATAGTTAACCAGTCACTGGGGCTGGATAAAGTAAGGTGTAGCAAATGCACCAGCAGCTATAGCGTTCCAAACAGCCTCTTATACAGTTAGGTCCACCTATATTTGGACACTTTTTTACCTGTTTAATAAAACATATTTAAGTTATAGTTATATAATGGACATGGACATAAAGTCCAGACTTTTAGCTTTCATTTGAGGGTATCCACATTAAAATTGGATGAAGGGTTTAGGAGTTTCAGCTCCTTTACATGTGGCACCCTGTTTGTAAAGGGACCAAAAGTAATTGGACAATTGACTAAATGCTGTTTCATGGGCAGGTGTGGGCAATTCCTTCATTATTTCATTCTCAATTAAGCACATAAAAGGCCTGGAGTTGATTTGAGGTGTGGTGCATGCATTTTGAAGATTTTGCTGAGAAGTAAAGATGTGGTCAAAGGAGCTCTCCATGCAGGTGAAACAAGTCATCCTTCATCTGCGAAAACAGAAAAAACCTATCCGAGAAATTGCTACACTATTAGGAGTGGCAAAATCTACAGTTTGGTACATCCTGAGAAAGAAAGAAAACACTGGTGACCTCCACAATGCAAAAAGACCTGGACGCCCACGGATGACAACAGTGGTGGATGATCGCAGAATAATTACCCTGGTGAAGAGAAACCCCTTCCCAACAGCCAACCAAGTGAACAACACGCTCCAGGATATAGGCGTATTTATATCCAAATCTACCATAAAGAGAAGACTGCATGAAAGTAAGTACAGAGGGTTCACTGCACGGTGCAAGCCACTCATAAGCCTCTAGTACAAGAAGGCTAGATTGGACTTCTAGAAGAACTTTCTTTGGACAGGTGAACCCAAGATCAACCTCTACCAGAATGATGGGAAGAAAAAAGTATGGTGAAGGCATGGTACAGCTCATGATCCAAAGCATACCACATCATCTGTAAAACACGGCGGAGGCAGTGTGATGGCTTGGGCATGCATGGCTGCCAGTGGCACTGGGTCCCTAGTGTTTATTGATGATGTGACGCAGGACAGAAGCAGCCGGATGAATCCTGGGGTTTTCAGAGACATACTGTGTGCTCAAATCCAGCCAAATCGGCGTCATAATACTGATGGACAATGACCCAAAACATAAAGCCAAAGCAACCGAGGCGTTTATTAAAGCAAAGAAGTGGAATATTCTTGAATGGCCAAGTCAGTCACCTGATCTGAACCCAATAGAGAATTTCACTTGTTAAAGACTAGACTTCAGACAGAGAGGCCACAAACAAACAGCAACTGAAAACCGCTGCAGTAAAGGCCGGGCAGAGCATTAAAGGAGGAAACACAGCGTCTGGTGATGTCCATGAGCTCAAGACTTCAGGCATTGCCAATAAAGGGTTTTCAACCAAGTATTAGAAATTAACATTTTATTTACAATTATTTCATTTGTCCGATTACTTTTGAGCCCCCGAAATGAAGGGATTGAGTTTTTAAAAAATCCTTTAGTTCCTCACATTTTTATACAATCAGTTTGTTCAACCCACTGAATAAAAGCTGAAAGTCTGAACTTCCACTGCATCTGAATTGTTTTGTTCAAAATCCATTGTGGTAATGTACAGAACAAAAATTAGAAAAATGTTGTCTATGTCTAAATATATATGGACCTTACTGTATATAAAAGGGGTTTGTAAGTAGTAATCTAATAATACTGCCCAATGTGACCACCCCTTTAAGTAGCTTAAAGTATGTGCCAACTGTAGGCCTATGTGCTGCTTTGTTCGATTCCCTTTTTTCAGATACAATGATAAATAAACAAGCCTGTGCCCTGTGTATCTTCTTTGTCTAGTGACCAGGTCCAACTGCCATACCTAGGATTTCCTTAGGTCATTTGGACCTGTGTTATCTAATCACGCTTACCTCCAACCCCTCTCTCTCCGCTCCTGAGCAATCATTTGCTGAACTCTGATCAAATCAATCAGACTTCAGAATTCAGCAGGTGATTGCTCAGGAGAGGAAAGAAAGTAAGCAAGTCGTCAGAAAGCCTGTCTGATGGGATTGCCTTCTGCAGCATGCTATGAACAATGCATCCAAGCTGCAGAAGCCAAACATGGCAAAAAAAAATTTTTTTTATAAAGAAAAAGTTACAAAATGTGTGCGCCCCGTGTTGTGGACCACAAATTGCAGTCCGCACTGCACAGGCATCGTCCGTGTGCACGCATTTGCGGATGTGGACCCATCCATGGTCCACACGAAATGGTCGGCACCGCAAAAAAATAGGACATGTTCCATTTTTTGCGGTACAGAGGCACGGACTGCTTCTTAGTGCTTCCATGGGCATTCCGCTCCGCACTGCTCTGTATCTTGTGGATGTATCTTGCTGTTTGGGGGCCACAATACGGGCAAGGGGCACACATGTGCATGAGCCCTAAAGGTGTCCATAAGCTGGAGATGTAGAGGAAAAGCACCAGGAGGTCCTATACAGACAAGACAGCACTGCAATGTACGCTCATATAGCCATGAAATGACATTAGAGAAGCACTAATCGTCACAAATTTCGACCAGGGGTCCCCGTGAAACCTGTCCCCTCACATATCGGCCACTGCCAAGCAGCTTTTATTTTTGTGAACTCTTTTGCTAGTAAGTGGGGGTTTATGTTATCCGTCATGACAAGGAAATTACAGAAATATTTGTGCGCAGCAATGGCTGTGCTAAAATTCATTACGGTGACTTAACAATAACTGTATTTTGGCATAAATCAGTAGTACATGTACATATACTGTATGAAAACTTTGTAATATACTATATCCTATTAGGAGGAGTTGCATTATTCTCACCTTCTAGCAGTCTATAGATCCAATTTCCCTACACAAAAATGTTCAAATAATCTGTATAGTGTAATACGATGACCACAAGGTATAGGGATGGGGGAAGAGGGAGATGAAGCTGCAATGTTTCTCCCTCAATGTTTCAAACAGCATAACACAGTGTGCACTACATCTAAGGCTGGTAATAAAGTTTAGATAGCTCTTCAAGCTGACAGTTATCCCTCTGACCCTCCAATACTTGTAATTGCTCTGCTCAGCCGAGCATGCATGTGTTCTATATCGGGAGAGAAGAGCAAACCGGTGAGAACAAATAAATCATGTATGCTGATATCCAACATCCCTGTCATCAGGGGAAAGTTAGTCAGGATGCCCCAATACACATTGGATGATTAACCATTCACACCAAAATCAATGAGTTCGGCCAACATTAATCTAATGTGTTATAGCTGTCTAATGAGCGGCACTGTTTTTTGTTTTTTTTAACAATAGATACTCTCAGACAAATGGTGCAGTATATATTACAGCTTGTGAATTTTCAATTCTGTATCTTCCACATGCTTGCCACCTGCCTACCTGCCTTGCTGCTGCTCTCTGCCATCTTGCTATTGGCTGCTTCACCTGCCATCCTGCTTTCTGCCATGCCATTCTGCTGGTACAGAGGATTATGGAGAACATATAGAAGGTAATAGATAATATTGCATCAGGAAATTATAGGGAGTTATGTTGACCTTAAAGGGACCTGTCATCCCCTTTATGCTGCCCATGCTAACAGCAGAATAAAGTAGAGACAGGTGAGTTGATTTCAGCGCTCTGTCATTTATAAGTTAAAAGTAAGTGGTTGCCAAGAACCAACATCACAATCATTGCAGACTGGGCCTGGAAAAGAGTCATGGCCACCTGAGAAGGGTCATGGTTATTCATGAATTCCTGCTCTCCCTGCCCACCTGCTGGTGACTGACAGTCTTCTACCTAGTTTTCTCCCTTTCTCTCTAGGAGAGAACTGCCAATCATCAGCAGATGGGCGGGAAGAGCAGGAGATTAGGAATAACCATGACTCTTCTCAGGTAGATTTGACTCTTTCAAGGCCTGGGCTGCAATGATTATGATGCTGGTTCTCAGCAACCACTTAGTATTAGCTCATGAGTGACACACCGCTGAAATCTGCATTTCTGTCACTACTTTATACTGCCCTCCGTACGGTCAGCATAAAGTTGACGACAGGTTCCCTTTAAATGGTTATTCCGGGATTTTAACATTGATAGTCTATTCTCAGAATAGGACATCAATATCTGATCGGTGGGGTCTGACACCACCATGGATCAGCTGTTTCCGAGTGACTCAGACACTAGAACTACACAGTTCCATCCATATGTGACGGATGGAACTGGTTCCTGCAGCACTGCTCACATTCATTTCAGGAGGGAAACACTGCAGTAACCAGCTTTGTCAGCTACACGGTGGACTAAGCTGTGTAGTTCCAGCGCCGCTGCTTCAGAATAGATGATCGACAGGGGTGTCAGAAACCCGCTGGTCTGATATTGATGGTCTATCCTGAGGATAGACCATAAATAGTAAAATTCTGGAATTACCCTTTAATGATTGTTTCTAAATGTTTTTCCTTAATTTTAATGTGTGCTGGTCTTAATCTTTGAGGTGTACCAGACTGGGATACCCTCTTATCTAACAAGGTTTATGCAGTATAGTTCCTTACCTCCATATGCCGACTACGAAGTGCAGTATGCCAGTGGCCCACTGCGTGTGTGCTGAGCACACTGCCCATGGACATCCTAGGTGCTACTGTAAGGTCTCAAAAGCTTGACAGATAAGCAACCAATGGGCAAAGATCTTCTCCAAAGCTGTCAAAATTTGGACAATATTAAAGAGGTTTTCCCTTTTATAGGATGCTTTACAACCCCTATACCAAGCGTCTTTGAGGCAGGAATGGCATTAGATGGTCCACAGGAGTGGAAACACTTCATACATCCCCTGTAGTAACATGATTGTGAGTCATCGAAAAAAACAACATGTACTTGGTACACTTGGTGTACAATGATGAGGCCACATGTCCGCCTGAGCCCCATAGCTCCTTCAAACAACTGATCAATGGGGGTCACAGGAGTCAGACCTTGACTGATCAGATATTGGTGATAACCTATCCTCAGGATAGGTAATCTATTATAAGCTCCAAGAAAACACCTTAAAAGTTCACTTTAAGGTTATGTGTTGCTTATTGCAAGTGTCTCCTTGTTGCTTATGACCTATTGTGTGGAGTCTGTTTGTATTTTATCTTTTTAATGTATATACTTAAAAACATAATATGAAGTGAATTTGTTCTCAATTTTTCTGCCACTGCTTAGTAGACATGACATTTCCTTTATACTGAACAGAGCTGAAGGCAATTACACATCTTCAAAGCCAATATGTTGACTGTGTCAGTGTGTTTGTTCCCATAAAACGACTTTACTATCCCGACCTCTTTCCTTCTTGCAGATGGTTTGTGTGCAGGGTAATGAATTCATGTTCTACGATCTTTGAGCACGCCTGAAGGCAGGACGGCTCTTACACTAATAGACTGGAGCTCTGCGTCCTGACATCCGCTTGCTGATTTATTAAAACAATTTCATGTATAGTTTCTATAAAGTTCGACTGTATGCATCTAATATACCATGTATTTGAGTAAAGCAGATAAGCCATGTGCTTGGCAACCAGTGCACATAGCTATACTTTCTATGTTGGTAGCTATAATATCTACATCTTGAAAATCCTCTCAGATCCCATTCGCACAGAGCCTTTTGACACTGGAATTTTGGGGCAGCCAAAATGCTGCAGGCAGCTGCATGGAAGCCACTGCCTGTTGCTTTCTTAGCATGTTGTGCGGACAGACGCCGCTGGAAGCTGTGTTAGGTGTCCATTCAGTTTAGTGTCATTTGGGAATACGCCACGATTGGGTCTGCTGCATTCAAACTGAAAGACTGCGGCAGAAACCACAGACGTTTCTGCCGCGGAATATGCAGCATAATTTGCCTTTGTAAAACCTGCAGGGAGTGAGCCGAGAGGAAGGGAGTGATAGTTGTGACACTCATGAGTGGTACGCAGTGGCTGTCCTCACTCCAATGCTCCCTGTGGCTGTGCAGTGAATGGAGGGCACAATCTTTCTTCCCTCCCATTATCAATTCAGTAAAGAGAAAGACTTCATTTATTGCCACCAAAGGGGCCTGGTTATTGACTCCTCCATCCATCCCCCAACCCTTGGATATGCCCTCCTGCCTTGTCCCAATCTACCTAACATCAGGGGCTCCTGCCAGGTTGGGATTGGGGTGCCCCTGATGTTAGGTAGATTGGGACAAGGCAGGAGGGCATATCCAAGGGTTGGGGGATGGATGGAGGAGTCAATAACCAGGCCCCTTTGGTGGCAATAAATGAAGTCTTTCTCTTTACTGAATTGATAATGGGAGTTGTAGTACAGATAGCAGCATATGTACAGTTCTGAGGTTTATCATATAATAGTATTTTCCCAATATTTGTGTATAGGCAGTAGCAAAGATGGTGGTAATCCTGAGTTCACTTTGCAAATCTTACTAAATAACCACAGTCTTGCAACTCTCATTAACTCTTTCTGCAATTCCCAAACTGCGGGGTGTGAGATCATAGATTCAGAAGGACAGTCTGTCTCAAAGTGTGGTGGGCTCCAAAGCAACATACCCTCTCCA
This sequence comes from Bufotes viridis, assembly GCA_033119425.1. Taxonomy (NCBI): domain Eukaryota; kingdom Metazoa; phylum Chordata; class Amphibia; order Anura; family Bufonidae; genus Bufotes; species Bufotes viridis. Next base: position 482,106,369 of record CM065590.1, on the reverse strand, counting down.
CAGCAGTAAAGTTTTATTACCATAGATGTACAGTACCTTACTGTCTGAATCCAGTGCATAGCCTTGCTGGTTCTAAAGCTATGGTAGTCCTTCAGTTAATTTGTTCTCTGGCAGCTTTTTAGGAATGGTGTTTCTTGGATCAGGCTTTTATTTGGCCTTCTTGGTAGTTGCTCTCACATGCAGGTCTTGCAAAAAATCTGTACTGACCAGTAGGTGGGACAAGTCTATCTGGAAAACTAGGCAGAGACTGCCAATGCTAACTAGTAGTGTTGAACAAACTTGTTTTTTAAGTTCTGCGTCCAAAGTTCGGGTTATCAAATAATCCCGTTATGGATTCCAAATACCGTTATGGTCCGTGGTAGCGGAATCCATAACGGGATTCTTCGATAACCCGAACTTTGGACGCAGAACTTAAAACACAAGTTCGCTCAACACTACTAACTAGTTGTTGTATATGACTAAGGATGCTAAAAGTGCGTACCCGAAACACGTCAGAGAGATGTGAGGCCTGTTTTGTATTTATCATTTGTAACTGCTTTTAATGGAGAAGAAATAAAACTGAATGGATTTTTAATAATACCGGTGGCTGGAAATCGCTTACATTCTTCGATAACCCGAACTGGAACTTTGGACGCAGAACTTAAAACACAAGTTCGCTCAACACTACTAACTAGTCGTTGTCCACACATAACCATTTGAGATACACAGTGCAAAGAAATAAGTGCTTTTATCAATAGATTACAACATTTAATGTTGTAGCATGAAACTAAAATTTGAACCTCAATGGAGAGGTGGCTACGCTTGAGCCAAGCACTGCTTTGAAACACAGCCACTCCACTAGGATCCATGGTCTATGGCTCAGAACGACAGCCATGAAATGCTGTATTTCCCTAGCAGTGTCCACTGTGCAGGAAATATAAAACTAGACATGGCTTCCCCAACAATGTAAGCTGATCACTGGGGGTTAGAAAAGTCAGACATGCAATGATGTTTTATGACTATGTATTATCTCATTTCATTGACTGCAATATGGTATTTATAATGGAGCCGATTGAAAAAACATGTCCTGCAATTCTAAAGTCAAATTGCAGTCATATGCATTAAGTTAAACCAAAGAAAAAATATGACAGTTCTAAAGGAAAAATTAGGAAAAGAAAACTCATAATTTAGATCCTCTTCATGTAGATATCTAAAGGGACAGATGTAAGTCACAGATCAGCTGCCAGCACCTCGATCAGGGATGTAAAATGTGTTTGGGGCCCCTCATAGCAAAGATCAAAATTTGCCCAGTCTTGCTTGCTAATATTGTAGAGGCTGGGTCTCCTCTGCCTAGGGGCCTTCTAACAGCCCAAGCTGCCTCTAAGGTGCCAAGACTTAGTGCTCTGGGTTTCCTACCTTTGCTGCTAGAAATTAATTTTTCCACCAAGATCATAAAAATATCCATTTCTTACATACTAGTTAGTAACTAAAGATGAAGACCAGGTAACCGATATTCTTACCAGTAGTTTTGCCACATAGACTAGTTCCTTAAAAGAATGCAAACAAAAATTCAAAATTCTATTCAATGGAAATCCTAATGTAACCGGATAATTGTCTTCTACGGAAAAAGACCTAATCATTTCCCACTTAAAACATTGCATGACGTTGTCTGAGTACAAAAGTTCCTCATAAGCCAATTTAAGTCATGTATGTTCCACCGAAGACATCCCTTAAACCTCTCCACTTTACAGCTTGTTCAACACATATGACTGTCACACAAATACGTGTCTGACAGGTAGATCATGAAGCCGCTTCAATCACTGGGGATCAGTTCACAACATAAGCATTTGGGGGCGAGGACCATTTAGTCTTTTGTTGTGTGTGCTAATTGACACCGTTGGATGGGAAATTAAGTGGTGTTAAATTGTACACTCCGACATCAGAGCATATTAACACTTTTCCTATAGCTTGTGACAGGGAGAGGATTACGTCATGACTCACGCTTCAGTGTAATGTCAAATATCATTACTTGTTGAATACTGTAATAATGTTGTGTCTTTTCCTTAACAGAGGAGGAGCGCCGCAGGCCAAGGTAAGCATTCTCCATCTCTGCCGACACATTAAACTGTCAACCAGTCAGATTTCTTGTTGGTTAATAGATCTTGTTAAATTCCAGCCTTGTCCCTAGTAGACTATAAACTGAAGAACATTGGTAGACCATCCCAGCTTGATGACATGAGAATGTTTCTTTATGGGATGCAATAGCCACGAACATGCTAACACATGGATAAATTGGGTCAAAAATGTAAATATGGTAGTGGTAGTAGGTGTGTTACTAAAGTAGGCTGGTGGGGCATGTTCTTCAGGGGCCGGGTGTTGGTTTGCCATACTAAATACTAAATAAAAAGCTAGGACAGGAAACTGAACCTTCACCCCGAGTGAAGGGTTGTCTAGCTACAACTTTATAATTGTCAAACCTTAAAATACAGCAGTTAAAAAATAATTTTTTCATTATCTTATTGCTGTCTGTAAATTAAGGCAATATATGCTTGAAAAATAATGAGCATAACAAAATTGTCAAACTCCACTTGGGAGTACTGAATAAGTCTCCATGGACCACTTCATTCTTCAATAGAAGACTTTAAAATCTGTTCTGTTCTACCTAATTTGGGATCTGTCTTAAGTTCCTATGTGTGTTCAACTCTTTTAATTGTCCAGAGCTTTTCGATAAGGTTTTATGCATTGGGTCGTATGGCACATTTTATTAACTGGCATAATAACTCTATCATATCATACTCAGGGCTTTTCTGGTTATGGGGGTTTTCAAGGTTTTTAATACTGATGACCTTTCCACAGGATAGGTCATCAATACCTGATCGGTGGGGGTTCAATGAAGGCACCCCTGCCAATCAGATGTTTGAAGAGGCCACGGCGCTCCTGTGAGCCCCGAGGCCTACTTACAGCTTACCAAGCACAGCATTGTCCATTTGATAGGGGCTGTGTTTGATATTGCAGCTTAGCTGCATTCACTTGAATGGTTCTGAGCTGCACTTAGGCCGTGTAACCGATGAATGTGACATCACTGGCGTGGGAAGAGACCAGAACACTCATTTGAGTTCCACAACCTCTTCATACAGCTGATTGGTGGAGTTGCCAGGAGTTCGCCACCCACCGATCAAATATTGATGACCTATCCTGAGGATATTAAATATAAAAAAATAATAATTTTTTTTTTTAAAGAGACTGTCTAATTTAAGATATTGGTGACATATCACTAGTATTTCAGTGGTGGTCTGGATATAGTAAATGGCTGCCTATGTAGATGCACATAAAAAAGCCAGCAGAGCCAATAGGAAAAGAAGTGCATGGCCATCAGATCCCTATCACAGAACTGTTAGGTGATAAATCTGTTTGAGCAAGAAAATGTTGGACTTATTATAATATAGTGTCTACAACTTTTGGCAAAGAAGTGGGATTGCCCTGCAAACATGGGATTCCTAGAACTAAGGCATAAGGAAAATATCTAGATTTTTGTTTCAAGGTCAAATGTTATTATTGCAATGTTTAATATCTCTATATCATAAGAGTATAACATGATAAGATGCAATATTGCTTTATCATCCAGTAGACCCATGATGCCCCAGCTTGCACCTCCAAAAATTCCAGAGGGAGAAAGAGTTGACTTTGATGTAAGTCACTTCAGCATATGTTTCTAATTATTATTGTGGATTCACATTTAGAAAAGTTTGTTTTTCAGGAAGACATTGAATATTAGATTGGATATATGCTTCTTTACAAGTAAGACATGGTGATGATGATGGTGTATATTGAGTTAAGACTAAACATATCCAGATATATGAATCACCTCAAACTCAGAAAAATATAGTAACCTCAATGTTCCTCTGAAAATGTTACATATATGAATAATGCCGCATACTGTCATCATTTTTCATTTTAGGATATTCATCGGAAGAGGATGGAAAAGGATCTCCTGGAACTTCAGACATTGATAGATGTCCATTTTGAACAACGCAAAAAGGAAGAAGAAGAGTTAATTGGCCTAAAGGACAGAATAGTAGGTCCATTTATATCATTGCCTAATAGAAAATGTGTGGTTTAGTATTTTTAAAGAAATGGCGTTATGTGAAAGTGTACTTAAAAGTACAGAATATGTGTCCCCTCCCTTCTTTGTAGCGCTAGAATGAGCACAGAAAACACTTTTAGGACTATTTCATTTCAATCTATGTGTTACGTTCCGGAGGACCAAGGCAGACCTCCGGGATGTCTTACAAACAGGACACGGCACAGACCAGGTACCAACAGAATACTTTATTACACATGTAATAAAGAAACATGACAGTAACATATGCAGGTTAGGCAATAGTGGTAGAACTACCACAGAACCAAGTGGACCGTCAGACCAGAGGCAAAACACAGAACGCGAAGAGCCAGTGAGCCTCGTTCTTCACAGATCCCCTGGTGGTGGGAATGAACTAGCTCACTGGTGGCACCTCCAGGAAGGTCCCGGTACACTTGGCCACTACCTGCAGAGAACCACAGACAACAGGACTGGAAGCCAACCAAACACAGGACATGGATCAGATGACAAACGGGAACCAGTAAACACGCAGATGCCTGGACCCCATGCAGAACGGGAGCATGGGGTCTCAGGCAGAGCTGAACACAGACTAGAGATCCTCCCTCCGGAGAACCCTCTCACGAAGGCAGGACAGACACAGTACAGGAACAGAAGCAGTAAGGCACTGCATGCAAGACATGGAACAAACTGGATGAGAAGCAGTAGCCACTGCCAGGCTAGACATGGAACAGGCAGGATTGGAAGCAGTAGACACTGCCAGGCTGGACATAGAACAGACAGGATCAGAAGCAGTTTAGCACTGCTAAGATATCAGACGCAGCTAGAGCACTGCTAGGCTAAACATGGAACAGAGTGGATCCAGACACAGAACAGGTACAGTAGAGGTGTCACGAACCAGCGGGTGTGAACCCACTGTACTACACGTCCTACCTCCTCTAAGGACGTTGTCTATGTGAACCCCTCGTTCTTCACAGTACCCCTAGTGGTGAGAATAGGCTTTCCTGAGAGGAACACCAGATCGCTACCTCTTGAGGAGGATTGGCACACGAGGCAGCTGGTCCAGTCGGACCAGGAGGTACCTGAGCAAGGTACCAGAAGTACAGACCTAGTAAGCAGGCCGAGTTGTAACCAGGAGCAACAGTGCAGGACCAAAGGTTGAGGTAGAGGCAAAGGCAAACAAGCAATAGGTTAGGGCAGGCGGCACAGGTACAGGTCAGGCAGTCTGGGTCGGCAACAGGAGAGACAAGGCAAGCAGGCAGGGATGAAACAGATAGCGGAGTCCAGGAACACAAGCACGGATCAGGCAGAACCAGAAACACAAGCAGATAAATCAGCAACCTTTACAGGACACAAGGACCTTGACACTCAGGCATCTGGGAAGGGGGCTGAGCCACTTATATACATGCAGGAGGGCTAGGATTGGTCAGCGAGGTCACATGATCGAATCCATAAAGCACAGAAAGTGACGTGCGCCGGCCCTTAAGGAAGTGCTGCAGGGAAGAAGCAGCAAGCATGTGGAGCGGATCCCAGAACAACAGTACCTATACGGACAGAGCCCAGGACTGCAGCTGTTAAATGGGGAAGCACAGGCAGCAGATCACCACTGAACACGGCGCCCAGGACCATCTTGCCTGAACTGTTCCTAACACCATTTAGAGATATGCTTTACAGCAGCCACCATGGTTCATAGACACAATAGTCTGGAGCAGGGTCGGCGCGTCCTATAAGCGGACTAGGCAGGAGCGCCGACCACCCTCATGCTGTAGCCACCCGAGCACTCTATATAGAGCCTCAGGCGGCTGCAGCACTGCCCGGGCTGGCGCGTCCATGAGGGCGCATCGCCCGGGTGCAGCAAGAGAAGAGGGGCTGACAGGAGGGAAGCACTCAGCGCTCCCTCCTGTCACTCTATTGTAGCATGGCCGAGCCCTGTATGGTCCGCACAGTGAGCACTTCCTGTCAGTCCAACCGGGTACAGGAAACAAAAGCTCCTGTACCAACGGACCATACAGAGCTCGGCCACGCTACACTAGAGGGAGGAAGAGAGTGACGGGGGGGGGGGCTTGGAATAGAGTGACAAGGGGGGGACTTGGAAGAGAGTGACAAGGGGGACTTGGAAGAGATTGACAAGGGGGGTGACTTGGAAGAGAGTGACAAGGGGTGTACTTGGAAGAGAGTGACAAGGGAGGGGTGAACTTAGAAGAGAGAGACAAGGGGGTGACTTGGAAGAGAGTGACAAGGGGGAGGAACTTGGAAGAGAGTGACAGGGTGACTTGGAAGAGAGTGACAAGGGGGGGACTTGGAAGAGAGTGACAAGCAAGCGGGGGACTTGGAAGAGAGTGACAAGGGGGGGATGAATTTGGAAGAGAGTGACAAGGAGGAGAGGAACTTGGAAGAGAGTGACAAGGGAGGGGGGGCTTGGAAGAGAGTGACAAGGGAGGGGGGATGAACTTGGAAGAGAGTGACAAGGAAGAGGAGGAGGAACGTGGAAATAAGTGACAAGGGAGGGGGATCTTGGAAGAGAGTGACAAGGGGGGAGGAACTTGGAAGAGAGTGACAAGAGAGGGGGGCTTGGAAGAGAGTGACAAGAGAGGGGGCTTGGAAGAGAGTGACAAGGGAGGGGGGGAACTTGGAAGAGAGTGACAAGGGAGGGGGGTGAACTTGGAAGACATAGTAACATAGTATATAAGTATATACCGAAAAAAGACATTTGTCCATCCAGTTCGGCCTGCTTCCTATAAGTGACAAGGGAGCAGGGGAGGAACTTGGAAGAGAGTGACAAGAAAGGGGGGGGGGGGGAAGGGAGTGCCAAGGGAGGGGAGATTGACATACATTACACACACTCAATGCACCCCTTACAAACACTCAGTGCAACCCTTACAGACACAGATTCACACAACGCATTCCGTACACACATTCAATAGCACACAATACATCCCTTATACACAAACACAAACTTCTTTCTATCCCTTACACGAAAACACACTGCATCCACTACACACACACTGCATCACCTACACACACTGCAATCCACTGCATCACCAACACAGACTGGTATCCCTATACACTACATTCCATAAGCACACACATTAGATTCTCTACAGCAACACATAACACATCCTCTACAAACTTCACTCACTGTGAACAAACTCATGGGTGGAACATGTAGGTGGACTTATGGGTGGGCCTTATGGGCATATTCACCGTCAGGCCCTGGGGCCCAGACCTTGAGCTGGGTAAAGGGCCCCAAAAAATGGAGCTGCTTCCCGTTCTCCCAGAACATTGATTTTTGTGACCACAGTTACAAACAGCCCCAGGAGAACATGTTCTACACCAGACCAGTGGAGCCAGACTGCAGCTAGAGCCCATCATCATCCTCATCTGGGTGTAAGTAGGCAATCTAGTATATTGTTCGTAGCACTAGTCTCTAATTTACCTCACATTAAAGGGACACTATAGTCCCCAGAACCACTGCAGCTTAATGTAGTGGCTCTGGTCTTTATAGACTGTCCCTGCAGGCTTTTTGATGTAAACACGGCGGCACTGCAGCACTGGCGTTAGTTAATATGTTAGATCATATGGGTGGGGCATTGTGATGTCACATGAGGGGTGGGAGGCAAACTTTTCTTTTGCCTAAGGGTCCTTTCACACTTGCGTTCTGAGGATCCGGCAGGCACTTCCGTCCTGCCGGATCCGTCAGAACGCAAGTCACCTGAAGCATTAGAAGACTGATCAGGATCCTGATCAGTCTTCGAATTGCTTTCAGGTTACTATGGCAGCCAGGACGCTACTAGCGTCCTGGTTGCCATAGTAGGAGGGAGCGGGGAGCAGCATGCACGTTCCGGCGGCTCCGGGCGCTCTGAATGACGCCAGAGCGCCCATGCGCATGGATCACGTGATCCATGCGATCACGTGATTCATGCACTGGGGCGCCCTGACGTCATCCTGGAGCGTCCCGGAGCCGCACGGAATGTAAGTATGCCGCTCCCCGCTCCCTGTTACACTTTACCATGGCAACCAGGACTTTAGCGCCCTGGCTGCCATGGTAACCAGTCGAAAAAGCTAAATGTCGGATCCGGCAATGCGCCGAACGACGTTTAGCTTAGAGTCGGATCCGGATTAATGCCTTTCAATGGGCATTAATTCCGGATCCGGCCTTGCGGCAAGTGTTCCGGATTTTTGGACGGAACAAAAAGCGCAGCATGCTGCGGTATTTGCTGCGTCCAAAAAACGTTCCGGTCCTGAACTGAAGTCATCCTGATGCATCCTGAACGGATTTCTCTCCATTGAGAATGCATGGGGATGATCCTGATCAGGATTTTTCCGGCATAGAGACCCGACGACGGATCTCTATGCCGGAAAAGAAGAACGCAGGTGTGAAAGGGGCCTAAGGCGGCAAAACTCCTTGCATGGGCCCTGGTCTGGAGAGACAGCTTAATGACTTCTATAGGAGATCAGTAGTAACACAAGTCATAGCAGCTGGACTTGTATATTCTCTTGAAGACATTTCGCTAGTCATCTGACTGGTTTTCTCAATTAGAGACTAGTCCAGTCGCTCTGACTTATTACTACTGACCTTGGATGAACGAGAACCTTCACAAACACTTCTATAGGAGAGTTTTCTAGGCATGGCCTGTGTAAAGGTCATTTTACAAGGAAAGAATAGATAAGACTGACAACCACCTATTATGAATGGTGTATCCTGTGGTATCTATATATAGTTATCTGTCATTATCATCCTGCTTGTGATAATAAAGAGAAGACTGCTGAAAAGTGTTCTGTACAGACCAAGAAGTGGCACTATTATTAGGCTTAGTGGCCAGTACGGAAAGTGAGGGATTTTAAACTTTTTTTTAAATATACATAGTGAAATGGTAAATTAAAAATAACATCACCAAAAATCCTTTAATCCCTTCCTGAGGTAGCAACTTTCCATTTAGTTTTTTTTTTACTCCCTGGCTTCCTGGAGCAATAACTTTCTTATCTTTCCATTCATATAGCCATATGAGGGCTTGTTTTTTGTGGGACAAGTTGTACTTTCTAATGTAAACTGTTTTTAAAAAGGTTCATAATAAATTAAATAAATTTAAGGCAGATATCCCCCACGCCCCGGCGAAACTGGAGAGGTTCAAAAATTAAAGGGGTTATCCGAGACTAAAAAATGTCCACCATATGCCAGGGCCCCTCACGCTGTGAATATACTTACCTGGCTCCCCGCTTCTCCTCATGCGCGGATGAAAACATCCGGTGCTGGAGGGGGAGCAGCCAATGGCAGGCGAGGACGGAGACGAGCCTCTCTAGTTTCACCCGCTAAGCGACAAATTTAACAAGCGTCATGTGAGATTTGAGAAATTTAGCACAAATTACACCAACACAGACTCAAGCAAAACTATCTTTATATATTCCCATCATGATAAATTTTTCCTCTATGCGTGAAACCACTCTTAATGTAACTCCTTGAGAAGTCTATGTAGCTTGACATAGCTTGCTTATCTAGATGTCAGCTACTCTTATTTTAGTGTCTGCCATGCTAATAATAATACCATATTCCATATTAGTGCATGTATTGACAAGCCAGATAATACCATATGCATTACCCCCACCCTATGAGACTATTAATGCAGTGATTGGCAGATCAGGTTTGGGCGTATGTGCCGTAGACCATTATGCACAATACAATGGCAAATTACAATGGGAGAGGTTATAATTCTTGTAATTGATTTACAATAAACTGGCTTCAAACAAGCCATTTGTTGTGATTAATGGCATACTAATTATTTCTTCTATATTTAGATTCATTTCAGACAAGATGACCGCACCAATTTCACTGAAATGTCATCCCTTAACACCCAGATTTTTTCTAGAAAGTAAAATCATTCTCAGGCATCGTGTACATGAAGATATATATAAATAGCACTATACACATACGGTACTCTTTAAAGGGGTTATCCCTTGAGAAGTATTACATTGCAATGAATAATATAAGACAGAGTTCAGACTAAGCACATATATTTCTACACTCAGAAGTGCATGACCATTTTTTTGTTTTTCTGTTAGTTTGAGATGTATTGTGCGGCCATCTTTTAACCATTGCAATGAATAAGGCATTTCAAATAAAATATTATTGTCCCCTTAATTCCTTCACACAGTAGTTGGCCCCACAGTGCCCCCACACAGTAGTTATGTCCTCCTAACTGACCCTACACGGTATAATGCTCCCTTAGTGTCCACAAACATTAGTTTTGTCCCCTCAATGCCCCCACACAGTAGTTATGTTCCCTTTCAATAGTGCTGCCCCCTTAGTGCCCACCTTACAGTAGTGTTAACAAAAAAAAGTAATACTCACCTAGCCCTGTTCCCTAATGAATGGAGCACATCATGTTCTCCCTAGGTGTTATGCGGTGACATAATTACGCCTGCTGAGCTGTGCAGAAGAATGCACAGGTTGATTCCTTGTCTGGGGAATGATCATTTAGGCCCAGGAGTTTCAAGTTACCTCCCTATCTGTAAAGAAGTACTGTACAAATCACACCGTTCTTCATGTGAAACAAATCACTACTAATATAGAGGTTTTCGCATGCTCCCATATAGATGGATACAGGCTCGGACTGGCCCACATGGGGTACAGGGTAATCCCCCGGTGGGCCCCTGAGCAAGGTGGGACCCTAGTCTCCCACCCCCTGAACAACTGGCACATAACACGGTAGACTTACTGCACTACACACATATTTTCACAGCACGTCAACCAGCCTATGTTCATATAAAAAACTTGTTAGATTATTTATTATATTTGAATGTAATCGTATGGTAGGCACCCAAAACTAATTTTACTGGTGGGCCCTAGGTACCCCAGTCTGACACTGGATGGATACCATTTTCAGTATCCATTTGAACCCATGTAACATGGAGGATGGAATGGTTTTTGTCATTTGAAGGCACTTGGAGAGCATACAAAAAAAAACTCTGTACAGACAAATGATGGCACACTAAACTATGGGAACTTCCATAGGATAATGTTAACCTCCATTGAGCCATCAGCAGAAAGAGAAGTGGAAAACAAATATGGTCCTTGTGGATTTAATTGGGGACTAATTTACTTATTTATATATATTTTTTTTTTCTTCTTGTTCTTTGTTGGTTTAATATGGTTTCATCAACAATCCAGGGTGGCCAGGCCCCCAAGACAATGAGGGGTGGGAAGGGGGGGGGGTCATATATTTATTATGGCATTTAATAATATTATTATGTATTAGTTTTTGTATAAATGTACTCAAGAAGGATGTTAATGTAAAATTTACTTTGGAGGGTATTGCTGTGATGCCGCTTTTTTCTCTGGTTTTATAAAGAAAATGAATAAAAACAAAATAAAAAAAAAAAAAAAAAAAATTGTGTGCATGAGACTTTGGTAGCTTACAGTGCACATTGGGTGAATGTCAGACGACGTCTGATATGTATGTGGTTGTCCTGACTCTTCCTAGACAGCAGATGTTATCAGGATAGAGAGGGTTCTGGCTGCTCCATATTCCCCTCTCCCCATTGAGAACACATAAGGGCTCAACCAAGACTAGTGTGCATGTGTATGGAAGGGGTCAGGAGGAACAGCTGTCAGATGAGCGAGCATTGGGCTGACTAAAGTGTCTGGCCACCTTTAGTTTTTGTAAAGGACAAGATACAATCTCAGGCTAATTATTTTGTTTCTCCAGGAAAATCGTAGATCTGAACGGGCAGAGCAACAACGCTTCAGAACCGAGAAGGAACGAGAGAGACAAGCCAGAATGGCGGTAAATTAATCATAGTTTAGGCAACGATTGGCCTTAATAAAAAGATTTGTGGAAATGATTGCTGATAGCAAAGAGATCCAGCAGGGGATAGAAACTAAAATATGTTCTTGTCATGGTCTATTTTCAATCTACTAGTTTTACACATGAGGACCATTGTATTTTTTCTATTATTATAGTTTTAATGGTTGACATTTTGTGTTGCAATTTCATCCAATGCTTGGGTCATCTTTTGGTAAAACATCTTCACAGTTCCTTCCACCCTAGCGGCTGCTGGCATTAATATAGTACTGCTTACTATAAATAAGCTGGGCCAATCATTCTTGCATTAGCATCCTGAGAGGGGTTGTCTACTTGAGTAAACCCATTTTGACCTACCCTAGTAAAGAATTCTGGATGTGTAGAGGGAAATTCTCTCTTCTGGATCCTCGTCCTTTGGGTAGGGTAGACATTGGCTTCATAATTACATAAGAATACACCAAAAAATTGAGACGCAACACCTCTATTACACAATATTATAATTTATTTGCAACATGAGAACAAGACAATAATTAGCAAATAAAAGGTACCATAAATGAAGCAACAAATGGATAAACCAAAACTGAGGAAGAAAACACAGGAGGGGGCCGCAGGACCAACACACAAGGGGTAAGTAGAAGAACTACTAATAATAAAGAACAACACAAGCCTGAGCAGAACTGTATCATGTGATGCCCTGGACAGAAAGTCCTGAATAAGTACAATTTACTGCCAATGGATTAGTGTGGTAAAAATATAAACAATACCCAACAATGCGTGTCGATCCTGCCACCGCCTCCTCCCAACGCCGTTTCGACAAAGCTGGCTTCTTCAATGATATGGCGATCATGTGACGGTTGCGTCACGTGGTCACGTGATGCCGGCAGTCAGGTGATCATGTTGTCACGGTAACCAGGTGGCGCGCCTGAAATGCCTACCACGTCCCATTGCGATACTCCTGTTGAGGTCACATGACGCACTGGCCGGAATTATATTCGGCCGCACACAGGTGATGATGATGTGATGTTACACACCAGCAGGTTATTGTTCTGAATTTAATAGGAGGGCACTATATAAGGAGGAGTGTTTACCCATGATTCTATCCCCGAAGAAGCCAGCTTTGGCGAAATGGCGTTGGTAGTTAATTTGGTGTTCATAATTACATAGTTACATAAGGTTCCCAAAAAATATAAGTCCATCAAGTTCAACCTATAATCTAAAGGTAGGCAAAAACCCACATGAGGCAGATTCCTTCCCAAATCCAACTATGGCAATCATAATACATGCCTGGATTAATGTCCCTTCTGCAGAAATATAGAACATGTGGCATTATTAGTTTCCAGAAAGGCATCCAGGTCCTTATTGAACTTGTACAATCCACCATCACAACCTCATGTGGCAGAGAGTTCCATAGTCTGACTGCTCTTACAGTAAAGAACCCCCAGCATCTCTTGTCATTACTTAAGGGCTAGGTATTAAAGGATCATTAGAAAGATATCTTGTACATTGTAACTAGCTTATTGTAAAACACCCTTCTGACCAAAGAACTCTAAACGGTTTGTCCAACCTCCAAAAAATGTTGACAGGCAGGAAACTTTAAGAAAAAGAAATAAACCCACTTACTTTTTGAAAGCCCTCAGTTCAAGCGGGAGAACCCCTTCAATTAAGACAAAAATGTGTTTCTGGCTAAACAATATTTCTATATTTCAACAAAAATAACATTTCACCCCATGATTAAGATGATTAAGCCAAGTCTTTGGGTGGCACACAGCAATTACACTCCACTAGTAGTAAACACTAATATACAGTCTTGTGAACTGAATTGTGTCAGAGGTCTACTGTACAACTTGTATCATGTCTTCTTATAAAGAGTGCTGCACACCAGAAGTCATCAGGAATAGGTCTCTGTAGGAACAGGCAGTTATCATATTTGAGGTCTGTTCAGTTTTCTCATGGGCTCTGTTCCTTTTTTTGGTTACAAAAAAAATAGATAGGAGAAGTGACCTGAAAAGCAATCGTTTAGTAAGCCTTCAGCAATCTGACTGTAGATGTAAGATTTTCAATTTCAAATTGGTCGAATTTCAACTACACTGCATAAACAGTTGTCATGACATCTGACAAACAAATGCCAAAATCACACGAGTTCAACATGCTTGTGGATCACATTTTACTCTTGCAGAAGATCTGTCTAAGGGAAAATATTAATTTGATAATAAAGTATGTGCCTCCGTGACTGAGGACCAGCACCAGGCAAACCTGGCCAGACTGCAGGGCCCACTGTCTCATTGGAAAAGGCCCATACCGATTTGGGTAAATATAATCTTCTTGACCTGATGGCTTGGCAGACAGGGAACCAATTGTGCCTCTGCCACTCAAGAGCACAAATACACATGGAGTTGGCCCTAGCACCGATAGCTGATACTGTTGAGACCATGTTTATTACTTTTAATGTGTAGAAGGTTGGTGCCACTTTCTGTACTGAGAAAAGCCTATGCTGGCATTACAGAGGTCAGTAGGGTAAAAACTTTTGACTTTGAGACAGATCCTCTTTCATTTCAGTTGCAGAATGATGCACAAACATTATCCTCACACTTGATATTTTATAGGAAGAAAAAATGAGAAAGGAAGAAGAAGAGGCTAAAAAACGTGCTGATGATGATGCCAAGAAGAAAAAAGTTCTGTCCAACATGGGAGCCCAGTATGGAGGTTATCTCATGAAGGTAAGTCATCATCATGGGCAACATAGTTTCATTAATACGGGTACTAAACCATAGCTAACCATAATGTGTCCCCTAGACAGAGCATTAATATACATATTATCTACATGATAACTCTATCTGTTTGTAGCTGTTGTGGTGAACCTCCTTTTATTTCCTTCTTAGGCAGAGCAGAAGAGAGGGAAGAGACAGACTGGGCGTGAAATGAAGAGAAAGATTCTAGCAGAGCGGCACAAACCCTTAGCCACTGATAGCATGAATGAAAACCAGCTAAGGTACGTTGAACACATTGAAGCAGGACATGTGTAAAGCATCCCTCACATACCATAATTGCAGGCAGGCAAAAAACTGTTTCAGTAAGACGTAGCTTATATGAGTATTCCACAGATAACCAGCCAAAGCAAGGTACCTTTTCTTGCTATATTAGTTAATGAACTCTGAAGCAGAATTTTCAGTGTCATACAGTCAGGAATGACTCCATATGTATTTGGGCCCTTGAGTCACAGTTGGCCCCTCACTCCACATTTAACTGTACTCAGTTTGCCATAATCCACCAAGTTCAAATGGCACTAGCGTCTGCCTATTTTGGCCTGTTGCTGATGCTGGCCCTCTACATGGTGACCAAAGACAAGCACCATACTTTGCACTAAACAATACCCCCATAAAGTGACAGAATCATGCCGACACATAGCAATATGGTGTCCAAATAAAAGTGGCATACATAAGGTCTGTATGGCATCATCACTATAATGCTGGAAGTAAAATGAATACAGCATCTTCCAGCTAGGACTCGCCATTTTCCAATTACATCCCTGACAGTCACTGCAATAGTGATAGCATATCGTTAGGGAATGAGCACGGTGGCTCAGTGGTTTACACTGGTGCTTTGTAGCACTGGGGTCTTAGCTTCGAGGACAACATCGGCCTGGAGTTTGTATGTTCTCCCTGTGTTTGCATAGGTTTCCTCCCGCACATCAAAGACATAATGATAGGGAACTTAGACTGTGAACTCCATTTGGGACTAGTGAGTGCTATATAAGCGAGAACGTTAAATAAATATGTCATTACTTACTGAGGATGATGGTCTGAACCCCTTCAAATGAAAGGACTGCAATGCTAGTTAAAGGGGTTTTCCAAGATTTTTATAGAATTGGCAAAGAGCAGGGTAATGTTATAATATAGAGAAAATACTCCAGCGCTGCGGCACCAGTTCCTGTCTCGCAGGTCTCCGCTGGGCCTACAGTCATCATGTGCCATTCACTGTTCTTGTGACCGCAGAAGCCAAGTACCAGCCTCAGCGGTCATGAACCATTTATGCACCTCTTCGTCCTCAACAAAGACTGGAACAGCAGCAACATTTAAAAGGAAAGTAATGTGATAGCGATGCTTCTAGCCAGTGCCTTTAGAGGAAACAATACAGTGCAATGTGCCAGAAGAATGCCAAAAGGACCTAATGTAATGGTAAATCTTAGTGGTATAGATTACAAGAAATCATGAGACTATCCCTTTAAAAAAATGGCAAAAGTTGTGGTAAACGTATATGAAAACGATGATGCTTCTTTCATACAGTAGTAACTCTTAACAACATTGTCTACGTATCCTTTATTGTAACAGGGAGAAAGCAAAAGAGCTTACAGACTGGATGCACCAGCTAGAGTCGGAAAAGTTTGATCTCATGGAGAAGATGAAAACACAGAAATATGAGGTGCTGTATAGATGAGAAGACACATGCATATCACATACATATATAGTATATTATCATTCTACAACTCTCACTATTTCTGGTTCTAGATCAATATCCTATACAACCGTATAAGCCATGCACAGAAATTGTAAGTATCTTTAGTGACCTTTTCCATCAAGTTGTTTCGCTGCAGCTTTCTTAAATTTGCCTGACATTTTCCATCTGACATTGCTATTGAACTGACCCGGACATGTGTTATCTGAGTTGCCTTTTTCTTTTACCTGAGACATTGGTTAAGGCTGAATTCAAACTTCAGTTAGGGCTGGTTCGCATTCGCGTTATGGAATTTCGATTTAGGGTTCTGTTATAACAGAGTTATAACGAAATATAACAGAATTCTGGGATGGAATGAAAAACGGAAGCCTTTAGGAGGCATTCCATTTTGCTCCGTCCTGATACATGTCTATGGGGACAAATAGCGGTTCCGTTATACATAACGGGGAAAAAAAAGTCCTGCGAATGCGAACCTGCCCTATTTCTATCAGTTATTGTGAGCCAACACCAGGTGTGAGTCAAAAACACAGAACAGGTGCAAATCTGTCCATTATACCCTGTCTCTAAGTAGGCTTCACTACTGGTTTTGGCTCACAATAACTGATGGAATTAACTGACCAAATAACTGAAGTGTGAACTCAGCCTATGGTTTATTGACCAAAACTATTGCAGTTTACACAGAACCTGTTTCCTGTTATCAACGAGGAACCAAAGACGCCGATAAGACATTGACTTTACATTGTGAGTTTCAGCAAGGTTGTAAACATGAGTAAGAATCATTCTCTATGACTCCGGGGACTACGCAGGGTCAAAGAACATGACTGCATTCTTTTCATGATTATTCTCGTCAAGTAGATCTTCCCAATAATTACAGACATCTGCTAGTGTTTTTCTTTATTACACATTGGCCTTAGTTTTTAATAACCAAGAAAAAAGCAGCAAGTCCTTAGACCCAGCCCCTGATCTGGTTTTCTCCTTCCAACTGGCATCTTACAGATGGATCAACGCACCAAGAACATAGGTTGACCTTGATGTCTAGCTCTACTCTCAACCTTGTTATGTTACACAACGTCCATTGCTTATTTCCCCTCCCATCCAAAAAGAAGTCATCTCACAAAAGACACTGACAACATACCACTAGGAGATGGCAACTAGTGTCCAGATGGCAAGTGGTGGTGTTGCTAAGAAAGTTTTCTACTGCTCCTGAAAACTTTTCCTTCGCCTAATTTGCCAGGTTCTGGTGATAGTCCACTTGGGTTTCCAAATAATTGGATGGAATGTTCTCTCAACATAAGATCAATGTCCTTAGTGAGAAAACCCCTTTAGTTCTGGTTTATGTGATGGGAACTGAAACCTTGGCAGGGGCATAGCTATAGAGGATTCATAGATAACAGTCACATCTAGATCCTGGTGCCTGAGAGGGTCAAGGTCCCTCTGCCACATGAGACTCTACTATTCTAAACTGCATATACCTGGGAAGGAGGTCTGTACAACATTTTGCATTGTGCCCAGGAGTTTCATGGTATGCTTCTGCTGTTTGACACACATCAAGTTAGACATAGGCACATCCAAAATTTTGATAATATGAGCAATAATGACCATTGGGCCTATGAAGGCAAATAAGGCCTCATCTAATCAAATGGACTGTGAAACTTATTCTAAAGATCGGTCAACTCTGATGAAGGCCAGACATTCGTGTGATATTACTGCAGCAAGTTAGTATCTGCAGCATTATCTGAGTTCTGCTTGGATTTTTACTGCTATGCATGGACAGGGTTTTTTAAAATTCCTTTAAGATGTATTGTATAGTAAGCTGTCTCATATTTTTGGTGCAAAACCTGCTCTAAAAATCTGTGACAGATTTGTGACAACTGAACATGTCAAGGGCCCAATGATCAATGTAAAAAATGCATATTTTTCATATGGCTTATGTATGCTGTACTCATTACTGACTAATATCCAGCTGTAATAACACATATATATCTAATACAGGATAATAATTAATATTTCTTGCACATTCCTTTAGCAAAAAAGGGGCCGGAAAAGGACGTGTAGGCGGTCGTTGGAAGTAAAGGTCCATTATGGTGATTGTGCGCAGTGCTGGAAAATATTGTATCCATTCATGAAGAAATCTTATACACCATCTTACGTCTGTTCCAGATGTCCATCCACAATGACATACCGCTGCTTGCAATTGTCCTTTAATGCACAGTTAAGAACAATGTGAGCTAAATGCATTGTCTACAGGTCTTCATGTATTTCAAGCCCAACAATCACAAAAACGTTCCTAGTGAAATAAATAACTCTGCAAAAACATCTGTTTCTTATGTTTTGCCTGTTTAAGAAATTCATCTCTTACTTACGGTTTACCACAACCCTCAGAGAAACTGAAGTGTAATGTATTATCATTGTGGTCTTCTTACTCAGCGACACAAAAGTAATTGTTCACAGACAAATCTAATGGTCTGGTAGTTATGAATCATTGCAGGAGTGGAAATTCAATTTACTTTTGTTTTTGTGGTGAAGGTCCACAGGGATGGTCTTTGGGGACGCCAAACCGGGCAATTGCCTAGGGCAGTGTTTCCCAACCAGTGTGCCTCCAGCTGTTGCAAAACTACAACTCCCAGCATGCCTGAACAGCCAAAGGCTGTCCGGGTATGCTGGGAGTTGTAGTTTTGCAACAGCTGGAGGCACACTGGTTGGGAAACACTGGCCTAGGGTTTTCATTCTGTTGGGGAGCCTGAAATTGGAGTGACAAAACATTTAGCTGTGAACGGCAGTAGAGTGGGGGCAATACATTGTAGGTTTATGTGGGTAATAAATGGATATGGTAGTATACTATAAATGCTAGTTCCCAATAATCTGCCCATGTAAATGTTCCAACGATCACCCGATGAATGAGCCAAACAGTTGTTCATTGGGTGAAGACGAGCAATAGCAGTAGCTTTTGCTACTGATTCGGTATGGTGGTAGGTTAGGTGGAAAGATTAGTAATGGCAGGCACTTGTGAGTATAGGTGTCCACTGTAAGATTCAAACCTGAGTTTTGTCTGGACTAGTAGTGGTATACTGTAGGTGATGGGTGTCTGAGCTGTAGTCCCTTACCTTGCAGCAGTGCCTGTAAAACTGTATTTCACTGATCACTTTGCTGTCTTGCTATATAGATGCTTTCGTTAAGCTAAAATTTCTGATCTTCCTGGAATGTTGGTCTCACTGGAGAAGAATATATTGTTCCCAGGAATAGGCGCTCTGGTGTGTGCTTTCTCTCCTCTCTGCAGCTACACTGGAACTCCCCCTCCTGGCAGGAAGCAGGACCAGCCCCCTCCTACAAGGAGGTGAGGAACAGGGTGGTTAGCCATGTTCCTGCCAATCTTTGCCAACCATTCCTTCTCCTGTAGGTACACACAGCCAAACAATAAAATACAATACATTAGAGTGCATAACTATGTACAACTGCACATACCGTACAAGCATTCATTTTTTCCTTATTACTGTATAGTGTCTGGAATGAAGAGAACACGGCAGGAAGCTTTGTGCAGATACTGAGCCAGTGAGGAATCGAGGGAGATTTCAGCTCTAAAGCCAGCAGAGGTGTAAATGCAGCTCTGTGCTAAAATACATTCTGTAAGTCAGGATCAGTACAAGATGAATAATGGACATGTGGCGACTGGCGAGCTGCAACCTCTACAACTTATGTAAATCAACTGTACACTTGATTTCAGATATGAACATAGATCACGTTCATTGTGGAAATCATACCGAAAATCTACAAAGAAGCAAAGTACAATGCATTTCAATGAGGTTTGGAAATAGAAATCCAAGAAAATGGAACTTGCTTGGACTTAATGCAGATTTTCAGGGTGTCACCCCAGCCTCGATGGCTATGATACCGGCAGATTTTTGGGCTAGTGACAATGGCATTTTATAATATTAACAGCTTACATGCCTGAAACACAAGCAAACGTTTATAGTCTGTTTAGATGAGTCAATGAAAACATGAGGTTCAGCTTCTTACATTTTCATTTCCTTTTTTGGAAGACGCTCATGATTTCTCCTAGCATTTCCCACCACATAAGTGAATCAGCTTATCACACATAAGGAACTTTCTATGCCACTTCAGATAATTAACCCCTTCAGTACTGAGCCACTTTTCACCTTAAATCCCAGGCCAATTTTGGCAAATCTGACGTGTCAATTAATGTGGTAATAACTTTGGAACGCTTTTACTTATCCAAACCATTCTAAAATTGTTTTCTAGTGACACATTCTACTTCATGACAGTGGTAACGATATATTTCACCTTTATTTATAAAATAATCGAAAATTTACCAAAAATTGGGTAAAATTCACAATTTTCTAAATTTGAATTTCTCTACTTTTAAAACAGATAGTAATTTCTCATAAAATAGTTGCCAATCAACATTCCCCATCTATTTGCTTTATGTTGGCATCATTTTGTAAATGTCATTTTATTTTTTTAAGATGTTAGAAGGCTTAGAAGTTTAGAAGTCATTTTTCAAATTTTCAACAAAATTTCCAAAAACATTTTTTTAAGCACCAATTTAGATATAAAGTGATTTTGAGGGGCTTACATAATGGAAACCACCCATAAATGACCCAATTTTAGAAACTACACCCCTCAAATTATTCAAAACTGATGTTACAAGCTTTGTTAACCCTTAAGGTGTTCCACAAGAATTAAAGGAAAATGGAGGTGAAATTTCAAAATTTCACTTTTTTGGTAGATTTTTTATGTTAATCATTTTTTCTTGCAACACAGCAAGGGTTAACAGCCAAAAAAACCTCAATATACATTACTTTGATTCTGAGTTTACAGAAATACCCCATACGTGACAGTAAACTTCCCTATGGGCACATGGCAGTAGTCAGAAGGAAAGAAGCGCTATATGGATTTTGGAGGCAGATTTTGCTAGAATGGTTTTTAGGCCCCATTTTGTATTTGAAGAGACCCTGACATACCCCTACACCCTAAACCCTCAAAATGTGACCCCATTTTGAAAACTACACCCCTTAAAGAATCTGAGGGGTCAGCTGTAGCATTTGAAGATTACAAAGAGCTTAATAAAATCTGTAAAAAGGAGATAAAATTAGCAAAAATATAAAATGAACAGCAGGTGACAAAAGAGAGCAAAACAAATCCCCAAAAATTCTTTAAATATATAGATGCCAAGGGCTGAGCAGGTAGGTCCCCTAAATAAAGGGGGCTCCATCTCACCATCTCACTAAAGATAAGGAAAAGGCAGAGTTACTAAATGGGTTTTTTAGCTCTGTATATACAAAATAATAGAAAGGAGCCGATATCTGTGGTGCTGGGGCTGTTAGTACATCCAGTAATATACTCAATTGGCTAACTGTAGATATGGTCCTAAATAAGTTAAATAAGGTAAATGTGAACAAGGCTCCGGGTCCAGATGGATTACACACAAGAGTGCTTAAAGAGCTCCGTTCAGTCATTGCTGTGCCCAGGTTTATAATTTTTAAATATTCTATAGGTACTGTTACAGTGCCAAGTGATTGGCGCAAGGCAAATGTGGTGCCCATATTCAAAAAAGGATCTAGGTCCTCCACAGGTAATTATAGACCAGTTAGTTTAACTTCTGTTGTGGGAAAAATGTTTGGACTATTAAGGAACTATATACAGGAGTATGTGACTTTAAATAATATAAGTGATAACCAACATGGGTTTACCAAGGACAGAAGTTGTCAGACTAACCTTATTTGTTTTTTTATGAGGAGGTGAGTAGTAACCTGGACAGAGGGGCGCCTGTGGATGTAGTGTTTCGGGATTTTGCATAGATTTTTTTTTATACTGTCCCTCATTGACGTTTGATAGGTAAAGTAAGGTCTATAGGCTTGGGAAGTATAGTTTGTAATTGGATTGAAAACTGGCTGAAAGACCGTGTCCAGAGAGTTGTGGTCAATGATTCCTATTCAGAATGGTCCCCGGTTATAAGTGGTGTACCCCAAGGTTCAGTGCTGGGCCCTTTATTATTTAATTTATTTATTAATGATATCGAGGACAGGATTAACAGCACCATTTCTATTTCTGCAGATGACACTAAGCTATGTATTACTGTGCAGTCTATGGAAGATGTCTATAAAATACAAGCTTACTTGAACACTCTGAGTGATTGAGCATCAACTTGGCAGATGAGGTTCAATGTGGAGAAAGTTATGCATCTTGGTGGTAATAATCTCTGTGCTTCATATGTCCTAGGGCAGGGATGAGCAAACTGCGGCTCTCCAGCTGTTGTAAAACTACAACTCCGACCATGCCCTGCTGTAGGCTGATACAGTTGTGTTCAAAATTATTCAACCCCCACTGAAATTGAGTGTTTTGGCCAGTTTGACATTGATTTTGATAATTTCAGTCATCTACATCTTGTTTACAATTAAATCAAAGAGGCACTTATAAGTCAGACAAATATAAGATAACATTTATAATGAAATAACCACAAATGTCTTTTCTGTGCTCACATCATTATCAGTTTTATTCAACCCCCAAGTGACATTCAATCTTAGTACTTAGTACAACATCCTTTTCCAGTTATAACAGCTTTTAAACGTGAAGCATAGCTTGACACAAGTGTCTTGCAGCGATCTACGGGTATCTTCGCCCATTTTTCATGGGCAAAAGCCTCCAGTTTAGTCACATTCTTAGGCTTGCACGCTGCAACTGCTTTCTTTTAGTCCCACCAGAGGTTCTCAATCGGATTTATGTCTGGTGACTGCGATGGCCACTTCAAAATGTTCCAGCCTTTATTCTGAAACCATGCTCTAGTGGACTTGGAGGTATGCTTGGGATCATTGTCCTGTTAAAAGGTCCAACGTCTCCCAAGCCTCAGGTTTGTGATGGACTGCATCACATTTTCATCCAATATCTCCTGGTACTGAAGAGAACTCATGGTACCTTGCACACGCTGAAGCTTCCCTGTACCTGTAGAAGCAAAACAGCCCCAAAGCATGATTGACCCCCTAGTAGGCAAGGTGTTCTTTTCTTCATAGGCCTTTTTCTTCCTCCTCCAAACATAGCGTTGATTCATGGGCCCAAAGAGTTCTAATTTTGTTTAATCAGTCCACAGAACACTATCCCAAAACTTTTGTGGTTTGTCCACATGACTTTTGGCATACTGCAGTTGACTCTTCTTATTCTTTGGAGACAGCAAGGGGGTGCGCCTGGGAGTTCTGGCATGGAGGCCTTCATTACGCAGTGTGCGCCTATGAGCTGAAACTTCAGTACCCGCATCTGACAAATCTTTTTTCAGTTCCTCAGCAGTCACACGGGGACTTTTCTCCACTTTGCGCTTCAGGTAGCGCACAGCAGTCGAAGTCAGCATCTTCTTTCTGCCACGACCAGGTAGCGTTTCAACAGTGCCCTTTGCCTTGAATTTGCGAATGATGCTTCCTATGGTATCTCTTGGTATGTTTAACATCTTTGCAATCTTCTTATAGCCATTGCCCTTCCTGTGAAGAGAAATCACCTCTTCTCTTGTCTTCCTGGACCATTCTCTTGACTTCCCCATGTTTGTAAACACACCAGTAAATGTCTAGAAGGAGCGGAGTATCACAGTCATTTTACATCTGCCTAATTGGTGCTTATTATGCTTGGTTGCTGCTCCTTGACATCCACAGGTGTTTTCAATACCTGATCGAAAACACTTGAATGAACCTCTGTTCTTAAGAGTGGTCGTCTTTAAGGGGTTGAATAATTGTGTCAATGAAGAAATCACAAAAAAAAACATTTAATACTGTATTACAAAAACAATTGATGTCATTTTAGTTGCATTTGGTTCTTTAAAAAGTCCTTGTAAGATTTCATTCTGAACACAATTACAAATGTACATTAAATTCCCTAAAACCCTTTACAGCATTGGGGGTTGAATAATTTTGAACACAACTGTACCTGTAGCCAGACTGGGCATGCTGGGAGTTATAGATTTTCAACAGCTCAAGAGCCGCACGTTGCCCATCCCTGTCCTAGGGGATGTAACACTTGGAGAGTCACTTATAGAGAAGGATTTGGGTGTCTTTGTAGATCGTAGATTAAATAACAGCATACAATGTTAATTAGCTGCTTCTAAGGCTCGCAGGATTATTAAGCGAGGCAAGGGCTCGCGGAGCAGGGATGTAATATTACCACTTTACAAAGCGTTGGTGCGGCCTCATCTGGAATATGCAGTTCAGTTCTGGGCACCAGTCCATAGAAAGGACGCACTGCAGCTGGAAAAAGTACACAGGAGAGCAACTAAACGGATAAATACTGTCCCATGTAAAATGCCCTCAAAAGACAAGGGAGCACTGCCTCCGACTGGAGAAGAAAAAGTTCAGTCTCCAGAAGCGTCAAAGCTTCTTTAGGGTACCATTATATTTGCGGCAGGACGGATCCGGCAGGCTATTCAGCCTGCCGCAAGTGCCCGTACACTGCCGTGCTGCCGCTCCGTCCCCATTGACTATAATGGGGCGGGGGGCGTAGCTACGGCGCAGCACAGCCGGAGATCGCCGGACTAAAAGTCGGACATGCAGGACTTTTAGTCCGACGATCTCCGGCCCTGCAATGGGGTCAATGGAGACGGAGCGGCAGCACGGCAGTGCACGGCCACTTGCGGCAAAACGGATGCGGCAGGCTGAATAGCCTGCCGGACCCGTCCTGCCGCAAGTGTAAAAGTACCCTTACTGTAAGAACTGTGAATCTGTGGAATAGACTTCCTCAGGACGTGGTCACAGCAGGAACAGTGGACAGTTTTAAAAAGGGTTTAGATGAATTCTTAAAAGTTAATGACATTAATGCTTATGGAAATGTGTAGAAATCTTAGTCTCACTTCCTTCTGGGATTCGTGTCCCCATCAATCCCTTGGTGGTTAAACTTGATGGACTTATGTCTTTTCAACCGTATCAACTATGTAACATTTTCCTCAGGAGGAGAGTCCCCAATACACGTAAGATGGCTGGCTAATCCTGCCTACATGAGTGGGTTCTGCTGATGTTCATCCAATGTGTATGGCCACCTTAAATAGAAAAATCTGTAAAACCAAGAGTAGACCATTTAATCCAAAAGAGCTCTGCTACTGGGATTTCTCACAATCTGCAAAAATAGCAAATACGAATACTTGCTTATGTACATGGACCTTAAGACAGTGTAGGCATCTCTGCTCGCACCTTGCTGTTGCATTGTGTTTGGTTTAGTATTTTCAGCCATGGCGACGCGGACCTTTGGGAGAATATAGATAAATATTACAGCAAAAGCCGGCCGGCACTCAACATAGCGAACCCTACTCAGCGTAGTACAAGAAATCCCAGCAGCTGTGTCTTCATAAATAGATGCATATACTTTATTTCATCATATGTCCCAAGTAACCAGGACGCGTTTCGGCAATAATGCCTTCATCAACAGGTACACCCATTCACATATAGGTACAACATATATATAGGTAATCAATCAGGCCATTAGTGATGACGCAGAACGCCCAAATCGTGCGGTAATCAACAATAGCCAACCCACATCAAAATAACATAACAATGAAAACGGCATGAGTGAGCTTCTGGGTAATCACAAATATTCACTCTAAAATAGAACACTTCAATAATGAACCAACAACAATGTTCTGATTACCGTCAGGATTCTTCAATGAATCGCAGAGGTCTATAGAAATGAGATACAGAAACAATCAGTCAGAATCAAATATCAACTTGCATAATTTCATAGTCCCTATTGAGGCCAATATGTGGATCCAGTATGCCTCCCTACGTAATAAAAGTTTTTTAATATCGCCTTCTCGCGGTGGTCTTTTTACTTGCTCTAACACCTGAAATCTCAATTAATCAAAGTGATGTTTGTGTTTGTCAAAATGAAAGGGGATGGGCAGCATTACATTTTTCATCCTAATAGTCGACTTGTGTCTACAAATCCGGTCTCTAATTGTCTGCATTGTCTCACCAATGTACAAGAGGCCACACGGACATTTTATCAGATAGATTACATTTGTGGATTCACATATGAAAAAGCCATCCACCTCAAATGAACATCCCGTCCGAGGACGATGAAACGTAGGGCCTTTTATTATGTGTGAACACTAGAGGCAATGCAGGCGCGGGAACGTACCCTTTCTCCGTGTGAATAATACACTTTGTTTCACTGATGCTTCCTCTAATGGCCTGATTTATTACCTATATATATATGTTGTACCTATAAGCAAATGGGTGTACCTGTTGATGAAGACACTATTGCCGAAACGCGTTCTGGTTACTTGGGACATATGATGAAATAAAGTATATGCATCTATTTATGAGGACACAGCTGCTGGGATGTCTTGTACTATATAGAGAAATATTAGACGGTGGTCTTCGGCCCTCCTGTGCTGGCGGTTTATCCATCCGTCTAAGTTATGTAGATGCGCTGGCCTCTACATAACTTAGGTGGACTTTAGACTTGTCTAAATCTACACCAGCTCCCTTGCTTGCGTAGATTTCGACCATTTTCTACGTCTAAAACAGGCGTAGAAAATTATTTCCCTTTTTTAGACCCGGCGTGGGCAGCGGAAAAGGGGAATACGTTGCAGATATCTGTTTGTAAATGACCCCCATAGTGCATAAAGTAATTTAAAAATTCTGTACATAAAGAAAAGAATGAATAAACATACACATACCAGGGGTATCATTGTAGATGGTAAAATGATAGAATTACATTTTTCACACATTCAGCAATTTTTATTTATTTATTAACGTGATTGTTTGGCATCAGATACAGATGACCTATCCTCTGGGGGTCCGACACCTCCTGATCAGCTGTTTGAAGGGGTCACAGCACTCTTGTGAGCACTACGTCTTCTTCAATGGCTACCTGTACACTAGTTCCTACTTGAATGGGCGAGCAGTTGTAATTAGGGCTCTTTCACACTTGCGTT
The DNA here is from genome assembly GCA_033119425.1 of Bufotes viridis. Taxonomy (NCBI): domain Eukaryota; kingdom Metazoa; phylum Chordata; class Amphibia; order Anura; family Bufonidae; genus Bufotes; species Bufotes viridis. Next base: position 482,079,122 of record CM065590.1, on the reverse strand, counting down.
TTTGGTTTCCGTCCTAGAGTTCCGTCCTCGGGGCTCTAGGACGGAAAGATACTGATCAGGATTATCCCAATGCATTTTGAATGGAGAGAAATCCGTTCAGGATGCATCAGGATATCTTCCGTTCAGTATGTGAACGTTTTTTGTACGTTGACAAAACTGCAGAATGCTGCGGATTTGTCTCCGTCCAAAAATCCGGAAAACATGCCGTAACGCCGGATCCGGAATTAATGCCCATTGAAGTGCATTAATCCGGATCCGGCATTAAGCTAAACCTCGTTTCGGCACATCGCTGGATCCGACGTTTAGCTCTGCGCATGTGCAGCAGCACTTCCGATCAGGGCCCCAGTGTAAGCTGGGGCTCCGATCCGTTACCATGGCAGCCAGGACGCTACTGAAGTCCTGGCTGCCATGGTAAGTACTCCGCAGCAGTGTACTTACCTGCGCTGCGGCCTCCGGGCGCTCCTTCATGACATCATAGGTCCGGGCGGCGCATTGATCTATGCGCCGCAGGGACCTGTGACGTCATGAAGGAGCGCCCGGCGGCTGCAGCGCAGGTAAGTACACTGCTGCGGAGTACCATATGGCAGCCAGGACTTCAGTAGCGTCCTGGCTGCCATGGTAACCTGAAAGCATTTCGAAGACTGATCAGGATCCTGATCAGTCTTCAAATGCTTTCAGGTGACTTGCGTTCTGACGGATCCGGCGGGACAGAAGTGCCCGCCGGATTCTTAGAACGCAAGTGTGAAAGAGGCCTTACACTGCCCCACCACTTTAATCTAGACAGCGTGCAGGTAAACACTGAAGAAGACACAACGCTCGCTTAAGTGTCGAGACCTCTTCAAACAGCTGGTTGGACGGGGTGCCGGGAGTATTATCACAATGAGCAACCCTTATAAATAATAACAGAAAAATGATTCTAAAAAGGATACACGAAGTGAAAAAAATGACCTCACACTGCAACGTTGGCAAAGGCAAAAACGGGAAAATAAATTGCATCCTGAAGGCCAAAATTAGCTGTATCCCTAAAGGGCTGATGACAAATTCAGCTTTCATCTATGAGACATATGTAGGTTTTAGTAAATCCTTGAATTCTTTATGAAAGCAGAATTCTGGAGCATCTTTTCTTAGAACCCTACTTTGCGGCTCCTGTTAAATTCCTCCTGCACGTGCATCAATAGATTGATCACTGGGTGTTACCATTTCCCCTGTCTAAGGGGTGTGTCCCTACAGCATTAGCACTGATTGGTCACTGCTCGGCCAGTTTCAGACAAGCGAATTGTCTGCGGGGAGCGTGATTTTCTGTCCTGGACTCTGCTCTTGTAATGTTATCTAATGCTGTGTGTCCCTGCTTGACATCTTCGGTAATGAAGTGTACTGACATTATGCCATCAGTACAATTCAGTAGATCCGAGGTTGGGCAGGGACACACAGCATTATAAATCACTGTAATGCTGTGAGGTCCCATTACAAGAGCAGAGTCCAGGACGGGAAATCACGCTTCATCACTGAGCGTGTTTTCCACACTGGACGCGCTCATCTGAAACTGGCCTTAGACTGTCTAGCGACACATCCTTAAACAACTAGCTGTCACATTATTCATATATTACTAGAAGGAATAACAGAGGAACAGCACAATGCAAAATTCTGCTCCAGAATTATTTCATGGTGAATACAGTTATTTACTGAAACAGGTCCTCGTTAAAGAGTTTTCCCACCACAAGCATTTATGGCATCGGTAGGATGGGTCACATCTCCCCCCTGATAATGTTGGAGCATTAGCACCTTATATGACGTCTTCAAGTTCAGTGGATATTCTTATTTTTATCCGCAGTCAGTAAAACTGTGTGACACCCAATATAACTACCATTCTAGCTACTCCATGCCGAACTGCAAATCTGCCTGGCTATGTAGAGGCGCATGGGATATATCCCTGTATAAGTGCAGTAATGGTGGCCATGTAGGCTGTCTCTCTTTTTCCCCAGTTCCAGATTAAAGGGGTTGTCTAGGATTCTAATATTGATGACCTCAGGATCGGCGGGGGTCTCTTCCTGCTCACCGCTGCTGTCTGTGGCAAAGCAGAAGCGAACATGCACACTGAGCGCGCCGTCTACACGTACAACTGATCGGTGCCGGGTGTCAGACCCCCGCCTATCTGATATTGATGACCCATCCATATTAAAAGCCTGGAGGACCCCTTTAAACTGAGAAATGGCTGAATGGAAGTATAAACAATTTCAACACGATTTTAAAAAACTGTTGCTGATAATTTTATTGATAGATTGGGTAATTCCTGACTTCTCCCAGGTCACTCCGGCTCACACCCTCACCAAGGTTATTTTTGGATCAATGATCTGTCATATTACGCAGTCTTCAATAAACCATTATTTTATAATAGTCATTATACGCGTATAGAGATCTGGCATGTTACATTCCTGATGTGCCATTCCCAGTTGTCGCGGCTGTGATACAACACCACGTGGGAGCTGAGGTGGTTACAATGACTAATTTCCATAATCCTTCCTATTGTCACCGGTGATTCAGGCTCTGCAGAGTCGCTGTATGCCCAGGGCAGGGGTTATTTGTACACTTAGGGCTTGTCTGGGGCACCACAGGACAGGACAGCTACATTAGATGTCCTTGCGCTGTAATATGGTTGTCACCCAGCTTTCCCAGACTCCTGTGGATTAACAGGATGCTGGGAACAATACACTGACCGTTCAGATAATTATTGATCGGCCTCCCCCTCACCAGACATTCCCCTCTCCAATCTATCATCAGCATCTGCTGGGCAGGGTTCAGACACCCGGTACCTCCGCAGGCAGACCAACTGTCTGAGAAGGCAATGGCGCTTGCATTAGCGCTGCGGCCTTCTCGCTGATTCCCGCAGGCTAGTGACGTTGCGACTATTATCACTGGCCTGGGCGCGGCTCGGCCCCATTGAAACGAACAGGTGCCCTTTAGTGCAGCAGTCAGGCTCATCTACGTGTCTAAGGGTCCATTCACACGTCCGCAAGTGTTTTGTGGTCCGCATATTGCGGATCTGAAAAACACGGACACTGGCAATGTGCGTTCTGCATTTTGCGGACCGCACATGGCCGACCTGGTGATAGAAATGCCTATTCTTGCCCGTGGCTGCGGACAAGAATAGGACATGTTCTATCTATTTTGTGGGTGCGTGGAACAGAAGTACAGATGCGAACACACGGTGTGCTGTCCGAATCTTTTGCGGCCCCCTTGCGGAACGGGTGCAGACCCATTCATGCGGACCTGTGAATGGACCCTAACCGTTACTCCGATGTCTCCACCCTGTGCCAGTCATTGCCCATACAGTACAGGATTCAATTTAAAGTGCTCCTTCTCACCCACAAAGCTCTCCACAGCGCTGCACCCCCCTACATCCCCTCCCTCATCTCTGTCTATCACCCTACCCGAGCTCTCTATTCAGCCAGTGATTTACAACTAACATCCACCATAATCCGAACCTCTCACTCCCGTCTCCAAGACTTCCCCCGAGCTGCACCAGTTCTCTGGGATGCACTACCTCAAAAAAATAAAACATCCACAGTATTAGGCGCTTCCTAAAAACACATCTTTGCAGGTTAGCCTATCACATCTCATGACCTAACTCTTCTCCATTCCCCCCCTTAAGATTCGTTCCTCTGAACCTGATCCAAGCACCCAGAAGCACTACATATATTGACTGGTGACAGGCTCATGCCACCTTATATCTTCTCCTCTATTGTGCTACGATGGCCGGACCATTATAAAAATCAAGCACTTATTTACTTCTGTGTCACCCCTATGTCCTTATAGATTGTAAGCTCTTGCGAGCAGGGCCCTCATTCCTCTTCCTCCTCCCCATACTGTGGAGGAGATTGCTGCATGGAATAGCAGTGGTCTCCTCTACTGGTCAGGAAGGAACGTTTCCTTCTCGAAAATTGCTTGCCAGAGGGGAGACTCTCCACAGTTTACATGGGTCCTGTTCACGGGCGTAGGAAGCGGGGGGGACGGGTCGGATCCCCCCCAGGAAATAATGCGGGGGGGACAGGTATGCAAAAATCCCCCCCAGTGGCAGCAGGGCAATGTGTGCGGCGGTGGCGGGGCACAGGGAGATGAATGCTTCCATTGTGGAAACGTTCATCTCCATAGTCATCTGTATCGCCGTCCTCAGGAGAGGCGTCTCCCTTCCCTGCTCCTTTGATAGGCTGCCGGCACTAGGCCTGCAGCCTATCAGATGTTGGTACATGCGGCGCGATGACGTCATCGCGCCGTCTGTGAGCCGTACAGCGCGGGACACAGGCCGGAAGAGGCCTGCATCGCATCGCTGTGACGGATGGAGGTAAGTATAAGTGTCTTGTTTTGTGTGTGTGTGTGTTTTTTTTTTTTTTAAACCGGACCCACTGGCCCATAAGGGGGGGGGGCGTCGAGATCTATGGGTGTGGCTTGAGGGGGGGCGGGGACACAGGGGCCCCATAAGTGCTGTCCCCCCCAGATTTTTGGGGCTTCCTACGCCCATGGTCCTGTTTATGGGAGCGTTATGATGGGAAAGTAGCCAAAAATTGAGGGCAAGGTTTTCTTAAAATCTAAATTCTCCCTGAAGACCATCCTTTTAGGCTAGATTCACGCATAGCATTTTGTAGTGTTTTTATTCTCAGTGCTACTTTATGCACATGGCAGTGTCGTTTATGCAGATTTCCATCAAAATGGTGGATTCTGACGTGGATTTGAACCAAAAATCCCAATAATCAAGGGACATGCTGCGGTTGCATGTCAAGAGTGGCAAATTTACTCACCGCTCAAGATTTGGATTTCTTATCTACTTAGCTGGTGAAGTATTACACTGCGATTTCTCTACAGAAATATCCAGGAGAGTATCCGTGCATTATACACGCCGTGAAATGTAACTGCGCTGGGTGTAAACATTGGGGATGATTTTTCTTCTCCCTGCGCTGTCGGAGGATGCCCTGACTGGAGTGGATCGTTATTTACACGGCGGAAACTGGCATACATGTTAGTAAATGATGTCCCCGCACAGCCCTGCCACTCCCCAGCGTCGAGCATGGCATAAAAACACTGCACGCACCTACATTCTGCCGTGTGGACCTGTAAAAAGACGTAAATGAGGCCCGTGCAACTGGCGCAGGGAGACTGTATATGGTGCGGTTTTTACTGCTGTTATCCAAAATTGGGGCCACAACGTGTAAACCCAACTGCAGGTAGCATGAATTATCGCTAAAGGCAACCTGAAACCACGCCAAACCCACTAGCTATAATTACAGGGCATTGGTTTGTGCTGTTTTTCAGAACACAGCATGCTATGGCGTTTTCTTTTGAGGCATTTTCCACACAGGCTTCGCTATACGGATTTAAACACGCCACAAAAGCGTATGTGAGACCTAACCCAGTGATATGTAATGCAGTACCGGCGGCGTCCCACAGGAGTCGCTGTGCTCGCACTGTATTTGGAGCACTAGCGCCCTGGTTTAATGCGCAGCCGCAATGATACCGCTTGCCCGTCACCAGGATAACACTCCTAAACTAGAAAGCTGTTTATGGGTTATCCCTAAAAATTCTGGACTTCAAACGTAAATTAGACAGGACCACAAGTGTCCTAAACGGAACTACAACTCCCGTCGCGCCGTGCGGGCGCAGCCTGGTGACGTCATCACGCAGAGCAGCAGTCTGGCGGCAGGAATCTGAGGCGTTAAGGGCGGAGGAGAAGAAGGGGGGTTCAGGCGGCGGCATTAGGGAGCGACATAAACAAAACATGGCGGAAGGAGCTGCCGCCGCTGCGCAGGCAAAAGAGAGGCGGAAGGAGCAGCTCCGGCAGTGGGCCCGCTCCTGTACGAACCAGGAGGCGGCCGAGCCCCGGTGGCAGCGGCGCAGGAGGAGGACTGGCGACGGGAAGGACGAGGATGATGGGGAGCCGGGCTCCCGGGGAGAAGGGGATGGCCGCACTGTGCGGTTCGAGCGGGCGGCCGAGTTCCTGGCAGCCTGTGCCGGAGGAGACTTACTGGAGGCCGGGGAGATGCTGAGGGGGGAGGCCGGGAAGGAGATCATTGACAGCACCAACACGGACGGCATCAGCGCCCTGCACCAGGTGAGAGGCTGACCAGAGCTACCTACCGCTGACTGGGGACGGGCTGTGTGCCTACCTACTGCTGACCAGAGGTACCTACCGCTGACTGGGGACAGGCTGTGTGCCCACCTACTGCTGACTGGGACAGGCTGTGTGCCTACCTGCTGCTGACCAGAGGTACCTACCGCTGACAGGCTGTGTGCCTACCTACTGCTGACCAGAGGTACCTACCACTGACAGGCTGTGTGCCTACCTACTGCTGACCAGAGGTACCTACCACTGACAGGCTGTGTGCCTACCTACTGCTGACCAGAGGTACCTACCACTGACAGGCTGTGTGCCTACCTACTGCTGACCAGAGGTACCTACCACTGACAGGCTGTGTGCCTACCTACTGCTGACCAGAGGTACCTACCACTGACAGGCTGTGTGCCTACCTACTGCTGACCAGAGGTACCTACCACTGACAGGCTGTGTACCTACCTACTGCTGACCAGAGGTACCTACCGCTGACAGTTTGTGCCTACCTATTGCTGACCAGAGATACCTACTGCTGACAGGCTGTTTACTTACCTACTGCTGACTGGGGACAGGATGTGTACCTACCTACTGCTGACCGGGGTCAGTCTGTGTACCTCTACTGCTGCCCAGAGGTACCTACCTACTGCTGACCGGGGTCAGTCTGTGTACCTCTACTGCTGCCCAGAGGTACCTACCTACTGCTGACTAGGACAGGCTGTGTACCTAGCTATGGCAGACCAGAGGTACCTACCGCTGACAGGCTGTGTACCTACCTACTGCTTACTGGGACAGGCTGTGTACCTACCTATGGCAGACCAGAGGTACCTACCGCTGACAGCCTGTGTACCTACTTACTGCTGTCTAGAGGTACCTACCCCTGACAGCCTGTGTACCTACTTACTGCTGTCTAGAGGTACCTACCCCTGACAGCCTGTGTACCTACTTACTGCTGTCTAGAGGTACCTACCCCTGACAGGCTGTGTACCTACCTACAGCAGACCAGAGGTACCTACCGCTCACAGGCTGTGTACCTACCTACCTACTGCTGAAAGGGGACAGGCTGTGTACCTACCTACTGCTGTCCAGAGGTACCTACCGCTGACAGGCTGTGTACCTACCTACGGCAGAGCGGGGGCAGGCTGTGGACTAGGGTTTGGTTGGTTCTCTGTCAGTAGGGGGACTTGCTGCCCCCCTCAGCCTAGAAGTGAAGGGAGCAGCTGTGAGTGCCCTTCGTCGCCCGCATCTTCTGACGCAGTTACTCCCATAGTACCGCCTTGTAGAAGTTCTGTCATGATGGCTTTTAGGATGACCGGTTGTGGTGTCAGATGTAAAGCAGGCCTCCGCATCTCATGGCTGCCTTGGTGTCCCTCCATCTCTGCCATCCTTCATAATGAGAGGGATCTCAGAAGGTAGGTGGCTGGGGTCCATATGAAGCTTGTAGAGGAGCTGTCAGTGCTACCTGCGAGAGCTCCACGTATAGGTCAATGGGGCGCTGTGCCCACAGTCCCCAAAGTAGTTCCTTTGTGTGTCAAAGTATGTCCCTTCTTGTTAAAAGGGTCTGTTGGCAATAAATGTCTTCCCGCCGGGACCCCCAGTAATCAGCCGTCGTCTGTGGGGAGACACGGCGGTAAGAGTTGATTTTCCCTGCAGCGTCACCATGAGGGAAATTACACTGTGCCCATCCATATCAGTGGGTTGTCTGTGGTAGGTAGGGGCAGGGGAGAGCTCCAGCCACTACATCTGTCACTCAGAGCAGAGAGAGCCACTGAGAAGCTCCGCCTCCACGGCACTTGCTGGAGCGGAATCTGTTGTCAGAATTCATATTCACACTGCTCCTGATAATAAAAGCTCCACAAAATGAGTGTTTGTACCGCTCCCCCCTGCCCCTACCTACAACAGCCTCCCGTGTAATGCTTCATTTCCCCTGTGGTGGCGCTGCAGGGAAAACCAACACTTACTGCCGTGTGCTGTCAGCAGTTTAGTATGGTCAGAAACACGACTGAGAGCCGCTCTTTGTAACTGCTCTCTACTCTGCCCACAAGGTGAGCGTCCTGTACGGTGCACCCTGCTGTATAGAAGGCGTATTGTGTTACATGGGCCTGCTGATGGGGGCTTGACCATCACTCCCACCAGATGGGGGATGTGGGTGCCCCGTTCTTGTGCAGTCTCACCATCCCCCAGTTTCAGTTATCCCCTTTCCAATCTTCTGACTGAAATAGGCCTTTAACTCCTATTTGCAAAATTGGTGAAAATAGGCCTTCTAAACTAGAAATGTTCTTAACCCCTTCCTGACCCTCGCTGTACATGTACGGCACATTGGGAAGTGACTTCCTGACCTGCGGTCTCTCGATTGGCAGCAGGGGCCTGCCTGTTCCTGACACTGAAGACTCAGCACATTACCCCTTAGATGCCACGGTCAATGCTGAGGGGGTTTACAGCCTGCCAGCTACGGAGGTCCACGGGTGAGGCCACCTGCACACAACCATATCCATTTTGTGATCCGCAAAATACGGATGCAGTCCATATACATCCCACAATTTTCACTGGCCCCACATTAAAAAGCCTATTATATTAATTTGTGGCCTGGGCGCATGGATGACATTCCTGTGCTGTCCGACCCATAGAAATGAATAAAAAAAATCCGACACAGAGCGCGTGAGGCCTAATACTGTTCCAATGCGGTACAATACAGACCCCCAAAAGTGGACGTCCCCTAGTGGGACAAAAATAACAAGTAGGAACATTAGTTGTGTTTTCTAAAAGTTAAAAAATAAGTGTCAACTAGGAAAAAGGGTACTTTTTTTTTTTATCATCAAGCCATTGATTCCTTGAGGGTGTAGTTTCTAAAATGGGGTCTTTTATGGGTGGTTTCTATTATATAAGCCTCACAACGTCACTTCAAATCTGAATAGATCCCAAAAGGGGGTTTCTGAGACTTTCTAACTGATCGGTGGGGGTCTGACACCCGGGACCTGCGCCGATCAGGCGTTCTCTCTGCTTTCCTAGGCCGACTGATGCCACATTCAGCGGTCACGTAGCTTAGGAGCAGACCCATAGAAGTGAATTTTCCTCCTATGTCTACTTTGTCATTTTTTTACGATGTTATAAGGCTTCGAATTTTTCTAGAAAGCATAGCAGAGGTGACATGTTCCCTTTAATAACTATTGTCTGAGGTATCATTATCTGTCCTAATAGCTGAGAAATATAAATTTACAAAATTGTGAATTTTTCAACTTTTCTGTGAAGAAAGTTTAAAGCGTGAAGTACAATGTGTCACGAGAAATCGTCTGGATAAGTAAAGAGCATTTCGAAGGTGTTGCCACATAAAGTGCCACCTGTCAGATGTGGAAAATGTATCTCTTGTCAGGAAGGAGAAAAATGGCAGTCATGAAGGGGTTAAGGCTTCGACCTGACCGTGTTTCTGGCTACATGCTCCGTTGGGCCATACCCTTAATGTCCGGTAGACTTTCCTGATATGAGGAGTGGTCATGACGCCTGAGTTGTGAAGTTGAGGGACAAGTGTGAAATGACGCCGCCCGGTAGAGCCTGGCATCTCAGCGCTCTGTATCTCCCGCCGCCTCTCTGCACAGATGTCGCACATCCCGGCAGCTGGCTTACGGTCTTATCTCTGCAGTCGGTTGGCGAGTGCTCCGCGACACCAGGAAGGAGCTGTCACCCGGAGATATCCGGCTGACGTGGTGTTAAACACCTAATGGTGGATATCATACCTTGCAGGAAAATAGGCATCGTCCTCCATCAGGCCGCCGTGTTGTGGATGTCAGAGCCTGACGGCCATGCTTAGAGAGGCTGACCACAGCGGGGTGACACTGCACCACCCTGACATTGCCAGGCAGTAAGGTGACCCGAGACTGGCATTAAAGAGGCTAAGAATGCAACCTGCAAAGGTAAAGGGGTGCTCCGCTTTAAATATATTCATGACCTATGGTCAGGATAGGTCATCAGAATCCGATTAGTGGCCGACTGACGACCTGCACCCCCTCGCCGATCAGTTGTTTGAAGAGAAGGCTGCACTCGTACGAGAGCTGCCTTCTCTTCATGGATTACCTTCTCGCTGTCGCTGTGGAAGCGGAATTACACCTCCTCGGTCCCGTTCACTTCAGTGGCCGGCTCTGTAGTATTCACTTGAACAGAAGAAAGCCGTCCCATTGAAGTTAATGGGACGGCTTGGTTGTAGCCGCACTGCAATTGCTGCGCCGAGCGGGTAAACAATGAAGGGAAGGTCGCGCTCATACCGGCGCAGCCTTCTCTAAAAACAGTTGATCGGCGGGGGGTTTCTGGGAATCAGACCTCCGCCGATCTGATATTGATGACCTATCCTGAGGAGAAGTCATCAATATAAATAAAGCTGACAAACGCCTTTAACCCTTTCTACCCCAGGCCAGTTTTCACCTTCCTGCCCAGGCCATTTTTTTGCAAATCTGACAGGCCCTTTTATGTGATAATAACTTTGGAGCACTTTTACTTATCCAGGCCATTCTGAGATTGTTCTCATGACACGTTGTACTTCACGACAGTGCTAAATTTGAGTCAATATATTTTTCCTTTGTTTATAAAAAAAAAAAAAATCCCAAATTTACCAAAAATGTGGAAAAATTAACAATTTTCTAAATTTTAATTTCTCTATTTTTAAAACGGATGGTAATTTCTCATAAACTAGTTCTTAGTCATCATTCCCCGTATGTCTACTTTATGTTGGCATCATTTTGTAAATGTCATTTTATTTTTTTAGGACGTTAGAAGGCTTGAAGTATAGAAGCCATTTTTCAAATTTTCAACAAAATTTCCCAAACCGTTTTTTTTTTAAGCACCAATTCAGTTATAAAGTGATTTTGAGGGGCTTACATAATGGAAAACCCCCATAAATGACCCCATTTTAGAAACTACACCCCTCAAATCATTCAAAACTGATGTTACAGGCTTTGTTAACCCTTGAGGTGTTCCACAAGAATTAAAGTAAAATGGAGTGACATTTTCATTGGTACCATTTTGGGGTACAAGACTTTTTGATTTCTTGGTATTACACCCTTTGTGAGGCAAGATGAAGAAAAGCCGGGTTTTTACAGTATTCACCTGAGAGGGCATATAATGAGATACTTTTTAAGTTTTACACAGTAAATGCATTTTTGAACAGAATAAAATCTTGTTTTTGTGTTGCCCTTTTCTGAGACACATAATTTTTTTATTTTTATTTTTCTGGCGGTAGGGCGGTATTGTCTTGGGTAGGGTGTTTTCACTGATGCCGGCTCATACAGCATAAATGTGGCAGAAAGTGCTCCAGCGCAGACTCAAGCAAAATATTCCTCTCGTGATAAATTCTCCCAATGCGGATTTTTCACCGATGGTCACTAGGAGTGGAGTTGTTGTTCTGTAGTTTTCTTCACACTTGTGAAAAATGCTTGCGAAACGGATACAATCTGAATGGAAGTAAAAGCAATCGCATACAAAACTGACTGAACTTGCGTGCAAAACCATCAGTTTTTTTTTCCTGAACGGACCATGAGAGAATCCGTACCGCTCCTGTGACAGAGACAGAAAGTGCTTCATATGTGGTATTAAATTGATTGTATTAAAGGGGTATTACCGTCATATAGTCTTATGGCATCTCACTAGGATAAGCCTATTTAAATCCTCATGATAGGCCGCCACTAGCTTTATCAGCGGGCTTCTGGCCCTGTGCACCCCGCCGATCAGCCGTTCTGTGTAGCTCTGTCAGCATTGCAGTGGACAGCGCTCGTCACTGTCAGCGCTGCAGTGTTCACGGTGCTCTGTAACTCCAGAACGACTGATCGGCGGGTGTGTGGAGTGCCGGACCCCAGCCTATCCTGAGGAGAGGCCACCACTTTAGAAAGGCAGGACAACCCCGTCAACATTGTAGTAGGTTCAGCGTCTGGGACGCGCACCATTCCCAAGAATGAGGGATGGCCGTCCCTTCAGCTTTGTCGCTGCACAGCCGCACTTCCACCTGTTGTCCAGGGAACTGCAACACCGCTCCATTTAAAGGGAACCTGTCCCCATGAAAGTGCCGTCTGCAGGCAGCATGTTGTAGAGCTGGAGGAGCCGGGCAGGCTGATCTGTCCTGTAACATGTTGCCGGCACCGACTCTCCTGACCGGCCTGTTATAGGCCAAGTCCAGGCGCAGTGGGTTTTGCACTGCAGCAGTTTACAGTACAATACAAGTGGCAGGGCTTTTCAGAACCTCATAACCTGTACCAGAAACATTCTGGATGGAAATGGGAGCTTGTTGTAGCCTTTCGAATCGACAGCATGCTGATTCTGCTGTGTAAGCCCATGACGCCCATGCAGATATTGCTGTGTTCGGATCATCCCCGGGCCTTAGTAATCCTTTTCTTCATGCAGTGACACTTAAGGAGTTTCATTTCTTCTAACTCTGTTTTGCTGTTCTTCGGTTAAAACTTCTAGAAATCTATAAATCAACTGACAACTGGGTGTTACTAGTTGGGGGGGTGTCCTTTCACATGCTGACAATGTCAAATCAGTGCAGGCAGGGTACAGAAATGTCCCCCATATGCCGGGCCCCTCACAGCTAATGTGCAGCTCCCGATCCCTGCACCGCCGCTAAACTGTCAGCACTGATGGAAGATCTAGCCCATCAGCGGCCTCCACTTTCTTATAGGGGATGTAGCGAATGCACAGTCCTTCCTCGGTGCAAGGGAATGGAGGCCGCTGATGGACGGGATCCTTCGTCAGCCATGTTCTCAGCGCAGCGCCAGCATGCAGGTCAGCGGACCAGCGCGTGAGGATGAATTCTTCTTATTACACTATTGGACAGCAGTGCTGACAGATTAATAATGCTTATTACCAGCTGCATGTATGTTCCCAGTACACGTGCGGCTAGTAATACAATCTACCCATCCTTTAGTGTTCTCCATACTGTTCCGTCTGAATCCAGTCAGCATCTATTAGATTTGGGAGCCTGCATGTCAGTCCATCCGATGCTCTGGCGCTGAACCATCTGGCTGTTGCAAAACTACTACTCCCAGCATTTTTTGGCAGTCGCTTCCTAGAGCTCAGTGCAGAATAGTACTGACTAATACGTGTGCAGACGGAAATGTGTCCTATGTGAGCCCCGAGCCTCGTGTGACCTTGTCGTAGGTTGGAGACACTCAGCGGCCAGGGGATGATGCCGGAGCTCGGGGTAGTTGCCGTTGGCCCCAATGCCTCTTTTCGCTGGGCGGCTTGCTAGATCACGGGCTAGAATATTGATCCTGTAGAAGAGCTCCCTACTAACAGGCCGGGCAAATCTGGAGAAAACTTCCATTAAAGAGGTCAGTCCCGTGTCTGTCACTCACTGATCCTTCATAATCACCTTAGAGTAACTTTGTCTCCAGCTCAGTGTTTAACCCTGCAGTGTCCAGACCAGATTAGCTGTAAAGCAGGCTCCGTGATATGGCAGCGTGCATGAAGCCCACTGCCTTGGTGGCCGGTATTGTACGATGCCTGCTTAGCTGGCCTCCGAATGCTCCGCACTGCTGCTCCGTCCACCTCCACGGCACTGCTGCCGATGGCCAAGCACTGTGCCGTCATCTGTAGTCAAATGCCTTGGCACAAAAAGCGTCTCCATTTACCTTATACACCTCTTTCTTTCTCGCAGTGGTGACTGCTAATGTGCTTTCTCTCCCCTTACTCAGAACCCAAAGTGTGCTAAAAGACCCCAAAAATAGTTTTAGGGACAATAATAAAAATCCTGGAAGCTCATGTGCCCATACACATAATAGTAAACCAAAGTGAACCCACTGAGATGGACAGGGAGAGAAGGATTGGGCATGTTGAAATCTAGCTGTGGCCGAAGAGCAGCTTTTCCCATCGAACACGTGCAAGCTTCGCCCAGCCGAGTGTGCGTGTAGTTGGGCTAACAGCTATTGCAGGTGTATCAGCGACGTTGGCAATAACTGGCTCATGAGCCGTATATGGGCGACCCGAATTTCCCTGCCAAGATGTCTTGAGGCTCGCCAGTTGTAGCTGAAGGCGCTTTATGGTGGAATCGGGAGAAATGGCACAATGGTGTCATTGGCTTTAGTCTTGGTCTGCTTGATGACTTCTCCTTCGATATTTTGATATTGACGCCATATCCCCTTTTTATTCCGTGGGCAGAGCTCTGTGTGTACTGGTGTGAATGTGCCTTTAATTGACCTGAATGGCACCGAGCTGCCTGGCACAGCCACATTCACCTGCATAGGGCGCTGCCTGTGTAAGCTGTGATCTTTTACTTCATGGGTGGGAGTGCTGTGTGACCCCCCCCACCAGTCAGGCATCCGTGGCTCCATAAGTGGCAGCGTAGACACATGACAGTGACAATTATCCCTAATGCAGGGGAAGTCGGCGCCTACGTTATGGTGCTCAGTCCGAGTATATTGTGCACCATAGTGTAGCCCGGATAGTGCCATGTGTAGGACCTACAAGGGATACATTTATTTTTCCCACTTGAGACTACGGACAAATGGAACGAAGTTTGAATGGCTGAAATGGACAATTTTAGACTCTTTTCTCCAGACCTTTGGCGACTTTTTGTGACTCTAAGCTTGATGGTCACCAACCAATGGCCGATATCTTTGTAAAAGTTGATCTGCTGTGTTTTTTAGTTGTTGTCAGGTGCCATGGTTGAAAACCTCCACAGCCCTTCTGGTATTGATCTAGTGTTGCCGTTTAGCCGGACTGATCCGATAGTGATGACTACTCCTGAGGATAGGTCTTCAATATCGAATACCCCTTTAAAGATGTTTGATACTAATGACTTATCTTCAGGATAGGTCATCGGTATCTGATTGGTGGGCACCAGTGCTCCTGTGAGTGCCACCTCCTTCGCGCAGTTTACCAAGCATAGCGTCTTTGGTTGGTATCGTGCTCAGCCCCGTAGAAGTGAATGTGGCTGAGCGCAATACCAAACACAGCCACTATACAATGTATGGCGCCGTGCCTGGTAAGGCCGCAGCACTCACAGGAGCACAGGTGCCTTCTCAAACAGCTGATTAGCGGGGGTCCCAGGTGTCAGATCGGAAAACCCCTTTAATTTCCTCTAGTCTATCTTAAACCCAGCCATAGCATTGACTTTGGCATCCTCCTAGCACTGTTTTTGGTGGTGCTTTTTCTTGTCCCTCTCCCACCCCCCGGGTCTGGACCCTGCCTTGGATCTACACACTGATTAGTGATGGGATTAGAAAGGCATTAGGAATGTGCCGGCTCATACCGATTCCAGGCTGATAGTAGGGAGCAGTACACTGCAGAGCCGGTCTGCATATACCAGGGAGGGGTCGCTCCACTGATAAAGCTGTGTAACCCCTAATAACGCCAGACCTAGGATGTGAGAGAAATGGCACCAGCCTTAAGGTGCATTTACATGGGCCGAGCTGGGAAGGAAGCGTTCCTTGCCGACCGTCCACTGCTCGTTCAGCGGAGGTGATGCAGCGATCTCCTCCACAGTATGAGGACAAGGAAATGCTATTGCAAATGCTTGTCCTCATACAGATGCAGTAGATCGCTGTTTGACAGCACGACCGGCTGCCCAGAAACGATCATTCACGTGTCTACACTAAACATTTTCCACCCAACGAACGAGCGGTTCCCTTACACGGGCAGATTGTCGGGAACAAGCAGGCAGCAGTTTTTTGTGCGGCCAACCGCATTTGTGCCATTCGTAAAGGGGTTGTATCGTGAAGCATATTCTACGTTTTCCAAACCAGCACCTGGATCTGAATACTTCTGTAATTACGAGTAATTAAACATTTAGTCAGTGAGCTCTTCAATCAAATGTATCTGTACAGCGACAGCGGCCGTCTGTTCTTTTCCTTATTTTTTGTCCCTCTCACTGAGGTGGTCGCAAGTGTTTATTTTAAATCTTCAGCTGTCACCAACCATATGTTCTGTTAGAAGCTGTGGCAGTTCCAGGGTGAGAGCTGCAGCAGAAAGGACATGCCCCCCGATCTGCCAGGCTGAAGATAATATACCAGATCAATTGGAGTGGTGAATCTGGAAATCTCTGGATCCATGTGAGGTACAGGACTGGTTCTAGGTTTGTTTAAAAAAAAAAAACGTATTGTCATGTACTAATCGCTAATTTTCATTTTTTACGTCAATCATGGCATTACCCCTTTAAGATGTAGCTTTCCACGGCAGACTTTGTAATTCAGGGTAATCCACAGCAAACACACAGCAATATTTGCAGGCCCAAAGCAGAAATGTCATTGCTTTTACAACTTGTGGAGACATACCCTAAACGTGACGTGCCCTAAGGCCTCATTCACACCACATATCAGCAGTCCACTGACACTGTAAGGAGAGGAGTATGTCTGGTTGTTAGTTGTCTTGCTTTGGTCGGCCAGTCCTAGAGCCTTTTTGGAGGGAGATGTGTGTGTTGCACTTGGAACAGGTAGACGCGTATCCGGTGTTGGTTTGCTCTGAGAAGCGCGCTGTATCCGTGATGTGTTTTACTTCTGGCTCCACAGAACCAATACATTTTAATGCTGTATGATCTGAAGGGCAATTCGCTCAAGCCTATTGAGGATGCCGGGCCCTTTAATGTTTTGTTTACAGGTTGTAGAGTTACCAATGGATATATTCATAGGGCCACATTCAGCCAGGGTATAGCAAAAGTTTCCTTTTGTCAGATGTTGGCGAGAACAACAGGATTTTTTTTTTTTCTAGATTGTATAGAATATCATGGTCTACATCCTATACATAAGCGTCCTGCCAAAAGAATACCATGTGATTATTTTTTATTATTTAAATGATGGAACCTGTATGTGATCTACTGCAAAAACAGTGCCATTAGGCTTTACTTTTCAGTTCCAAGCTACCACTTGGAACCGAACCCAAGTTCGGGAAATGTTTTCTACAGTATAAATCAATTTCTGAAGTTATTATGCGAAGTCTCGCGGGACTTCGCAAAGTAAAAACTTTGGCTCATCGGAGCCAATACATTCTAATACTGTAGGGAGCGCTCCCTCCGTACAGCATTGAAACTAAGTTTTATGAGAATCGACTTCGGATGTTTTACCTGAAGTTGATTCACTCATCCTTTAGATATCACCTCTGTGTATAGAGAAGGCCCCTTTCACACGAACGTGTTTTTTGCGAGTGTACGGGCCATTTTTTGCGTTCCGTATACGGAACCATTCATTCCAATGGGTCTGCAAAAAAAAAAAAAACAGAAGGTACTCAGTATGCATTCAGTTTCTGTATTTCCGTTCCGTTAAAAGATAGAACATGTCCTATTATTGTCCGCATAACGGACACAAGGTTAGTACTGTTCTATTAGGGGCCAGATGTTCCGTTCCGCAAAAAACGGAATGCACACGGACGTCACTTTTTTTTTTTTTTTTTGTGCATCCGTTTTTTGTGGACCGCAAAACCATATGGTCGTGTGAAAGAGGCCTAAGTAGGTGGCTGCAGTAAAGTGATCTGTATAGACATGGCTCCTATTATTAGGCCTAGTGCCCAGTGCAAAAACTGCAGGATTTTATGGTTTTTGTTTAAATATAGATATTGACATGGAAAATTAAAAATAACCACCAAAAATGATTTAAAAGTATGTTAAACATAAAAAGTTGATTTAAACAATGTGGTTTTCTGATGACACATTCCCTTTAGGACTTTCGGAAGCGCTCCATGGTCGCTGCACATACAGATAGTTCTCCGCATCGTCATGGCCCAGAAGGGAATTCCTGGGTAATGCCCTCCCTCCATGTGCAGCTCTCTGCTGGAGATAGGCGGCCGCAGTCACGTCTGTGGTGTGCTCTGACTACAAGGTTCATCTGCTGGGAAAGTGACGGCTGTCTCTTATCTCGGTGACATACGCTCAGCACTTTATCGGCTCGACATGTACAGTTTGAGTTATTGATAGTCATGGCATCCGTAGCCTTTCCATTGCATGGATAATTGGGATTTCCAAACTAAAAATGACCGTACACTTGGGAATGCCTATCTGGCTGATCACTGTCTGTCCTGACCTGATTTCTTCCCCCCAGCCCACATATAGACATATATGCATGCTCGGCTGAGCATGCATGTGTTGGGGAATGGAGAGGGTACGAAGTTGTTGGCAGACACCACCCCAAGAACAGAAGGATCGGGCCATGTTCATATTCAGCATTCCTGACCCTCCTCTCCTGAAGACGTCTGCTGTTGGCAGTCGGGAGGCCCCGTACACACTAGATTGGGGTAGGCACTTCCCAGCACCTAAGCCGTTGTGTAACTACAACTCCCAGGATGCATGCTTGCTCTGCCTTTCCCAGAACTCTGATAGAAACGAATGGACATTGGAGCATGTTGGGAGTTGTAGTTTCGGAACAGCTGGAGTGCCGAAGTTGACCCCTACACTAGATGACCGGCTGAGATTGCCAGTTTCAGCCCTCATACATCTCTGGCCAGTGAATGGGACATCAACTAATTTCCCCCCTCCCCCAATACACATGCATGCCCATGCACCTCTGCTTGTGATGATTGGACCAGGCTAGGTGACTTTGCAGGAACCTGGCCCTGTCAATTAATGAGTGGGAGAGGCTGGCAGAAGAATCAGCAGGGGCAATGGTGCACGAAGTGTCTCTGCCCGCCCTCTGTGCACTTAACTGCTCATTTACATATGGATTAATAGTACTGTTTCTCAATAGATCTCTAAGGGAAAGGCGTCAGCTGCGCTGGTCGATAAGACGTGGCGCCTGATTTCTGTTTTTTAACTGCTCGTGTTCCCCATGTAGTAATTTTCTTACAGCTGCATCTTGTACCCATCCTCTTACTCCTGCTATAAGGTTATGAATAAAGGTCTATTTGGTGTTACCTGTCAGGTATGTCCCTGCACTAAGTGTGCTGCCAGTGTCAAACTGCAAGGACACACCCCCAACTAGTAACACCGAGTTGTACTTTATTCATAAACTTCTAACAGTAATAAGAGTGATGCCAAAACAGTCATAAGAATGAGTGACCATTTCATCTGGAATACGATTATTTACGGACATGTCTGGAGTGAGGATGGGTCCTCTTTAAGGCCTCATGCACACGACTGGAGTTCTGGTCCGGATCGCACATGGACCCATTCATTTCTTTGGGTCCCCCCAAAAATGGGGACAGCATACGGATGTCATCCATGTGGCCGTTCCCCAACTTATAGAACGTGTTTTATTCTTGTCCGTTTTGTGGACCAGAACAGGCATTTCTAGTTAAGGGAGTGAGACAATTGTGACCTGCACACAGCCGGCATCTGTATTTCGGAGGCTGGCTTCTGCAGCCTGACAGCCTGAGACGATTTATGATCTGGGTTTGGGGAAAATGTGGCAAGAAATGTCTGGTACGGGGACCTCTTCACGTATATCTCAGTGTGAGACAAGAT
The DNA here is from genome assembly GCA_033119425.1 of Bufotes viridis. Taxonomy (NCBI): domain Eukaryota; kingdom Metazoa; phylum Chordata; class Amphibia; order Anura; family Bufonidae; genus Bufotes; species Bufotes viridis. The sequence continues at coordinate 482,059,662 of CM065590.1, read as the reverse complement.
GGGGAAAGTGTCCTGGAAGTTCTTATGAACAGGTTTGCCGGAGGGCGTGTCACGTGTGCTGCGGATCTCAGGATTTGTCCTTATGTTACAAATGCTCCTCTCTACCCAGTGGTTGTTAATGTTTTATTACTTGCCCCAGGCATCCTAAAACGAGGAACAGAACTGGTTTTAAATACAACTTAACAATCACAAATTCTCAGGCTCATACATGTGAGCGCCGGCAGTATAATACTGCCGCCACTCCGGAGCCCTGCTCCTCACCTATGTGAGATTTTAGAGTAGTAATAATAGATGTTCTTGATTTTGGGAAAGCTGGGTGACATCTAATTCAGCTGTCCTCCTTTTCATGATCTGCAAGACCCCCCCCCCACATCACGGAATTGACTGCGTTCACCCCTGCGCTCAGTGTCGGGAGAAAGCGGTCAATCAGCATCATGGGAGTGATTTTATGAAAAGTACTGTGCGGGAAAAAAACAGCGAGTGACCCAGCAGTGGAATGAGGGTCTCTGTCACCAGTGTGTGCTGCCCCCTGGAGCCCTGCTGATGGTTTCCCTCTACTGGTTGAGGTAGCATCCCGCTGGATCTGGGATAGTCATTACTCCAGGAGGTGCTGCTTGCAGGGTCTCTCGGGTTTCCGTGACTTCATGCTTTTCTGGCTGCTGCAGCTTCCTCTGCTCTCTGCACCTCGCCACACCCCATTATTTGTGTGTCAGGGACCGTGGTCTCCTCGCTGATGACTTTCTGTTCAGTATTTTTGAGGTTATATTAATGAGTTGTTTCATTACAAACATTCCCGCATAATAGGAAAGACCCCAAAAAAATACAGAGCAGGCGTATGCATGCACGCGTTTAGGCCGTGTTCACACTGTCTAGCTTCTGTCAGGATTAAACGGGTAATCCCATCTGGTATATGCCATCAGTGTTAGATAGGTGCAGGTCCCACGTCTGGGACCCACCCCTATATCCAGAACAGGACCCCCGAAGTGAGCAGATAGCATCCGTTCATGCCTGGCCACCTGTGGGGGCTCGGCCATGGTCAGAACTCCCATAGTGATGACTGGAGAGCATGCCTCGTGTATGCAGTACACTCTCCTCTTGGGTGGATCCCAGAGGTTAGACCCACTCCTATCTAACATTGACAGCATATCCTCCTAGTGATCTGTCATCAAAGTCCCAGATAGGCCAACCCCTTTAATGAGCGGAATCTACTGACGAGCCACAGATTAGCGCCATTGAATGACAGTGGGGGCAATAAGTGTGAAGATTCCCTGACCGGTCCATGGCGGAAACTAAATTAGAAATTGTGCCATGGACTCTCTAAAATGTCCACAGTGACCAATGAGAAATATACTCTCCCCTGTAGCCGCACGTCCTCTGCCGCATGGGTCTGTGAGTGCTTCATGTCCTCATTCGGTGGAGCATGAGGGCCTATTGCTGGCACAAAACGATCTGGGTTGCTGTAATGACCATTCTTGTCTGGCTGCTAGGTCATTTTGTCTACAGTCCGATGGGGGCTCGACCAGCCAGGCCTGTAAGCATGTATGATTTCTTCACACAGGTGGAAGGTCTTGTAGTTGGGCGGGCAGAGCACTGTGCCAGGGCAGGACAGCGGTGCCATATGCACGTACCTTCCCTTGGGGCAAGGGCTCATCAGCACATCAAGGCTGCCCGTTTGGCATCACTGAAACTGTCTTGGATTCACTAAAGTACACTGCGCCCCCATAATATGAGAAACCAGTCATCATCTCCTCAGCAAATAGTCACCTAAGTATAAGAAAAAATGCTGAAATGTATGCTGTAGAAATCGGGAGAAGCTGAGGAATCGCGCTCCACAAGGGCGGACGCTCCTTCGGCACTGCTGTCCAGAGCTGCCTGTCGCTGCCATTTTTAATCTGTAGCGCTGTCATTGAACTGAGAAGAAGGGTCATTCTGTGGGGGGGCATAGATTTTGGAGATACCTTGCCTGCTGCCGCGGACATTAGGAATGAGGAATACTCTAAATGTCTCCTGTCTGTAACCCTACAAAAGCCAGCCTCTCCCCTCCTAAAATGTCTGACAGCAAAGGTGAAGTCAGTTGAAACTACGCCCTGTCCAAGAACTGCAGCATTTGGCCGTAAAGCCTTGTGTGCAGTAAACCATGCATTGGCCGTACTAGTGCCTGGCTGGTCATGTGACTCCTTTTTGTGGCGCTCTTTATCCTGCAGGTTGTGTACTGGATTCTGATTTGTTAGACTTCCAACTCAGCGCCGTCGAATATTGAACCCGTTTATAGCAGGAAGCTGCTCGTCCCGTGTGAAAGGACCTTAACCCATTCACTGCTGGCGTTCTGTGATTGTGAAGTCGCTTTATGGTGTGAACTATGACTTGGGAGGAAGCGATCAGCCAGACCTTGAACGCTCCACAAGTGGTGTAAGATAATGTGATATTTTTGGGCTTTGAACTTGGTATCGGTGTTTCTGGATGGCCATACGTTGCTCTAATGGCCCCTGGAATCTAATTTTTTACTCTTGTATTTGTAAGGGTACCTTCACACGTCGTGGAGAATTCTGCCAGAAAATCTGCAGCATCAAGACTTCTACCATGTTATCCTATGGGAAACCAATCCTGCAATAGAAAAATCTGCAACAAAATCCGCACGGATTTTGTTTAACATTTTCCTCCACATTTTCTCCTGCAGACTCGGTTTGCCTTTAAATTAAATGTAGAGGTTCTCGTACAGGAAATCTGCACCATAATTCACACCAAAAACTCCTCAACAATGTTGCGCATTTGCTGGCAGAATTTTCCGCAGCGTGTAAAGGCACCCTATTACAGTTAGGGCTCATGCACTCGAACATATATTTCTTCCGTGTCCGCCCTGTTTTTTTGTTTTTTTTTTCGTGGTCCATATTCAGAACCGTTTACTTCATTGGGGCCGCAGAAAACGGAAATTACTCCTTATCCGTATGGCCATTCTGCCCAAAAAATAGAACATATCATGGTATTGTCTTCACTACAGACAGATAGGACTGTTCTATTAGGGCCCGGCTGTTCTGTTCCACAAAATGCGGAACGCACGCGGACAGTGTCCATGTATTACGGATCTGCATTTTGTGGACTCGAAAACATCCAATGGTCGTGTGCACTAGCCCTTAAAGGGAGTCTTTCACCCCAAATGTGCACTATCTCACACTAACACCATTGCATCGATAACAGTCCCCACATTAAAATCCTACTTGCCATAAGGTTGTCAGTTGCATAGTTCGTCTAAAAAATACTTTTATTGTATATGTAAATCAGGGTCTGAAGGTGCCCAGGGGCGGCGTTCCAACGGTCGGTGCCCAGGCCCCGTGCTGATTTCCATGTGCAACCCCTCCCCTTTCACCCATTTGGCCCGCCCTTTCTCTGGCTGATTACCTCCTCTACTTCTTAAATGCAGCGCCTGCGCCGATGACAGCCCTCTGATGCAGCGTCGGCTGGAGCATGACGTATGGGCCGGCGCATGCGCAATGTACTACCCATTACTGGCAGATGCCTCAGAGTATCCAGTGCGCATGCACCGGCCAGTACGTCACGCTCCAGCCGATGCTGCATCAGAGGGCTGTCATCGGCGCAGGCGCTGCATTTCAGAAGAAAAGGGTGAAAGGGGAGTTGTTGCACATGGAAATCAGCACGGGGCCTGGGCACCGGCCGTTGGAACGCCGCCCCTGGGCACCTTCAGACCCTGATTTACATATACAATAAAAGTGTTTTTTAGACGAACTATGCAACTGACAACCTTATGGTAAGTAGGATTTTAATGTGGGGACTGTTATCAACGCAATGGTGTTAGTGTGAGATAGTGCACATTTGGGGTGAAAGACTCCCTTTAAGACGTTGTGGAAAAATCCATGGCGGATTTTGCTGTGAAGACACTGCATCATTAGGTGTCACGTGCAGATTTTCTAGCAGTTTTAACCCATTACATTCCATAAAGTAAAATCTGCTGCAAAACGAGTTTTCCGTCCGTCCCATTTCAATGGGTTTGTCAGCGGTCAGGAAAATCGTAGCATGTTCTATATTGTGCATTTTTCACGTAGCTCTGGCTCCATAGAAAAATGGGGCTATGTGAAAATCTCAAGGCCTCCGGATGTAATGCATGGTTCACTGATGGTTGTTGGCTTGTGTTATTCTCCATGGGGGTGAAAAACTGATGCAATCCTGACAGAACAAGCTGACACTGAACACAATTGCACACAGAATTGATTCAACTTTTATGAAAAAGCATCAGTTTTTCACTGGACAGACCCTGACGCGTTCTGTGTCACAAGAGGCCTTTCACATGTTCATGGTGACATCTGGGACCATGTGTTCAGGGGTTCATTCGTGAAGATATCCTTGAAGGATCCATTTTTGGTTATTTTATCAGTTTTTTGCTCTCCATGTCTCATCCGTATTCCACAAATACTGCCAGAGCTTATTCTAACAACGATTTGTGAGAACCACAGACCAAACATGGATGACATCCGTGTTGTGTCTATGATTTTTACTGACCCATAGACTTTATAGGGGTTATCCAAACCCGGAAATGCCCCCCATATGCCCGGGCTCCTCGCACACAATGTACTTACCTTGCTCTCTGGCACCCGCATGGCTTCTGGTCCACCGCTGCTTCTCCCAGTGTGCGGATTAAAACATCCGGTGTTGTGGCAGACGGTGACGGGGACGAGCCTCCCTAGCGTCAGCCGGGCATATGAGGGGCAATTCAGAGATCGGATAACCAGAATAAGGCAGGCTTCTGTGGTGTCTGTAGACCACTAATGTATGAATGCACACATTAAAGTCAATGCATGCGTGCGGTCTGATTCACTGACGTGTGAATGACGCCTTATATGGACCCATATGTGTCCCTCATTTGTAGAACGATCCGTTTTACGGTGATACCTCAGGGTGACAGCACATGATGTGCCTCTGGGTTCCGGATAGAAGCTTTGGGGGGATCTATGTGCTGGTTACTGGGTGACTTTGCTGCTTTAGGCCATGTTTGCTGTGCCATAGACAAGATACAAGCCGGGGGCAGCCGCTGACAGAGCTCTCATGGGAGTGGAAGGAAATGAATCCTTCCTGCAGCCCTCCTGAGCGCTATCTAAGGCCCCTGAGAAGGCAGTGTTCTCGGCACTTATTAGACATTTAGCTTTTATTGCAGTTTTATTCATGTATATGGTAAGTGTGGGCTGCCGAGCTCCGTCCAGCAGAGTCTGTCACCACCACCAGAGCTGCTCTTCTGCTGCGCACTTATTCCTGACACCAGCGCTGATCCTCCTCCGGCCGAAGACAGGAAGCCTGATCCGACTGTTAACAATAGGACACCGGCAGCTACCGAAATAACCCACGTACTGTTAAAGGGGACCGCTCCTCAATTAGTCTTATGCCAGAGGTGACCAAGGCTGTGTCACGTAGTTGAGAATGGGCGTGTTACACTGTGGTCATTACTGTAGGAAATGTAAAGGGGAACTCTAGTAGCATTAAGCTGTTCATGGCCATTGTTTATTGAGGATCTGCTTAGACTCCCTAAGGTTTTGACCTCTCCAGACTGGATCGGTTTGGTCTGTTCCTTAGGTCATCCTCTGGCCTTGGCTTGTAGCCCTACATTGCAGAAACCCGCATGCACTAGATCTGACACTCTGTTGCTCCCTAGGCCTCTGTGTACACATCTATTTCTGTTATACCATGTAGGCCGGGTTCACATCACCGTTTAGCTTTTTGTTCTTCAGAATCAAAAAAAAAATATATATATATTTTGAGCATCAGTTTGTGTCACTTCCATCAGAGAGCATATCTGGCTCCTTCTGGTATGGCTGGATCCATTACTTATAGGGGTTATGCCATGATTGATTTAAAAGAAAGAAAATCAGACATCATAATACATAGATAATACCGGCACTCACTTGTAGATATGCAAATTTTGTTTATCTACAAGTGAGTGCCGTCTTATCTATGCAAGTTTATTGGGGTTGCTGACCCCAGACACGTGCACCACGCCGACGCAGAAGGAGTGCTGATCATATAGTACATGACAATACCTTTCTAACAAACCCGGAACCAGCCCTATACCTCACATGGATCCAGAGATCTCCACGTTCATGCCCCAATTGTTCTGCTAGACTTATTTCAGGCTGACAGCTCAGGCGGGTGTTTGAAGTAACCACCTGTCGGCACTGCTCGATAATTCAGCGGTGCACGTGTCTATGGGCTGGCGTCCCAGGATACAATTGTGTAGAAAAGACCGGCACTTTTCGTGTTGCTTGTTCGGAAGGGAAGATTTTATTGGTCACATATTGTAATCCTAGTGACGCGTTTCAGCACGGATGTGCTTTCATCAGACTATACATATACATCCTATCTTTGTGCTTTATATAGACAACTCAATTACAAAGGAACTGACGTCATAAAAAAAAAACTCCTCCCACAGTGGAATCGATGGAATGAATGGTGACATTGCAATGCATTGTAAACGTGTAGAGGCAGGGAGTTGTAGTATAGTCCATGACGCTGTGAAGAGAAGAGAAGGGCCTTCAAACAATCCGATCAAAAAAAGCTACACACGTAATCGCGATTTAAGCCCTTCGGTTCCGTCGTTTGTAATCGATGAATCCAATAGGCCTCTCTTTTTAGAAGTAATTTATTTCTGTCACCCCCTCGACGAGGTAACGAGACCCCCTCAATAATCTGAAAACGCAATTGCGCTATAGAATGTTTCTTTTGGTCAAAGTGATGGGGTAAAGGGAGCAACACATTTCCTTTTCTGATGGTGGACTTGTGTTTACTTAATCTATCCTTTATTCTCATGGATGTTTCCCCAATATATACCGTATTTTTCACCCCATAAGACACACCTAGGTTTTTGAGGAGGAAAATAAGAAAAACATTTTTTTTTTAACCAAAAGGTGTGCTTTTGGTGGGTTTTGAACTATTGGTGGTCTGTGGGTGGCACTGTTATGAGGGGGATCTGTGGGTGGCACTGTTATGGGGGGGATCTGTGGGTGGCACTGTTATGGGGGGGATCTGTGGGTGGCACTGTTATGGGGGGGATCTGTGGGTGGCACTGTTATGGGGGGCAGTGCTATATATGTGTCACCCACAGATCCCCCCACCCCATAACAGTGCCATCCACATATCTCCCCCCCCCCCTCCGTCACGTAACATCAGTAAGTTACGGCCAGCCGCCTGCCCTGCCTGCTACAGGACATTTAGTAAGTAGTACAGATGGGGCTGGGGATCGGATCGGAATTTCAATGAAGGCTATTATTATAAAATGTTTAGGCAATAAGGAAGTGAGTGAGCGGTGGGGCCGGAGTACAGTGACCGCACTGCCCCACCGCATTTGCATGACACCGGGCCCCTCCTCCCTCCACCGTCCAAATGGCAGCATTTGCACCAAAAAGGGCGTCTTATGGGGCGAAAAATACGGTAATAGGCCACATGGGCATTTCAGTAGATAAATCACAAATCTACTACCACATGTGAATGTGCCTCGTATTCGGATATTCTCTCCCAAATGGGGATGTTCCTAGTCTAGGGGATGAGAGTCTACTGTCGCATTGTTTTTTCACTGCTGCCCACACCTGCCCTGACAATCTTGTCCCTAATGTTGTCCGCTCTTCTAAAACACATCATCGGAGGCCGCTGGAATTCATTTATCTGTGGGTACGATTTGGAGATGATCTGCCAGTGTTTATTAACACTGCCTCGTATTTTCTGCGTCCAGGAGTGGTATTTAATTATTTCTTTGAGCGGTCTATCTTCCTGTATCATCCCCAATTTATCTCTTTGTGTTTGTAATGACCCCCTTGGGTAACCTCTTTCGAGAAACTTACTGGTCATTTTTTCTAATCTTTTCTCGGAAGTCTCTGGATTGCTCACTATACGTTTAACCCGCTGATATTGGGAAAATGGGATCGATCTCTTACTATTGGTGGGATGCTACTAGTATAAGTGAGTAGACTATTTTTCAATAAACAGATCAGTGTGTACTTGACCCTCGCCTTTTATGACCCAAGTATCAAGAAGTGATATTCTTTCTTTATCTTGATGCACAGTAAATTGTAGCTCCGTAGGGGTAAAATCGGTAGGGGATCTAACGTCGCCCCGCCACACGCAAAAAATTTCGTCAATAAAACGCCGCCAAAAGATGCAATGTTGTAAATACGGTGGGTCAGTATAAATGAACTGACTCTCAAAATGTGACATGTAACAATTTGCGTACGGCGGGGCGACGTTCGATCCCATCGCGGTCCCATGGCCCCGCAGATAAAAAGAATCCTGAAACAGAAAGTAATTCTGTTCTGACACGATTCCTAAAAGTGACAGGAAAGATTCCTTCTCCAATCTCCTTATATGTGCTAGTGTCCAGCAGGCTTGAGACGGCTCGTATCCCTTTTTCATGAGTAATCGATGTGTGAAGACTGCATATGTCAAAAGTGACAAGTATGCAGTCCTCATCCGCCGAAACGGAGAATCTCGGACAGGAAATGTCCTGTATCACGCGAATATGATGGTGATTTCTCGGTCAATGGGGTTAATACTTTATCCAGAAGAATTGCTGGGGGGAGAGGATGGAGTCGGTGGACGCCACAATTGGGCAACCAGGAGGTCTTGTCATACACTTGGGAATTTTCGGTAAAGTGGAAAACACTGGAGTGATTGGATGTCGATTAATAAGGAATTCACCCAATTTGGCGTCTGTGACTCCATCCTCTCCAGCCCCATCAATCACCCTCTGGAGAGTGTCCTTACTGTGGTAGACGGGGTCATTTTGCATTATTTCGTAAGTTGCAGTATCACTCAGTTGTTCTAAAATTTCTGAAATGTAATATTCCCTGTCTAACACGACGAGGGCCCCCCCCCTTTGTCAGTGGGTTTAAATATCAGTGATTTGTCATCCAGCAAATGATTCAAGGCATGTTTTTCTTCTATGGATAAATTATGTTGCATGTGAAACTTTCCATGTTTGCATTGTTGCAACAAAGCATCAACATCACGCTGTGCAAAGTTAACAAAAGTCTCCACTGCATGATTTGTCCTCGGAGGCATGAAATTGCTCTCAATTCTGAGGTTGAACTGTTTTGTAGTCAACTTATCTGAGACAGACGAGCCATCTGTGTATAGAGCACTCGTGTCTTTATGGAAGTGAGCCTCCAGACGCACATTGCGATAAGAGCGTGGAAGATCCTATCCAGAGAGAACGTGTCCAAACCTCCAGTTGGGCTAAAAGACAAACCGTTTTTGAGTAAGTTCATCTGCGTCCTCTGCTCACCGCGCCTGCGCCGAATACAGAGCGGCGGCGCGGGCGCGCGATTTCAGAACGCGACAGTGCAGGAGGATCGCTGCCCTGCACTGTCAATCAAAGTGTGAAGGGGCGTGCCAGCAGGTTGCCGGACGGAGCCGCTAGGAGCAGGGCAACGCCCCCCCTGCTCCTAGAGGCTAATTTACATAATATAAAAGTAAGTTTTTCAGACTATATATACAGCGGATTTTTATAAAAAAGACATTATCAAGCTGGTCTGACATTAGCACATAGCTAATGTCAGACAGCTTATAATGTCAAAAGTTGGTGACAGAAACCCTTTAAGTTTTTAGATGACAGGTTTAACACTCAGTTCTGCGTCGTACCTGCGACCTCGTTTTCCTTGGTGCGTCTGCCTCGCCGATGATGGAGCCCGGATCTACTGATGTTTGGCTAAAAAAAAAGGCCCCCGTGGCCCACTTGAAATGTCGCTGCCAGAACCAGATGATGCTGAACCGTCTCGTCGGTCTCTTGTACGTGGGAACGGGATCGCAGTGCCCGAAGTATCTTGCCATCTGTATATTCGGCGTGACATGTAGTCCTCTGTATCTCTCAGGTATTTCCATCGTTTGATTGCTTCCTAAATCTGAGCATTGTTTGTCAAGCTTCTTCTGGAAGGATGTTGGTTCCTCTGGTTTAAGGCAATCTCTCAATTGTTCTTTCGCAGCTGTGATATTCGCGTTACACTCAGTGATCGCAATAGATAGGTGCTCAATTGTGAGTACTATAAGATCTAGTGAACAGCTCAGGCGGGTGTGTCCTTTCTGCTGTAGCTCCTTCCCTGTAACTGCCACAGCCATACTGGCTGCAACTTGCAGGATGTTGTAGGACGTTTACAGCGTCTGGTGTGGCTTTTCAGTGTGTGGGATGATTGGAGTAAGAGTCGTAAAACTCTCTTTTGCCTGAAATTTTGAATTCCCTCTTTCCAGCAAGCACTGATGGGTCAGATTGTGGCAGTAATCTGGGATTCAACAGCTTCTAGACGCTGACACATGGCAGGACGTCCATATCCGAGCGGAACTTCTCGGTGCCCTGTCTGGGACCAAGGAGAGACTTGAGTTGTGGATGGAGAGCTATGCTGGAACCATACCTTGCTGCTGTCCTCACCACCTGCTTTACCTGAGGAGACAATCCAAGGAAAGCTCATGGGCTGCTCTTCACAAAATTCTACTAGTTCTGCACTTGCTGTAAACCTGATCACGTACAAGACCAGGCTGAAGAATGTTGCTCATGTCTGGGCAGAGTCTTTGAAGGCCACCATACCTGGACCACGCATTTCAGATGTAACCAGATGCCAATCCTTCCACTTTGGTTTTCAAATTATCCAGGAGCATCCAGTGCCCATCCCTGCCAAGGGGTACATCCCGGAGCAGGCCGCTGCCCTCCGTGTCTGTGCCCCCACATGCTCTTCCCCGAGCATGGCATTGGGTTACATGATGAAATTCTGTTCGTATGCAGCCACCACTAGAAGGAGCTTACTCAGTGCAGGTCTTTTGAGCTGTGTACATCTAAATTGTAGTGGTGGCAATTCCAATTTAATTGTTGACTAGTGTTACCCACCGACTCAAACGACGTCCGCGTGTCCCCCCAGGGCTGACCATGCCATGGGTCGCACATAAAAGAACAGCGCTAGGACAGTGTATGTTACCCCCTGGGGTTGCGCGTACCACAGATTAAGAACCTAGGCTCTAGTAGAGTGTAATGCAGGGGTCTCCAAAGTGTCTCCAGCTGTTTCAGAACTACAATTCCCATCATGCTATTGTAGCTTCGCCACAGCTGGTAAGCCACAGGTTTTCGGGTAAAGCACGGAAGATTCCTAAAGTCCTATTGTTGACTGCTCCAGGCTTTTGAGGTTGTTGGTGGATGCTTTAAGAACGCTGGAAGTGGTCGTGACAGGCTGCGGAAAGACTGCTGGCAGCGCAAGCAGCCCTGGGAAAGAGATCAGGGAGTAAAGGCTCCTGTGTCTGCTGCTCGCCTGCCATTAGCAGAACCGGGCTCTCTGCAGCTGGGTAATGACCTCAGCAGAGCCCCACTTGTGTTCCTAGCGAGGAAAAGACTCTTTGGATGAGGTAAACATTGGCTCCGAGCGCCGTCCACGTCGTTCCCTAGTGGGGGATTAATTCAAGTCGGATCCGTGCCAGACACACTGAACAGGGCGACCGATGTGTTTCATGATGTGAGTGTCAGACATGGCATGTGCCCAATGCTAGTATGTTACGGGAACCCTCTGGACCTGTTCGTTTTCCATTTCTTTTCTTTCGTTTTCTTCTCCTCGCTCGTCCTCCTGGATCTCATTGCGCTGCATGGGATAAAACTTTTCTGGTTGTGTGAATGGTGGCTACATGAGCTTTGTGACTTTGTGGTGTCGGCACTATGGCTTCCCAGTTACTGAAAGCGGAGAGACCTGAAAATACTGACGACACCTCGAAAATAAATCCCAGTGTCATAATCTAGACTTGGAAAGTATACTGATATGCACAGTTTACACTCTATTTTTTAGCAGAGTAAAAATGCTTCTCGTAACCTTTTTGAGAAGTATTTTTGGCTGAGTAAGAAAGTTGTAGTAATAAATCATACATAGTAGGCCCATCTGACGTTAAAGGGGTACTCCCATCTCAGACATCGCTAGGATATGCCCCCATTGTCTGATGAGTGCGGGTCCCGCACCTACAACGAGAACTAAGCGGGGAGCGCTGTGGCTGGAGGACCCGGATTTCCCAGGGTCCATCCACCACCAAGCGCTGCTCCCACAGAAGTGAATGGAAGCGCAACGCGCATGCGTGGCCCGTACTCCCATCCATTTCTATGGGGCAGACGGAAATAGCCGAGCCAGCACTCGGCTATTTTTGGCGGCCCCATAGAAATAAACGGAGGGTGCATGCGCAGTGCACCCTCCATTCATTTCCCCGCTCCAGTCTCATTGTAGGTGCGGGTCCCAGCAGTGGGACCCGCACCCATCAGACAATGGGGGGGGGGGGCATATCCTAGCGATATGCCCCCATTGTCTGACATGGGAAATCCCATTTAAAGGGGTTGTCCAGGATTGGGGACATTGTTCTAATAGTAATAGACTGACATAAACATTACAAACATCCATTTCCTACCTTTTGAACTTGTCTCTCAAGCCCCGCTTTCATTAAGTAAATTCTTTGCATTCTTTGACGTCACAGGCAGCCTAGGTAATTGGGCGGGAACTAGGCCTGCTGACATTGCGCTAAGCCCCACCCCTCATCATTCTAAGCCCCGCCCCCCAGTCCAGTGACGTGAATGGAGGCAGATGACTATGCTAGTTAGCATAGAAAACTCCTCCCATGAAAAATACTGGCTAATGGGGCAGAAGGCTGGAGGAATTCCCCTCACCGCAGCACTTTCTCAGGATTACATGGCCATGCTGATTGTGTAAGAAAACAGACAACCCAACAATGGTTCAGCTGAAAGAAAAGGGGATCAATCATATTGGGGTAATCGGTCTGCTTTTTTTTTTTTTGGAAATAAAAGGATAATCCTATTTATCTGGTCAGTCTAAAAATAAATATTTTTAGCCCTGTACTTGTTTTTTTGGACTGAATCTTTTTTGGCTCATTCTCATACCCAGTATATTAGGGTTACCTTGAAATATGTTTATAGATATTTAGATGGGAGCGTGCCCATCATAGTGTAATGCTGTCCGTATGTTTAGGGATACATGTGGGAGTGTGCCCCTATAGTGTGATGCTGCCCGTATGTTTAGGGATATATGTGGGAGCGTGCCCCTATAGTGTGATGCTGTCCGTATGTTTAGGGATACATGTGGGAGCATGCCTCTATAGTGTGATGCTGTCCGTATGTTTAGGGATACATGTGGGAGTGTGCCCCTATAGTGTGATGCTGTCCCGTATGTTTAGGGATACATGTGGGAGTGTGCCCCTATAGTGTGATGCTGTCAGGTATGTTTAGGGATACATGTGGGAGTGTGCCCCTATAGTGTGATGCTGTCCCGTATGTTTAGGGATACATGTGGGAGTGTGCCCCTATAGTGTGATGCTGTCCGTATGTTTAGGGATATATGTGAGAGCGTGCCCCTATAGTGTGATGCTGTCCGTATGTTTAGGGATACATGTGGGAGCATGCCTCTATAGTGTGATGCTGTCCGTATGTTTAGGGATACATGTGGGAGTGTGCCCCTATAGTGTGATGCTGTCAGGTATGTTTAGGGATACATGTGGGGGCGTGCCCCTATAGTGTGATGCTGCCAGGTATGTTAGTATTTTATGTTAGTTCACTGTCTGCCTCCATTGCCTCTGGGCTCTGCAGACACTGAGCACATGACATTGGCCAGAGACAGAGTTAGGCGGAGTTTATGGGGGAGGAATATGAGGCAGGAGGATGCATATATATGAGGGGGGCAGAGCAATGGAGGAGTGGACGATATGCAGGAAGCATGAATATGTATGAGGGGGGCGGGGGCAGGGACAGGATGTTACAGTGTAGAAACCAGGAGATGCTGTGCTGTGCTGGGACCCACAGCGCGGCAGGAAGTGATGGCACAGATAAACAGACATGTAAACAGTCTGTTGGAGACTGTAGGAGTCAGGCTGCAGTGTGAAAGCTACCTAAAACCATCTTGGGAACATAGACTTGGCTACTAAAGGTGAGTAAGATGTTTAAAAAAAAAAAAAAGTTTGATCCTGGACAACCCCTTTAAGCGGTAGTTTTCTATGCAGGGAACTGTTCCTGGTCTACTCTAGAACTGTATTCCGTCGATAAGTAGTAAACTTAGACACTATTAAACCATCATACACTATATATACAACTTATAAGGGTTTTCTTGATCGGTGGGGGTCCGACACCCAGGACCCCCGCCGATCAGCTGTTGGAAAAGGCACCGGCGCTCCTGTGATTACCGCGGCCTTCTCCGTGCTCACCAAGCACAGTGCCATCCAGTGTATAGCGACTGTGGTTGGTGACCGATGAACGTGTCGTCACTGGTCCAGGGAAAGCGGCGAGAAGGCCGCAGCGCTACTCCAAGGGTTGCTGCCTTCTCGATCAGCTGATCAGCAGGGATCCCAGTCAGATACTGGTGACCTATCCAGAGTACAGAAGTCTCAGAAAACTGAAACTCAACACTGTGGAACAGGGAGGTGTGGCAGTGGGTGGCACTCTGGAAGGCGAAACCAGGTTGGAGGACTGGTGGCAGTGTGGCAAAGTGACATCAGTGATGGGATGAGGAACTCTACCTAATGCTATTCCCCAGTCGCCTCACTAACCAGTGTGAACCATCTGTTAAGGTATAATCAGACACCTGGCATCCTTTGTAACAAGCAGTGGTTCACTCAGGAATTAATTAAGACCCTGGGGGGGGCCCTGGTTAGGCTTGGTACGCCCCTGGGGGGGGCCCTGGTTAGGCTTGGTACGCCCCTGGGGGGGGCCCTGGTTAGGCTTGGTACGCCCCTGGGGGGGGCCCTGGTTAGGCTTGGCACGCCCTGGGGGCCCTGGTTAGGCTTGGCACGCCCTGGGGGCCCTGGTTAGGCTTGGCACGCCCTGGGGGCCCTGGTTAGGCTTGGTACGCCCCTGGGGGGGGCCCTGGTTAGGCTTGGTACGCCCCTGGGGGGGGCCCTGGTTAGGCTTGGTACGCCCCTGGGGGGGGCCCTGGTTAGGCTTGGTACGCCCCTGGGGGGGGCCCTGGTTAGGGTAATAAGCCTTAGGGGTAGGGTCTAGTGTGAATGCAGAGCAGACAGTTATAGCCAAGTGATAAAATACAGTCTCATACACTATATAGGACCAGTCCAAAATATTGTGCATCTGACAGTGACTTCTTTGTATGATGTAGACCTGCAGCGTGCTGTAATTGGCCAATCAGCAGCCTCCTTACTAATAACAAAGCTCCTGGTTGTGACCTGCCAGTATGGAGCTTTTGCTATCGGATGTTCCGCTCACCAGCAGTGCTGCTGTGCAGGGAAAGTCTCATGCGTATTAATATACGCTTACAGCCTTTTACAGAGCGCAGAAGAGCCTGTGCGGGTGTTACTGACCTCTGATACGTTATGGCTGCTGTATAGTACATGAGCATTGCTGTGCCAATATGACCGGCTTTCACTTGTTCAGCCAATACTTGTTTAGATACAGTATATGTCACAAGAATTCTTCACTGTGTTTTTAAATGGCTGTCATGAAATGCCATCGTGAGAAATTCCTTTAAGTAGCGTCTTCTTACAGAGTGAACTGCCACTAAGGGCTGTTTCACATGAGCTAGTCCGTTGCGGGAATCGCGCTCCGTGTGTGAGCGTGACCCTCTGTTCTGAACTTGCAGGAGCGCAGGGCATTATACTGACTTATAATGCTGTGTACCTTGTGAGCATTATACTGATTTATAATGCTGTGTGCCTCTGCTTGACCTTACTTTTACAGTATCACAGTGACGTAAAGCTGTGAGTATGATCCTGTAGAAGTATGGTCAGTCAGAGGCACACAGCATTATAAATCAGTATAACGCCCTGCAAGTCCAGGAAGGGAAATTCACGGTTAAACCAGCCACGATGTCTTGTAGGGCTAGCTCAGCTGAATGGCAATGATACCGTTCACCTAGCGATCCACTTCTTCATTCTAGTGAAGAAGTGGTTTTAATTCATATGCAAATAAGCAGTTAAGGGCACTGAGGGTGGGCCTAAGCCACTTCTTTTGTGTCCTCTCCAAGCCCTTGCTTTTCTTGATCAGGCCAGGTTCCTTTATAGTCCTATGACACAGGAAGCAGGAGGTGCTTCACCCCGCCCCCAGTGCACTTACTTGCTCATTTCCATAAGGAGTAAATTTACTTTTTCTCTAGAGTGAACCAACATTCAGCTGAGCCAAACCTACAAGGCATTGTACCTGGTTTAACCGTGCGTTTTCTACTGACAGACACCAGTTAAGAAATGTTAGTGAGTGTTTATATTTTCGGAGAGGGGTTATGCCATGATTGATAGGACATCATATACCAGTGATGTGCAAAGTGCGGCTCTCCAGCTGTTGCAAAACTACAATTCCCACCATGCCTTGCAGTAGGCTGATAGCTGTAGATAGTCTTTGCATGCTGGGAGTTGTAGTTCTGCAACACCTGGAGAGCCGCACTTTGCCCATCACTGCCATATACTACATGGCAATTCCTTTCTAACCAAGCTAGAACCATGCACACAGATCCAAATATCTCCACATTCACTGGTCCTATTGCCCTGCTAAATTATCTTCAGCCTGGCAGCTCGGGGGGTATGTCCTCTCTGCTGCAGCTCTCTCTTTGTAAATGCCACAGCTTCTAACAGAACATATGCCTGGTGGCGGTTGAAGATGTAAAGCGGGCACGTGTGCGACCACCTCAGTGGTACGGGCAAAAAAATTAAGAAAAGATCAAACAGCAGGTGGTGCTATACAGATACATCTTATTGAATGGCAATTGTAAAAGTATTCAGATCCAGGTGCTGATTTGAAAAAAGTAGAATGACAGAACCCCTTTAGATGTTAACACAACCACCGAAATCCTGGATTTCTATTCTTGCACATGCCACTTAGCCTTATAGTTATCTGTTTCCTCCTGTTCTGTACAGATCCTTCAGCAGTCATCTCATCACAGGCAGGATTACAGTAACTGATAACACGGAATCCACTATTCACAATAGGTGATGATCACAGCTTATCTACACACGTCACGGAGCTGTCTGGAAAACTGTCCCATAAAATGTGCTGAACATTTCCTGACCACTGTCCTTTATCAGTATCTGGCTTTAATAGGTAAAAAAAAGCCTTATACGTTCCCTTTAAGCACTACGAAAACGCTTAAAGAACCCTGGAATCGGCATGGTTTAAAAAAGATAATTTCTGCTAAAGGCTCACAGGGGCGGTAGGGTGGTTCAGATATAATGCAGCTCTGATAGAGTTAAAGTGTTGCCCCGTGGGTAACTTGGCACGATTGAGTGCGCCATCTGTTGGGTACTGGAGGGCGATAGTCCTCTGGTCACTGTAGAGCTACCTGCGGCTGCTTTCCTATGTGCAGAATTACGCTTTTCTCCAGGTAGAATAGAATGTGTTTTGGAGGTTATTCTCATTCGGCTTACGCTCCTTTTCATTGTAGGTCTAGCTTCCTGATGCTGAGCCGGGAACCTGACATTTTAGGTTCAGGCCTAATTCACATGACCGTAATTTCACAGCACAAAGATCGGCTACAGTAAATGGGGCAATTCACACTTCAGTTTTTTTTCAGCACGGACTGTTGGATTGTCCAGGGACTTGCAATGTCCATCATTACTGCCCTCCGCCTGACACTCATTCAAATGAATGGATCCAGAAAAAATGGAGGCACCAGGACGCCGTATACATCTGTATTTTGCTTATGGAAATTAAAATTGCTGTCTGAATCTGGCCTAATAGTAAAAGACAGGCCTGTTAGAGGCTATGTCCAAAAATATTGCTTCTCGGTGCATCTCTAAAAATGAAATAACTTTGCAAATAGTCTAAATGAAAACTCTCCCAGTGTTCTTGTAAATACGGCTCTAAGGTGGACATGTTTGTTTCCATGGTAACAGACTACAAAGTATCCCTGAGTAGTCTGATCCTATATCATGTTCACATCCATCAATTTGTAACCTAATGATAACTAAATGTAAAGGTTGGCCAAAGGAACGGCTCATCTGTCATCGATCACTTTAAAGGACTTGTCTCATCATGGACAATAGGATACGCTCCCATTGTCTTATAGGTGCGGCTCCCACCGCTGGGACCCGCTCCTATATTGAGAACGGAGCCCTGCAAGGAGGTGGCTGGAGGACTCCGGTCTGGCTACCACCAAGCCGGCTCCCCGTAGAAGTAAATGGGAGCGGACTGCGCTTGCGCGGCCCCCCGCTCCCCTTAATTTCTATGGGGGACAACTGAAATAGCCCCATAGAAAATAAATGGAGAGCGGCTGCCTCCTTCACTTGTGTGGCTCCATTCTCAATATAGGTGCGGGTCCCAGCGGTGGGGCCCACACCTATAAGACAATGGGGTAATATCCTAGTGATATGCCCCCATTGTCCATGATGAGAATACCCCTTTAATGCTGGTTTGTTGGCGGCACATCCCTTTGAGTGCAGGACTTGTTGATCATCGCTTCTGTATGAACAAATTATCTGCCTATTGTAGAAGGACCTTAAAGGGGTTCTCTGGTAATAATATCATTTTACCAAGTGACATCCGGTTCTTCATGGTCACATGCTGTGCCGGATGTAAACACTGCGGGGACTGTAACATGGAGGACCATAGCAGTGGGGAAGTATGAATCCTTAGCCTAGTGGGGCCAGCTACTGGCACTTGTCCAAATGTCATTATTACCAGGAAGCCCTTTAAACGGGATATTCAGGGGCACACATTTTTTTTTTTTGCAAAGGACTCACAATTTGTTAAAAATAATTTTAACTGATGCTGCTTCAGTCCCTGCTGCTCGCTACCTCCTGGACCCTGCCAGACTCACTGGAAATCACTGACCTCTCCTGTTCACACAATTATAGGCCGCAGCATGTCCGTTCTTTCCCCCTGACCGAGGGGGTGGGGGTTTATCACTCTGCACTCTATAGTTCTGGCTTTAAAAAGTTGCAAAATAGGGCTTTTTGGGCTGACTTTTACAAAAATTGTGCAACATTTACACCACTGACTCCAGTTTTGGATGCGGTTAGCTGTTGTGCGTCCTACTCCAAAGTTATCGCTGCAACCTCGTGATCTTGCAAACTTGCAAACTCCGTCCAGTAGTGGGGTGGCATTTCTAGACAAAAGTGTCCGGTTTAAAACGCGCCAAATTTATAAACCAGTGTGTGACTGATAAATTTGTAGCAAAGTACTCCAAGGCAGACACTCTAGCAAAACTGACTTCAGATATTCTCCCCATAGATTGTAATGGATCGCGTTCATTTCTGTAGTGTCTAATAGTATCGCCCCCTAATCCCCTGTATGGCTGCATAACTAGACTGGTGGTCTCCCAGCTGCTCCATAGACAGATAAAATGGATACATGAATGAGTTTCACCTAATTTGGGAAATTTGCATTGGGTATTGGTTGACTCGGGTTGCTGCTGCTGCTGCACGATCAGTTTTTTTTATGCAGCTTTTGAAGCCAAAACCAGGAGTGGATTGAAAAGGTGATCCACACCTGATTTTGGTTTCAAAAACTGCATCAAAAAGCCTGAGCGTATGGCAGCCCCCTTACTGAATCCTTTCACACTCTTCTTGCTGAGTTATTTCTTGACAGTGTCCTTTTGTTCTTCCATAGGCATGCATAGATGAAAACCTAGAAGTGGTAGAATTCCTAGTAAACCACGGGGCCAATGTGAATCAAGCGGACAACGAAGGATGGACGCCTTTACATGTCGCGGCCTCTTGTGGCTACATGGAAATTGCAGAGTGAGTATAGCTTAATAATAATGTCCTCCTAGAAGATGGGCCCGATTTGCCCCGTCAGTGAGATTTTCTGTAGCACAATCATTACCACTATTAAGTCATCCTGTAGGCAACGTCTTCTCTACATATGGCCACCTGTGCAGGGGCCCACTGGATCTATAGCCAGAAACTGGCGCGAGTTATAGCTCTAGTCTACACCTGACTGGTGCAGATTTGACTTTCTGATGCACTGGACCGCTAGAGACGTTAAGAGGCATCCATAAATTAGATGAATCTTACTTCAGGGCACAGGGGATCAAGACTGGCATATGGAAACGCCAGTTTTGATAGGTGTCCCCTTAGTGTCCTGCTCTGGCTCATATAGGTCTCTTCCAAGCAGTGGACGTCTGACGTCAGAGGTCACACTACATTTTTTTCGGAAGAGTTCTCTTAACATTTTTGAGGAGTATTTTTAGGCAAGGAGGAGTTAGGGTTGTCACGATACCAAAATTTTGATTCGATTTCGATGCCATAAAAAAGTATTGCAATAATACCATTCGATACCACGCAAAAAAAATTAAACTCCAAAAAAGCCGCGTGCATTCCGCATTTTATGTGTGTGTTTGTCTGCACCAATGAAGATAAGTAACATTTTAATACAAATACAGGAGGCGGGTGCCAGCTGCAGAATCACATAGCCGGCACCGGACCTCTGACAGGGCACTGCGATCCGTGGCAGTTAACCCCTCAGGTGCTGCACCTGAGGGGTTACTGGCACGGATCGCAATTTATCTTCATTGGCGCAGTGGCCACAGCCCCTCCCCTCCTTCTCCCATGTGCTGCTGAGGAGGATGTTCTCTGATATTAGGCTGCGCAGGAGCACAGCCTAGTATCGGTAAATGTCAAATCCCGATATTGAATTAATACCGGTACAAAAGTATCGATAATTCGATACCCGCTGCAACCCTAGGAAGGAGTATGAAACTTGAAGTAATAGAAATAACCAATAGTAGGCCTACATAATGTTAAGGGCTTGTTCACATCTGCAGTGGAGGCTCTGTATGAGGCTCTGTTGCAGATTCTGTCAAAGACCGGACAAAAAAACCGTACATGCAGCACTTTTTTGTCTGGTAAAAAGACAGGATCCCGAACAGAAACTGAATGGACTCCATAACAGTAAATGGAGTCTGTTCATCTCAGTTATGTGCCTGTTCCAGCACTTACGTTATTTTCCTTGTTCTGCTCATGTAATGGAGCAGAACAACAGAAATAAATGGTGTTGATGTGAACGGGGCCTAAGAGGGGGGTATGCGGGGAACCGTTACTTGTCTTAATACCAGCAGGCTATTATAGCAAAGTGCTAAAGTATAGTCCAGTATAGTGGATCTTCCCTGTGCTTTATCACAAGTCAGGCAGGTCGGTCATAAAAGTGACAGCTCCCCTTACAGAATCAGTAGGTAGGAACAGCCCTCTGGTTTTAGGTGGTATACAGCTGCACGTAGGTCTATGGGAGCTACAGTAAGGGTCCCATTAGCACTGGGACCCTATCCTTGTCCACACCAGTGGATCCTATGACATGTTACATGGGAGTGAAGCAGCGCTTCATTTCCAGCCTAGGTACTGCAGAAAGCCATGATAGCTACAGCAGGGCACAGGCATTCCTGCCACTGTCTGCCTCTCCACATGCACAGGGCACCTTCAGAACACCAGTGCCAGGGGCATGCCCCCTCTTCTCAGAGCATACACACACTGGAGGCTGCAGTGCCACAGCTCTGTGCCCATACACCATGGATGAATACACATACTGTACATACTGTACAATACGTGGTGCCCCCCTCCCCACAGGAGAAGAGGAGCTAACTTACTGGGTTCATCCTGAGCAGGAAATCGGCCCAGGATTTGACTGAGACAGAGCATTACCTTTAGCTCACCCAATCGCAGGATGAAAAGGGGAAATGCAAAGTTTTATTTGTGTTGGTCCTTCTTTCTTCTGAAGGAACAGCAAGTGTTAATAGAGCTTGGTGCATGTGTGCAGATCAACAAGGTGAAGCTACCCAGGCTGTACCCACAATGCCCACACAATCTGTAATGGAAACGGGATGTAAGATCTTACAGTAGGACGGGATTAGATCGACTGGTTAACAATGAGGGTATGCTTTGCATTCAGCTCAGCTCAGTCCGGTACTATGTAAGTTCACGGCATCAGGTAAACCTCAGAACGTTCCTTTGGCGCATTATCAGTGGCACACACTGTAGAGATGATACCTGGTGCCCCCTCACCACAGTAGAAGAGGTGCTAACTTACTGGGCTGGGACCGGAGGGCGAGCCCTGCTCTAGTTCCTGCACATTGTGCTCCGGGTGCTGTAGAGTGTGGGCAGCACCTACTGCGAGAGCTGCCCTGAGCAGATGGTGTGTGCACATAGCGTTAGATCACACGCTGCAGCTTCAGAGCGGCGTGCCGAATGGTCGGCAGCCCGCTCAAACCAACCGGTAACAAAGCTCCTTGCTGTAAGGAGCTTTGTTATTGGTTACTTCAGGCACAGGCAGCATCGCTGCGCTGCCCGTGCCGGTCACAGCGGGGCCTTTACTGATGTATCATATGGAAAAGTCTAAAGTGTATTGGTATGCCTTAGACTTTTTCCAGAGAGTAAAAGGCGTCTGATGCTTGTACAGGCGATATTGCGACCTCTGTCTGACGTCATTATTCCCTGATAGGCCACATGAAAAGTCACTTTAAATATAAGACTTACAGTAAAGTATAGTCAAAATAGTCTGTATCCTGCTGAGGGATAGCATTTTCCACTTAGTGAAAAAAATCATACTCTGCTCTCCACGGCTCTGTTCCAGCTCCCTTCTGCAGTCTTCCAGTCTCTGGTCTGTAATTTCTGGATGGGGTCCCGTGCACTGCTGCAGCCAATGACTGGCCACTCGGGAACCCATCACCGCTGAGACCAGTTGTTGGCAGCTTACATCACCCCATCCGGATGATTGCAGGCCAAAGAGCAAGTGAGTGTGATATTTTTTTTTTTTTTTTAAACCAGTTACGACAGGCTCCTGGGCCTGGTTATAAACTACCATAAGGCTGATCTACACTGCATTATTTTTTTTATTTTTTTTTGTGTGTTATTTTTGGGGTTGCAATTGGTGATTCACTTGTGAGAGTGCACTGCTACATCGCAGTCTTTGGATGTGCAGCACTTGTTGCGGCCATGTGGTCCCTACTTTAAAAGCACCTTAGTGCATAAAAGGTATAAGCACTGCTGTACATGCCATACACTGATCCTCCACGCTCCACTTGTACAATGAAGGACCCTAGAAGTACTACGTTATATATGTCTTAATTTTTTTATCATTTTTTTCATGTTCTGTAATGTTTTAGTATTTTTTTTTTTCCTATTCCTTTGTATTTTCACATTTTACTATATTAAAGGACATCTGAAACTGGCTGACCTGTTACATGTGCACTTGGCAGCTGAAGGCATCCGTGTTGGTCTCATGTTCATATGTGTCCGCATTGCTGAGAAGAAGGAAGTTTTAATATATGCAAATGAGCCTCTAGGAGCAACGGGGTCGTTACGGTTACTCCATGAGACTGGTATAACTGTAACCGCTACGCATCAGAAAAATGCATACGGTTTTAGCAAGATCATTTCCTTCCAGCAAAGGGAAAAAATAAAATCTCACACAACAAAACTGCATTACATTAATTATAAAATAGTTACATAAACAGCTTCGGTGGTATTTTTTAATGATTGCATCTTACTCATTTTGAACTACAAATTATTTTTTCAGTTGCTCTTTATTAAATGTTCAGCTATTTCTGAGAAACAGGGGTTAAAAAAAATCAGTCTGTTTGCAAGCTGTAGCTGTAGCTCAGGTGTAGCACTCCTTCACTGACTTTATAAATGCTTATTGAAGCCATATTCTTATTAGTGAGCTATGAGCTATGAGTGTTTATGAGGTCAGGAGATCAGACTTGCACATGAGCCATCAGATGACTGTATTCAAGGAAAACAGACTGACAGCTTGCAAACAGACTGATTTTTAACCCTTGTTACTCAGAAACGGCTGAACATTTTAAAAAAAAAACAGTTGAAAGATGATTTTTAGTCAAAAATTAATAAAATGCAATATATAAAAAAATAAATACCCCGAAGGTGTCCATAGCCGTTAATGTAATTCAATTGTGCCTTTTTTTTTTTTTCTTGATGTTGCAAAAACTGCATGCGTTTTTTTTTTTTTTGCCCTATCCAAAACCCAGCACCCTAAATAAAGCTACCTGCAATCGTTGCGGAATACGTGTTGTGCGATCTGCAGCAAAACCGAATCAAATCTGCACCAAAAACTGTTAGAAATTTTGGATTTTGGTGTGGATATGATGCAGAAACGTGCACAAGGCTAGGGTGACAATAAGTTGCACAACATATAGGGTACGACTACACTGCAACAGGTGTCATTCATGTCACAGTAATGTTGACATTTTATGTTCGTTTATGGTGTTGCACTCTGACATGCAGTGTGACACCATAAACTAGCATTAGCAATAGAAATTTGTGCGGCTCTTGTATACCTTCGCCCACACTCATGTGCAGACAGCCTAGTAGTTTCTAGTCAAGGTGCCCTCGCCAGACATAACAGCAGCCGGATCACAGAATGTTAGTTGCTGTCAGATCTGAACACTGCTGTGCCGCTGGAACCCGGTGATCGCTGCGTTCCTACACCATGGGTGTTCACTTGTGACCATAATTAACATCTTCTGGCTCAGGTTGTAATTGGGACCAGATTGGTTCAGGTGCTGATGGCGGCACCCGGTCAGAGGCTGTTTGTTACAGCCATAAATGGTCACTCTTCTGCTGCAGGGACTTGGTGTATTGCACCATTCCCACAGCATAAGGGCTCATGCACACAAACGTATTTTCTTTCTGTGTCCAGTCCTTTATTTTTTTTTTATTTTTTTTGCACACCGTCTACGGAACCATTCACTTCAATGGGTCCGCAAAAAAACGGAAGTTACTCTGCGTGCATTCAGTTCCGCAAATGTTCCGCAAAAAAAAAAATACGGAATGCACAAGGATGTCATCCGTATTTTTTGAAGACCGCAGAATACATACGGTCGTGTGCATGAGCCCTAAGGGTGTTCACTTCCAGCAATAATTAACAGACTCTGGTCAGGATCTGAACCAATCTAGACCAGTAGCTGTTGGTTTACAGCCAGATCTGGATGCTGCCTAGTTCAGGAACCCCTCAATCATTGAAAAAAGAGGGTCTGTAACTGTGTCTGCTCTGACTGGCATACTGCTAGCTGCCATATGCTTGTGTGTCATAAAGTAGTACATAGGCTGGGCAGTACAGTCTCTTACAGCCATATGACAACCAGGGAGTATCATGCACAATACCCTCCCAGCGTAGTATGGTTGCCTCAGTGTGCAGTAACATCTCTCCATGCCTGATGTCAGATCAGACAGATCTGGGCCTTGCCACTGTCCCCTGATGGCAGATGTCGGAGGAGGTAAGGGTCGATCAGTTGGATTTCAGCTACCTGATCCTTTTTTTTTTTTTTTTACCTCCCAAGATGGGTAAGCTAGCAGCAGCATTCTCCCGTTTTCCCATTCAGGACATGTGTATGGAGGGGTCAAGAGCAAAAGCTGTCGGATGAAAGAGTCCCGCCGACCGCTGTCGAATTTGTACTGCCAGCATTAAGCAGATCAAAATAGTGCGTTAAGTCATTCTGTACTAAACCTGCCGATTTTCTTTTAAACTCGTGATAAACTTTTCTTCACCTCTTTCTAGGTATCTCCTGAAGCATTCGGCAAACATTGCTGCTGTGAACAGTGACGGGGATGTTCCACTGGACATTGCTGAAGATGACTGTATGGAGACCCTGCTCCGGGCTGAAATCACAAAGAGAGGTGAGAGTCCTGGCACTCGCTAATCTTCCTCCAAACAGCAGCAATTAATCCACAACAGGAAAACGACTTCATGCTGGAAAATGAGGCTTATTGCCGGCACGACCCTTGACTACATAGCAAAACATTTCCACAATGCAAACTGCTTTTGAATCATTTATTCCAGAAAGGTTAAGGAAGGCTTAAAAGCTGAAATAAATAATGTACAATACATGTAGTGAAGCCTGCTGTTCTGTATCGGGCCCGGAGTTTGTGAAATCAACTGATTGTTGGGGGGCTGGGAGTTGGACCCCAGCCGATCTGATATTGATGACCTATCCTAAGGATAGGTCATCGGTAAGTCCTCGAAAACCCCTTTAAACTTGAGTAGGAAAGTAATGGAGAAACTAATACCCTGCAATGCATCAAATTGTTTTATTACAGCCATAGAGCACTTTGAACAAAAATGTGTAGTTTGTTAGGAACCCCTAAGTCAGGCATCCTCAAACTGCGGCCCTCCAGCTGTTGTAAAACTACAACTCCCACAATGCCCTGCTGTAGGCTGATACCTGTAGGCTGTTCAGGCATGCTGGGAGTTGTAGTTTTGCAACAGCTGGAGGGCCGCAGTTTGAGGATGCCTGCCCTAAGTGATGAATTTATTAGAGTCTGTTTTCACCGATGGTCCACATGTGTCACCCCTTTGATGCCGCTCTGCATGTCCAGTAAACAGTAATTTGGTTCACTGAACACTAATATTGGAGCTGCCTTGTAATTTATTTGTCCTTGTGCTGAGGATTCTAGTCAGACTGTGTTCTCCAAGTCATAATCCTAGTAAATCAGGTAGCAGTTGTGTCATGTTATGCAATGCCTTGTTCTAGTAAAATGTTCTTGGTGTTTTCAGATCTAAAATTTTGTGCCTAGAAGTCATGTTTTTTCTCTCTCACTGGCCTCTGTCTGTCAGGAAATGCTGCAGCAGGACTCCTCACGTGGAGAGTCCAGGAGATGGTACAGGTTGTACCATCAGCGCTGTGACCGGTACAGGCAGCATCCTTTGTTTGTGGGGTTAGACGGGGGCAGAACCATCTGTGCAGAAATGATGTAGTCAAAAGCATTTACAAGTCGCCCTATAGAAAGGATATAACCACTTTACCATATTCATCAGACCATAAGACTCGCACATAATTAGTAGCATGAAAACATAAAATACCATTTTTACTGTGTATATATATATATATATATATATATACTATAGGGGATATACAGTTAATACGGTATAAAAGGCCTCACCACATGGCAGTCCATAGTGTTTTATCACAGTGCCTCCTGACTACACTAGCTATAGATCTTCCTGACTATGCCAGCCATGGTGCACTATCATTATTAGGGACAGCCTTGCCTCCTAAGCTTACCCAGTCAGAAGTAGCAGTCGGAGTCTGGTGGAGTTGACATGGATCTGTCCCATGCACAGCATTGAGGAGGGTACTTGGCTACTAGAGTCCTGCCAGGGTAGACACTGCCCACATTTAGGCTACGTTCACACTGCCGTTTTTGGGTCCGCTTGTGATATCCGTTTCAGGGCTCTCACAAAAGGCCCAAAACGGATCAGTTTAGCCCCAATGCATTCTGAATTGATAAGGATCTGTTCAGAATGCATCAGTTTGGCTCCGTTCCACCTCCGTTCTGCTTTGTAAGCAGACCCCAAAACGCTGCTTGCTGCGTTTTGGTGTCCACCTGACGATGCGGAGCCTTCTGACTTGCAGTGTAAGTCAATGGGGACGGATCAGTTTTCATTGACACAATATAGCGTTTTGACTTTGTTCATGATAATGCAAGCGGATCCGTTCTGTGCTGATAATAGACGGATCTGCACCAAACGCAGGTCTGAAAGTAGCTTTACTCTGCTGTCTATTTGCACACTGAACAGTCACACTGGACCTGTCAACTAATAACAGAACTCAGAATCTCCTGCTTTTAATGCCGACATTAAGAAGATGACAGCACAAGATTGAGGTGAAAAAGTGCGTCTAATGGTCTGAAAAAAATGGTATACTGGAATATAAGCACAGAGATGGCGCTCACCTCTCTAACACATAGGCCATAGCTATGCAGTGGACCTCATCTTGTAAGATTAAGGTGTGCTTCAATGCCCATCAAGCTATTTATATTTGTTCTTCACTGGTGGTTTAAAGCGGTATTCCCAAGATCTTATCAATGGCTAGGGCTCAGTGTGTCCTATATGCCGAACAGAGGTCGCAATAATACCTGTAGAATCATCATAGACGCCGGTTTAGGCCATTTTACTCCCTGAGAAAAATACCCACAAAGAATTGTAACATAAGCTTTATAGTAGTTATGGCAAATAGAGTTGAGCGAACTTCTGTTTTAAGTTCGGCTTTCAAAGTTCGGGTTCGGTTTATCCAAGCATCCCGTTATGGATTCCGCTACCGCGGACCATAACGGCATTTGGAATCCGGGGTGAAGGACCTGGGGTGACGTCACCGTCATGTGATCAGTGCAGGGGGCGTGGCTCAGTACTGGATTGGATAAGAGGTCGTAGGCTACCACCTCTTATCAAATCCAGTACTGAGCCACGCCCCCAGCACTGATCACATGACGGTGACGTCACCCCAGGTCCTCCGTGTTTGTCCAAGGTTCGGGTTCATTGAAAAATCCCCTTATGGATTCCAAATGCAGTTATGGTCAGTGGTAGCGGAATCCATAACCGGATGCTTCGATAACCCGAACTTTAGAAGCCGAACTAAAAACAGAAGTTCGCTCAACTCTAATGTCAAACAAAAGTTAACATTTTTAATTTCAACTTTTATCTTTTATGGTAAAAATTTAAAAACGTTGACATTTTTTATAATATAAATAAATAAGTAAGCCAAAACCATTAGTTTTTGTAACATAGTATCAAATCATAAAACCATATTTAGTATCCCTGTAATCATAATAAGATGTACATTACACTGAACTCATTAATTACAGTGACTGTTAAATGGTGCAATTTTGTTTCCCTTCATTTCAGTAATATACCATTTAATATTAGTTTTTTAGGCACAGAAAATTCTGCCCTTCCAACAGGGCAGGTCTGTAGTGTAATGGTAATTCTTCTGCCTGCCATACAAAAGGTCTGGGATTCAAATCCCAGTAAAGACATGTAAAAAATAAGTCTCTGTGCAGGGAGTGGGCTCTCCCCCAACCTATATCCAGCTTCATTAATATTCACTGCACTGAAGTGAATACTAATGAGGCAGCCGGGTCCCTGACTGCAATATTGCCAGAACTGCCCTGATGGCAGCCCTGAGTAACCTACAGATACACATAGTATCATGTCTGGAATGATCTCTCTAGCCGTCCTGTATGCATTAAAGGGGTTGTCTCATCATGGACAATGGGGGGAATATCGCTAGGATCCGTTCTCGATATAGGTGTGGGTCCCAGCACCTATAAGACAATGGAGGCATATCCTAGTGATATGCCCCCATTGTCCATGATGAGACAAGTCCTTTAATGATGAGCTATATTAAGGACAAGTAATCTGTAGTGTTCCCGTTAATGCGTGCTGGAATCTATAGTCTCCGGGGACATTCGCTGCCGGGTTCACTGTCTAATTATTTATAGCTAGCATGATTAAAGGAATTTACTAAAACAGCGTGTACATCCGTACAGGCTATAACATCTAAGAAGTGTTGCATATTCCAGGTTTGGAGATAAATAGGAGGTGCGAATAACCATAAGATTGTAATGTGTTTATCAGTCTGACATTTACAGCAGGCTGAAAGAGAACCCAGAGCATTACGAACTGCATATTATCAATAGGTTACAGGACCTCTCTAGGCTTCTAGTCAACCATCTTATGCATTTTGATCATTGCAGGTATCGACATTGAGGTGGCCAAGAGGGAAGAGGAGGAGGTGATGCTGCAGGATGCCCGACAGTGGCTGAATGCAGGGAGAATAGAAGACACCAGGCATCCAAAGACCGGGGCCAGCGCCCTGCACGTGGCAGCAGCCAAAGGCTACATAGAGGTCATGAGGTAATCCAGTTAAATAGGAGGTCATTCTTTACGTAGCGTATCTGGAGCTGGCTATTAAAGTCCCTCTATCCACACTCTCCTAGGCTTCTGCTTCAGGCCAATTTTGATCCAAATGTTAGAGATAAAGATGGCTGGACACCCCTGCATGCCGCTGCCCACTGGGGAGTGGAAGAGGCCTGTCGGCTTCTGGTGGAGAACTTCTGTGACATGACTTCTCTCAATAACGTGGTAAGACCTGATTGTTCCTGCGCCTAGTTTTTTGGGGTTCCCCTCCTCCTGAGATGGTCTTGTAATGCTTATTGTTCTATAAGACTCCATAGCACAGGGATGGCCAACCTGCGGCTCTCCAGCTGTTGTAAAACTACAACTCCCACCATGCCCTGCTGTAGGCTGATAGCTGTAGTCAGTCTGGGCATGCTGGGAGTTGTAGTTTTGCAACAGCTGGAGAGCCGCAGGTTGGGCATCCCTGCCATAGCAAAATCCAGAACTCCACAAACAGATATCTTGACTCAGTCTGTGGTATGTTAATTACTATTTTCAAGGAAGATGCGGCTTTTTTTTTTTTTTTTTTATAAATCTGTAGGCTATTATTCACTGTTACATCAGCACATCAATTGATGGTAAAGATTGTCCACGTATCTCCGCACGGATGGCTGCTTTTTACCTTGCTTGTCTTGAATTGTCGTCTTGTGTGTGTTGTGTGCTGTGCATCCTTCTCACAGGACATTCTGCTTTCAGGGTCAGAGGCCTTGTGATGTTGCAGATGAGGAGATTGTTAATCTTTTAGAAGAGCTGCAGAAGAAACAGGAGGATGTAAGTAGTAGTCTAATCACATGGGCGGCAACTTTGTAACATGCATCTATCTTGAGAGAGGGACTGGGGGCAACTTTGTAACATGCATCTATCTTGAGAGAGAGACTGGGGGCAACTTTGTAACATGCATCTATCTTGAGAGAGGGACTGGGGGCAACTTTGTAACATGCATCTATCTTGAGAGAGGGACTGGGGGCAACTTTGTAACATGCATCTATCTTGAGAGAGGGACTGGGGGCAACTTTGTAACATGCATCTATCTTGAGAGAGGGACTGGGGGCAACTTTGTAACATGCATCTATCTTGAGAGAGGGACTGGGGGCAACTTTGTAACATGCATCTATCTTGAGAGAGAGGCTAGGGGCAGCAGTGCTGATTGACGAGGACTTGTCCTGGAAATTAGTCTGTCTACCATCATTTCCCCCTCTCCATACCATCATAATAGAAAGTCACACCCAGTCTCACTTGCTTCCTTTTAGGTGACCGCTTTATTAAAACAAGCTTGTTTCGTATAGCAGCATATAATTGACCCTCTTATTATATGCCCGATTTGGGGCATGCAGAGTTGAAGAGCCATCCATTAATGGCATCTAGCCTCACGGATGGCTCTGCTGGTCAAGGATATCAATGTGAGCCAGCACAATTCTCTGCGCAATTTTTTTAGGTCCCCCCCACCAGTAAGAGCAAATTGTAAAGACTCCCAGCGACCATAGCTCCTGTTAAGTCTCTCTCAGGTGGGCCTGCCTACTCCATTATAGGTCAGAACCCACTTATATATAGTTAGAAGATTGGTGTCAGCATGGATTTATTATTTTTCTCATTGGAGCACGGAGCAAAAATGACTGTGAACAGACTTTGATCCCACTAATACATTTATGTTGCCTTTATAGTTGCGGAGCGAAAAAGAGGCAAATCTTAAAAGAGCGGTTATTGACACAGGCATGGACCAACAGACTGTAAATACAAGCAAACACAGGAGGTGAGCTATGTTGTGTGCCGGGTAAGCTTGGATGGAGGTTTTAGGGCTGTGCACACACTGCAGATTAGTTGCAGATTTTTCAGCACAGAAACTCCCATCTGACGTACAGTAAAATACATATGAATGATGTTTCACAAACCCCCAGTTTCATGCTGCAGAATGAAACCTGCGCTGATTTTTTTGTTTTATTTTTTCTGGATTTAATGTGGCTTTCACCACCTTATGCATAGGGGGAAATCTGCTGCAGAATCCACATGCATAATCTTTCATAAAGAAATGAAGGGCTTCTCCCATCTTGATAACCCCTTCGCAGAGTGATTGCCACTGGTCTGGTGTCTTTTGTCTTGTGTTTTGAATTATTTTCGAACGATATAGTATATATGCACATGAGCAGCTATTGTCATTCAGAATCTCAGTATTCATTAGTGATGCAGCCCATGTTGGTGTACGACATGGTGAAAGTTGATTGGCCTATCATGCAATAATCGTGTATACAATCGGTCACTATTGACTCATTCAGAGAAGAACACCTCTTAGAGCGCCGTCCTGAAATATGGCTCATTGGAGCAGTAAAAATGTAAGAGATTTGCTCCCATTCGTCGTAACATTTATTCCCTTTTTTATAGCTGATTTTTGTAAATCTGCAGATATTTTTTACTTTCAGATGATGTCCAGGCGTCCTAGATCACTTCTGGTAGTTCTACTATTGCTTGGATCTTGGAATAGTTTTACCTTTCCATGTGACTCTATGTTCTCATGGTTGGATACAGCTTTTCCTCCTCTGTGTTGCACATATGACACAGCTGTGATCTTCACACTTTTATTTTCGTCTTCCTGCCAGCGCTTTGCTGTATCTGCTGTGAGAGTAATGAACGACTAGTCCAAGACCTGCGCTGCAATCAGTGCAATCCTAGCAGGGGTGCTGTGCTGTAAATTCTGGGGTCTCCTTACATGAACTTCAGCATAAAATGAATGGTAAAAGATTGCAGCGTCGATGCTCTTGGTGCTGAAGCCGCTTTGTTTCTGCTGGTTTTAGAAGCTCTGTGTGCCGAATGAGCAGCAAAGAGAAGATATCTGTGCAGGACCAGTCAAAGGAGAGGAAGACGCTGGGAATGATAACTGTCGGCGACGAGGAAAGTTCTTCCAGCTCAGAAGAGGACATTGGCTCCACCAATGGTAGGTGAATGAAAATCCTCAATTACTACCAGGGGATTTCAATGTGAATTTATTTTTCTATTTCATAAACTTTTAATTCTATGTTGCATTTTGCCCTTGTGCTTCTGTGTAGTTATTGTGAATTATTTTATTTTTAAGGACCTCAGGGAGGTGGAGGCTCCTCTCTATGAGTTCAGATGGAGGGCTGCCCTGTAAGGCCCTGTTCACAGTTGCGTTTGAAATCTTAGGCTACCAGAGCTCACTGTATCCGGTTTTGCTGGCTACAACCATGTACTGCCAGACCCCCATTGACTATAATGGGATCAGGTGGAGACTGGACGCTTTCTGGCCGGACAACAACTGTTGCGTGCAGCTCTTTTTCTTTGGCCGAATCCCGGCATATTTGCCATGGAGCTGCTGCATCTCTGCCGTCTCCCGTTATAGTCAATGAGAATCCGGTGGTACATGGTTTGATTCGGTAAGCTCCGGTAGCCTCCTCATCAGCCGACTCATTCTACTGGATTCCAAAAGCAACTGTGCACGGGGCCTAAGAGTGGTTTCTGCTTTGGTGGACCTGAGCCATTTTTGTATTACACTGGTGGCTCTACTTCTCAATGTCTGCCATATAATATTACATTTTCCTTGCAGCATCTGCTCCAGTTGAAATGTCTGGCTGGTCAGGGCTTTCCCTGGTTGCTGGGAACCAATATGACTGCCAACTGAAGGGGCTTCAAATAGCAACAGGAGATGGTGCCGCACTGCTCAGTATCCCCACCTTTTGTATTCTAGATCTCCCAGTCAGATATAGCAGACAACTGGAAATTGTCCATGGCTGAGCATCACAGTGAATTGAATAGGGTGCAGTGGAGTACTACTCATATCCCTAGAATGGCAGAAAGTACTCTTTGCTTAGAAAAGTTAGTTATTGTGCCCATTATGGCTTTGAGGGTTCTGACACCTATGTAAATTAACCTATTTTTAATTACCTATACATTGTACTTTTTAATGTCTGGAAATGGAAAAGCATTTTTCAAACAATATGTAAGCATGATATAGCGTGTAGTATTGATTTCTTGACTGTGTAATGCTGCCATCTACTGGCTGAAATGTTTAAAACCCTGCGTTTATTTATGGTGAACCTATTCAGTACGAATAGGGTTGTCACGATACCAAAATTTTGATTCGATTTCGATACCACAAAGTATTGTGATACTCGACACCATTCAATACCATGTGAAAAAAATAAAACGCCAAAAAAGTCGTCCGGCCCATAATCAAACAGTCCGATCCTATTTTTTGGGGGGACCAGGTGACCAAAAAATTTCGTATTGTGCAGTTCTAAAAAAAAAATTCTGTTACGGTGTTCACCGCATTTTATATTTTAATAGTTTGGACTTTTTGGATGTGGCGATATGTAATATGTATATTTATTGTTTATATATTTTATATGTAAAATTGGGAAAGGGGGTGATTTATACTTAATATTTTGGTGGGTTTTTTTTTTTTTACTTTTTATTTAATAACCATTTC
This sequence comes from Bufotes viridis, assembly GCA_033119425.1. Lineage (NCBI taxonomy): Eukaryota > Metazoa > Chordata > Amphibia > Anura > Bufonidae > Bufotes > Bufotes viridis. Next base: position 482,025,604 of record CM065590.1, on the reverse strand, counting down.
CCCCCTTAGGGGCTAGAACCTTGGATCTTTTACTGCCTTGTCCTATTCACCCTGATAGAGCTCTATTAGGGTGAATAGGACTTCACACTATGGCAGCCAGGGCTTCAGCAGCGTCCTTGCTCCCATGGTAACCAATTGGAGCCCCAGGATTACACTGCTGGGGCCCGATCCCAACTGCCACTGCACCACCAATCAAGAGGGGGTAAGAGGACCCTGTGGCCTTGATTTAATACCCCCCCCCCCAGGTATGAAATCATTGGTGGCACAGGGGGGAGGGGGAGACTCCTTCTCCCCTGTGCTGCTGAGGGAACATGGCGTGCTCTTAGAGCAGCGGGCTCCATGTTTTCTTATACTAGCCTAGTATCGGTAAATGGCAAATCCGATGCAACCCTAATTACGAAACTGCATAAAGTCCTTAAGTGAAAAGAATTAGTTTCAAGCCAACAGATCACTGACTGGTCGTATTCTGCCTTTTCAGTTAGGAGAAGCTTTTGTGTCCTCTGATTACTTCAGGCTGCTGTAAAGGTCTCCTCCTCCTGATTTTCTGTAAACTAACTATCATTGGTATTGCTAAACAGTTGGGTTTCAAAAATTCAAGAATGTGACATTTTTCTTGGAAAAAAATATCTGTCCACAGATCCTAAAACGAATGTGCAGGTCAATGAAAATGGATTGTTGCCAGAGCCCCAGAACAGCACTTTGAGCCCGTCTTCACCTGACCAGAAGGTAAGACCAAGTCTGTTTTGTATGGTATATTTAGGCGTCATTAGTGGTCTTATCCTACTAACCCCTAACACCAGATCTTTATCAGGGCTTTAGTGCCGTATACATTGTGCGCCCTATGTGCAAAGAACAACCACCACATAGGGAATGTGCATCCCTGTAAGGGTGTCCATGCCACTGATTTGTTGTAGAAGAGGGTGTAATACTATCTGCTGCAGGAGGAACTGTCTGACCCACCATGGCTTTCCACAGCAAAGTTATGCGGGCAAATTAGCCCATTGCTTTTTCAAAGGGCATCTATCTACTAAGACAGCCCCCCAGCCCCTTTAAACGCAACCTGTCTCGTTGTACATGCAGTCATGGCAGCATATTATAGACCAGGATTTGCTGAACAGATTGATATATAGTTTTGTGCGAAAAGATTGAGTGTGACTTGTAATCTGTTCATTTACATCTCTGCTCTTCCTTTGCTCAGCTCCTTCTGCTCTGTAACCTGCTGCCTGCAGATCAGACGGGTTCCTTTTAGTAAACCAGCATTGTCTAGTAGAGCTGACGGCATTGATTAATATTACTGATGATCCGGTGAGAGATGCATTGTGATCCTGTGACCACTGCTGTGTAATAGAGCACACATAGTGTATGTGTAATAGCCAGTTCTTGCTGCATGGTCAATAGTAGGGATGAGCGAATTTGTGTTTGGCGTGCCAGGTTCGGGTTATCTAAGAATTCCGGTATGGATTCCGCTACCACGGACCATAAGTTATGGAAACACAAGTTCGCTCATCCCTAGTCAGTAGTGATTCTTACAGTTAAATGGAATCTGCTGTGATGACGGCCCATTTAAGTTAAAGCAGCTATATGATGCTCACACAAATTCATGTAAGGCCAAGTTCACACTTCAGTTATTTCCATCAATTATTGTGAGCCAAAACCAGTGGTAAAGCCTACTCCGAGATTAGGTATAATGGAAAGATCTGCACCTGTTCTCACAGCCGTATTTCTGGGTCCATGGAACGGGTGCAGTCCTGTTCATTTCAATGGGTCTGCACCCGTAGTTCTGTTCCACGGCGAAAGAAGATAGATCATGTCCTATTCTTGTCCAAAGAATAGGCATTACTATCATGGGGCTGGCCATGTGCGTTCTGCAAAATGCGGGACGCACACGGCTGGTACCCGTGTTTTGCGGATCTGCAGTTTGCAGACCTCAAAACACTTATGGACGTGTGAATGTACTCTGACCAAATAACTGAAGTGTGAACTTGGCCTAATGGATGTTACTGTTTATTTGTGGCTCTGATTGCTCACAAGCACTGCATGCTAATTCTGTGTATTCTTAGTCTGACAGGCATTACATGAACACGGTTATGGCACCTATACACAGGGCATGCACAGCGTTAGGATCCAGCCACATTTGACCATATCTTCTAGTTTGAGTTTCTTACAGCTGCTGTCACATAAAGGGTCTGTCATCCCAGAAGATTAAGGCGGTTCTCAGGTTTCAGGAGGAAACCAGACAAGACCAAGTCCACCTGTAATAAAGAAGTGATCACTACTTACCTGGCAGCCCCGGCCTTGTTGCTTTGGGACTCCTGGCCGGGATCTGTTTACCCGGCTTCAGCTTCAGGTAAAGTCTTGTTGATGTCATGTGACTGCTGAGCCCCGTGATTGGCTGCAGCGGTCACATTTCCAGGAGGACCAAAGATGATCACTTCTTTATGGCAGATGGAGTTCCCTGTATTTTCCTGTTTCCTGTATTTACCTTGCACATAGGGTATATTTGACGATGGCGCCCATCCACATATTGGTACCTTCTTCATTTATTGGTATGACAACTATCTCTCTACCGCCATCATCGGGTATATGGCACATTGACATTTAGTACAAAAACCTTGTCCTTTTAGGACATTGCTTCTTTCCTCCATCATTTCATTGGCCTTGTGCATGTTTCTGTGCAGCACATGTCCACACCTTATGGAGTGCTAGCATTTTCATCTTTAAAGTGTAGCTCCTAGTGCCCGTAACTTGTCATCTCTGAGAGGTTTGAACATGAAGCTTGGTTCCTCTTGTAATGGCTACATAATTGTATTGCAGGTTCTTATGAACTTGTCTGGTAAGGGCTTATACAGACGATAGGAAACCATCCATGGTCCAGAGAGCATGCGCTCAGACTGCCTTGTGTAGTGGGTTGCTTTGTCTCAGGGGGCCGATTAAAGGGGTGTTCTGACCTTATGAAATTGAAGACCTATCTGCAGAATAGGTAATCGGTGTCAGATCAGTGGAGGTCTGACTCTCAGCACCCCTGACGATGAGCTGTTTGAAGGTGCCATGGCTCTCATGCAAGTGCAGCATCCTCTGCAATGTTCACCACTCAGTCTACTCTGTAGTGGTGGTGCAGTGTAGACAGCGCGCAGCTAAAGCTTAAAGGCTATATATGCTATCGGGGCCGTTTTTTTTTTTTTTTTTTTTAATGATTGCATTTTAATTATTTTGGGCTAAAAAATCATTTTTTCAATTGGCTTTTATTAAAACTATTCATCCGTTCTGTCAGAAAAGGTTAACTGTCTTGTTGTGCGAGTCCTATTTTCACTTTCACTTTGTGTCGTCAAGTAATAAACCTGATCTCTAAATCACTAAAAGATCATAAACACTTGACGTGGATTTAGAAGGGGAAATAATCGGGCAGATAATTGGAAACTAACATTCTTGCGAACGCTCGTTGCAGTCATCAGGTGCAGCTGATCACCAGATGAATGAGTAAAACGCCCACTCATTGGGTGAAACTGTTCATGCAGGCAACTAAATTATAGTTTCTGGGCAGGAGCTCGTGCTTTCTAAACAGAGATCTGCTACTCAAACAATGCAGCTGTATGAGGCCAAAGGATCGCTATAACCATCGCTTATTCTCATACTGTGGAGGTGATCGCTGAATGTAGCTCTTCACCTCCACTCTACGAGCAGCCGACTGTCGGTGAAGGAACGCTTCCTTCCTGACAATCTTCTGCTCCTCTGCAGGTGTAATTGCAAGCCATATTCTTATCAGTAAGGCTACTTTCACACTAGCGGCAGGCCGTTCCGGCGGGTGAACAGCCTGCCGGATCTGTGCTGCCGCTAGTGCACGCGTGCCGCCAGAGGTCCGCTCCGGCTCCATTGACTATAGTGGGGCGGGCCGGAGTTCCGGTGGCAGCTCCACAAACATGCTGAGAGGTGGCTGGAATAAAACTACGACATGCTGGCCGCTGGAATAAAACTAGGACAGTCTGCCACCGGAATAAAACTACAACAGCCGGCCGCCTCTCGGCGTGTTTGCCGGCCGCCTCTCGGCGTGTTTGCCGGCCCCCGTTATAGTCAATGGGCCGGAGCTCGTGCACTAGCGGCAGCACTGATCCGGCAGGCTGTTCACCCGCTGGAACAGCCTGCCAGAGAAGGCTGCTGCTAATGTGAAAGTAGCCGAAGATGAGACTTGAGCTATAATGAGTGTTTCTGAGATAACGAGACTCCAGCTGAGCTGCCTGATGAGTACACAGAGCCTGTAACTAGAGAATCTTAAGGCTGTACAGAGAAAGCTACTCAAAATTTTTAATAAACACTGGAGATGAGTGAATTTTATATTTTTAAATTCGTTCACACTACGTTTGTTAGTAAAAGGTGCATTGCGTTATGGATTCCGTTACCACGGACCATAACGCAAATCTATGACTGAATGCATAACGGAATACCTTTAAAGGCATTCTGTTATTCATTCCGTCATAATAGAAGTCTATGGTCTGCAAAACGGATCCGTCCCATTTCCGTTATGCAGGGGACTTCGTTATGCATTCAGTTATAGAATTGCGTTATGGTCCGTGGTAACGGAATCCATAACGCAATTCACCTTTTACCAACAAGTGAAGTGTGAATGAATTTCATAAGCGGAAATTCGCTTATGTCTAATAAAGACCAATTGAAAAAAAATATTTTTTTTTTTTTTTTTAAAGCTCAAAATGAGTGTACATCGGCGTTTTGGCTTTCCGGTTCTGAAATCCGGCAGAGGATCTCACAACCGGGGACAAAACTGATCAGTATGCATCAGTTCCATTTTTGCATTTTGTGTCTGGTCCGCAAAACTGCGAACAAACCGGATCCTGCATGAAATTCAATGTAAGTCAATGGTGCTAATCTGTGTTTTTTTTTGTTTTTTTTCAGTTACAGAATTGTATGTTCCGTTTCAATTTAATGCAACAGAACAGATGCATAATTAAACTGATCCGTTTTATTCAGATTTTGAGGTCCTCTGCCGGATCTCAAAACCCGAATTGAAAATAGCCTAATGAAATTAAAAAAATAAAAAATTGCCCGCAGAGGTGTCCACAGCCTTTAAAGAGAACACAGTGCTCGCACAAGCAATGTGGCCGCTTCAAACAGCTGAGGAGCAGGGGTGCCAAGAGTTTGACCTCCACCATTCTTATATTGATGACCTATCCTGAGGGTAGGTCATCAGTACAACAAAATTGGAATGCTACTTAAAGGAACAGTAAACAGAAAATAACAAAAAAGCAGAGTAACTCCCAACAATTCGACCCTCTCATCTAATCATTCTGTCTCATATGGCTATAAAAGGTTACCATACACCCCCCCCCACACACACACACACACATTTGGATAGAGGGGAACATGTTGCTACCAGGCTCTCCTCTCCTATATGGGGTACGGGGAGAGTCAGGACACCCCCTTACACATTAGATGGTCATCCAGAGACTGCAGGAGATGACACATAATGTCATACTCTACCCTTTTATGCGTTTGACAGTTTTTGCGTTACATTGGAGCTACACTTTAAAATCCCTTTTTGGGGCTTTGTATGGAAGACTTGGAGAGCGCTTCCTGACGCTGGGTGAACGCTTCAGTTTGATGGCGCTTTCTGTCACATTGTGCTTATGTTGTATGATAAATTTTCTGGTTCTGGATCGATCTCTCTTCTGTCTTTGTCTTGTCCCTCTCTGTCTCTAACCACTCTTCATTTTCCTCCTCCCGCCGCCTTGTCCCTTTCATCTGAGGTGACTGGTTGGTCTTTTTTTCTTACACTTGTGCTGATTTTTAATTTCTCTCTCTATTAACTTTCCTCTCCATTTCCCTGGCTTCCCTACGTACTCCCTCCTACTGCGTGACTGTGTGCCTGCTTGTGTGTCTCCTTCCATCCCGCCAGCCCCTTCTCACCTTTGTCACTCCCATTTTGCCCCTTGCTGGACCAGTAGGTCCCTCCATGTGGCGTCAGAGCTTGCGCAAAACCGGCATCATTCTGGTGCCCCAGAGAGGCCAAAAGGCTGCGGTGAGCAACATTTGTCTTGTTTGTCCTGTATGCCCGTGCGTGTTCATTTTGGTTTTTGTGTTGTTGTATTGGTTTTTTTTCCCCTCATTTCTTTCCTTTTGTTACCCTGTTACAAAATGTAAAGAAATACCCACATATTATACAGATTCGTTATAAAAGTTTTCCTGTCAAATATTTTTTTTTTGTCTGCGGACCATAAAATACGTTTCCTATGTCAAAGGTTTGAATTGGTGGGGGTCCAAGAGCGGAGACCCCCACTGATTGTTAGAACGAAGAGACAGAAAGGGCCTCTGTCTCGTCCCTACTGAAGTCCTGTCGCTTCCATAAACCATTGGGGCTCGGCACTAGGACCCACCCTTTTGATATGTGATTGACTTGTAAAAAATGTTTTCCAAAGTACTGGTACATTTTATTTGGAGACTTCACCCTTAAATGGGTATTCCTATCTGAAACCTATATGGCACATCCATAAGATATACTGTAAATGTCTGATGGAAGCTGGGCTGACCCCCAGGTGTATGCACACCTTAAAGGGCTTTTCCAGGGGATTCATTTATTTAAAAAGGCGGAAGGGCATGACGCACGGGAAATGGCTTGGACTGTCCGCTCAGTGATTGGCTGGCTGAGTGGGATTTCTTTGAGTACGGGAAGTAGGGAGCAGCAGGAACCAGAGCAGTGTTGAAATTGCAGTGGAGTCATTTTTATTTTTAACTGATTTCTGCCTTTTTTTTATTACATTATTCCCCTGGAAAGCCACTTTAAACCTAGTGAAAGAACAGTCCAAACCCAGTGATATGCATTTTTTGTTCATCAGTAAGTGTATATCTGAATGAGTAGTAAAACGGGACCAAAATGCTTTCTGTAAGCTAACATTTAGTGACCTGCAGAACTTATTGTATTAGTGTACTGATCAGTGCTCGTCATTCATTGCATGTGTGCAGTGGTTTATCCATGAAGGACCTGTCGCCTCTCCTGACACATCTGTTTCAGTAGCCATATGTATTCCCTGTAAAATGACTATTATGGAGCATCATCTCTGAGAACTTTTAGTTGTTTTGTACCTCTGTTATTCCTTCCGTTAGTATATGAATACTTATGACCCTTTGTCAGTGGAGTGTCTCACTACGAAGTCTGGCGCTGGCCATTCAGACTATGTAGGGACAAGTCCTATTGAGAAGGGGATGGTTCTACCTGGCCAGGAGGAATAACAGAAGAACGGTACAGTGTGAAGTTCTAAGAAAAGATGCTCCAGTGTTATTTCATGGGGAATACAAGTGTTTCTGAATCAGACATGTCAGGAGTGCTGACAGTTGTATTTCAATGAATCTCTGATCCAAGATCGCTTTCCTGCTTTATTTTTTGTGTCCTCTGTGCTGCATTTTCTTTACTGCATGTCATAAAACAAAAGTCCATGCTTAACCCCAGCCTTATATAACTGCTACTTTTTGTACCATACATTTTTTTTTTATTTTTTTTATCCTAAGCACTAACTTTCATCTAGAAAAATCCTGTCTAGCGGTAAACTCCTCCATATGTCCCTATGAATGACGTGTGGCTCCAGCCTCGGCCATCATTCACTCGTTTACAGTGGGACAGATTTTCTAAATGAGCTAGTATTTTAGAGCGACGTGTGTTAAGAAAACTGGTGTGCATGGCTTGAATCAAATTTGTTAACACATTTATGCTTTTCCCCCTCGTCCGACAAGGGGCATGGCTTAGTGGATAGGAGTCGTGGCATAAGTGGTGCGTTTTTGGGAGTAAACTGAGCTGGCCGTACACATCTGACTGGGTTCAGCGGTCGTCGGGTCTCTATGCCGGAAAGGATCATCCCCATCTATTCTGAATGGAGAGAAATCCGTTCAGGATTCATCAGGATGTCTTCAGTTCAGGACCGAAACGGTTTTTGGCCGGAGAAAATACCGCAGCATGCTGCACATTTTGCCCCGGCCAAAAATCCTGGACACTTGCCGCAAGGCCGGATCCGGAATTAATGCCCACCCGACGTTTAGCTTTTTCTCAATGGTTACCATGGCAGCCAGGACGCTAAAGTCCTGGTTGCCATGGTAAAGTGTAGTGGGGAGCGGGGGAGTGGTATACTTACAGTCCGTGCGGCTCCCGGGGCGCTCCAGAGTGACGTCAGGGCGCCCTACACGCATGGATCACGTGATCCATGCGCATGGGGCGCTCTGACGTCATTCTGGAGCAGCACGGACTGTAAGTATACTGCTCCCCAGCTCCCCACTACTACTATGGCAACCAGGACTTTAATAGCGTCCTGGCTGCCATAGTAACGCTGAAAGCATTTCGAAGACTGATCAGGATCCTGATCAGTCTTCTAATGCTTTCAGGCGACTTGCGTTCTGACGGATCCAGCGGGACGGAAGTGCCTGCCGGATCCTCAGAACGCAAGTGTGAAAGAGGCCTTACACTCTTACTATTAGGGCTTGTTCACACGACTCTGCCATGTTTTGCGATCCGCAAATTGCGGATGCCACCCGTGTGCCTTCCGCAATTTATGGAACGGGCGGCCCTGTATAGAAATGCCTATTCTTGTCCGCAAAACGGACAAGAATAGGACATGACTTATAATTTTTGCGGGGCCACGGAATGGAGCAACGGATGTGGACACCACACGGAGTGCTGTCCGCATCTTTTGCGGCCCCGTAGAAGAGAATGGGTCCGCACCCGAGCCGGAAAAAATGCGGCTCTGATGCGGACCAAAACCACGGTCGTGTGAATGAGCCCTAACACAGTATTAGTAATAGTAAATCTGCCCCAACTTTTCCAGCTTTTTGAATGTGTTTATCGAGAGTACACCTTCTACCCAATTACCCCATTCATGCTTAGTCTCTTTAAAGAGCAACTCCAGACACAGAAGTGTAACGTGGGTACTTCTCCTCCCCCCTTTCTCAGTCGTCGCAGACCAGAGGGGATGGTGAACAGGGGTCATGAGAAGTTTAGGACATGCAAAAAAAAAAAATCTATTTTCTGAATCTCCCTTTGGAAGAAAATGTTAGAAACTAAAACACAAAGGGAGGGGGGAAATTATTAATACTGTCCTTTTCATATGCTAGTCTAACAAATTGCACATTCTCTGGAAAATGCTCCAAATGTAGTAGAGGGGTGGTGCAGTGCTAGTATATTGATAACTTGTCCTTAGGATCAGTCATCCGTATCATATCCACTGTGTGAAGGGGGCATGGCACTCGTCCAAACGCTGCGGCCTCTTCCCTGTTTCAGTGCGTGCCATGTAACTGGTAGCGGCGGTGCAGTGTAATTACACTGCTCTGCTGTGACAAGCTAGTTGGCCGCAGCGCTCACCCGAGAACCATGGCAAGTAGCTAATCAGTGGGGGTACCTGGAGTCTGATATTGATGACCTCTTCTGACTTCAGGCCTGTTTATAAATTTGACTAATCTTCTTGAAGTCTGTCAGGCCCACACCCTGTTCTGCTAAGTCCTGCCCGCTTACTTTAAAAAAAAAAAAAAATGCTCAGAGGTATAAAAACCCCCAAAAAGTCAGATTGATTTTAGTTATTGACACCAGAAACCTGGCACAAAGGCTGCAATTCATTTGCCCCATAGAAAGTTCCATAACTATAATGCAGGGAAGAAACTGTACGGACATGAAAACCCTTACACTCTTCTCTGCGGAACCTGGCGGCGATCGAATATCCTTAAAGACTGCCATACACCCTCAGGTGTTTGTTGTGAGACGTTCTGCAGGGTCTCGTTCCTTATCCTTCCTTGAATGTCACTAAAGCCACTGACGGGTAACACAATGCCTGCTGTCAAGGGGTGGGAGATATTAGGCAAGTGATTCGTTCTCAAAGTTGATCTGTTGGAAGCAGGAAAAATGGGCAAGCATAAGGATCTGCATCTGAGCATCTCCAAACCGGCAGGTCTTGTGGGGCGTTCCTGCATGGTTAGTACTTGCCAAAAGTGATCAGAGAAGGGTAATTGGTGAACTACCGACAGGGCATGAGCGGCACTGCACGAGGGGCGCCATTACAGTATTAGGCTACAGGCACACGCAAATCGCGGATCCGTCTTCCTTTTTTTCCCCCATCCACATCCGTTCCGTGTGTCCGCAAATTTTGTAGGTTGTGTTTCCGTGTGTCTTCCGTTTTTTTGCAGATGCGCAAAAAAAACGTAAGGCTTGAACCAGTTTCTTAAAGTACCTGTACAAGTGCCCTGGTTTCCAAGCAACCATCCGCAAAATAAAACGGATGCGGATGACAAATGGATGGCTTCCGTTGGTCCTCCGCACTTTTTGCGGACCCATTGACTTCTATGGGTCCGCAAACCGTTTTTTGCGGACAAGAATAGGACATGCCATATTTTTTTTGCGGACGTGAAATGTGGACAGCGGATGCGGACAGGCAACGGAAGAGGTATCCGCATTTTTAACGGATCCGTCGGATCTGCAAAAAAACGGAACGGAGGCCGCAAAAAAAACACTGCCGTGTGCATGTAGGCTTAAGCAGGTGGCTTTACTGCTATGGCTGGTTGACGCGTGCATTTCACCAAGCTGAACGTGCATGTCGAAGGGGCTTCTGTGAGTGAAAGTGATGGCAGCCGACTAGTGAGAGCATTCATAGCTATCCACAACTTCCTTGAACAAAAGCCTCTCACGGAGGAGCCCACTTCTTTGCCTCTCCCTAACGGTACCGGCTGTAGTACTCGCCAGAACAGGGGGAGGATTGGCATATGTGGCTGGTGTTGCTCTCATTTAGTCTTATGTTAAAGAGGAAGTGACATTTTGGGGTTTTTATACCTCTTCTAGCTACTCCTAGATCGTTTCTATTAGTTTCGCTTGCAAATTGTCTGTCAAATTAGCAGTAAAATGTTTTATTAACGCGATACCAAGACAGCCTGTGGTCAAAGTGCTATTGGGAAATCTACTCCCGGGCAATTTTATTAACTTTTTTTGTTGTTGTTGTTGTTTTTGGTTTTTTTAACTTTGCGCAAAAATTGTTAGAGTATGTCTGACTGTACATTTTCACCTCCATCCGTAGTGCTTGTACTGCCTTTACATTTCTCTTCCCTCTCTATACATCTACCTATAGCAATACCTGCTTTCCATTAGGGTTTCTTATATTGCATCCTATGTAGGACAGCTGGTGCTTCAGTTCTTGTCTGTTTGTATTTGCCAGTAGTGATTTCCCCATACATACCCTTCTTCCATATCTGTAGTTCTCTGGGGCACCGAGCAGCATCACAGAGAAATGCCAGCTTACCTTTTCCAACTTGAGAGCAGGCTTACGGAAAACTGGCAGCTTCGGGGCTCTGCAAGATGCCAAAGTAGAGGACAGTAGCTTCAAAGAGCCAGGAATCAAGCGCTCTGCTTCCAGCCCCCGACTGGACACCCAGGAGAGGGTGAGCAGCTCCTTCATTTGATTCTGTCAACCAGTGAAGTGAGAGCAGATACATATTTGCACCGTATACACGTGCGAGCGTCTTACAATCATTGTTGTATCATGCCATGACCCATTTCATTGAGCGGAGGATCTTGGAGCTCTGAGCAGTCTGCACCCCCTGGTAACATTATGAGGGTTCTTTCCCATGAGACTTCTTTCTACATATGGTAGTAAGAAATCTCTACTTACTTTTGTAGGCATGACTTCCAGGCCATCAGTCCCGTAGTTTATCTGTTCACATTCTACTTTTTGTCGCCATGATCCAAGTAGGTGCTTTAATTACAGGTGATAAGCATTCCTCGTGCAAGTTCACATTGTATTAACTTAAGTGACAGTGGTAGAAAGAAACCTTCTTCCTAATCCATCATACCACTGCATTTCCATCCCCTTGTAGTGGTAAACTACCAGCGCTCAGCCGATGGCTGTGGATGGAGCAGTTCCTAACTTTCTAACCTATGCCCGAAAACGCTTAGACACCGACCATACAACTAGGGTTGGACAAATATCGGAATCAGAAGCAAATAAAATAAAAACAATCAATTAATAGGATAAATATGAATCCACGACCCACAAATAAAAACTACATGTGTAATGGAGGGTCATCACACGTCCAGCCCTGTATTTAAAGGCTCTTTTACATGGGTCAACTGAACAGGTAAGTATCGGGAACAGACCATACATTCCTGATAATTGACTACTGTTAGAGGCGTTGTCCAGGCTGCAGATATAACTAATCATCAGGATAGGTCATTAATATCGATCAGTGGGGGTCCGGCACCTGAAACTATAGAGCAGGCATCCTCAAACTGCAGCCCTCCAACTGTTGCAAAACTACAACTCCCAGCATGCCCGAACAGCCTACAGGTATCCGCCTACAGCAGGGCATTGTGGGAGTTGTAGTTTTACAACAGCTGGAGGGCCGCAGTTTGAGGATGCCTGCTATAGAGTGCGTGGAACTGGAAGCAGGCGGCTCCGTACACTGTCCTAACCGTGCTGGGGTACTGCCGCACAGCCCCTATTCAAGCCAAAAACTGCACGGTGGATGGAGCCTTCTGCTTTTAGCTTAGTACACTTTTTGACTTAGTACTTTTTGACTTTGCGGCTGCCCTAAACAGCTAATTAATGAGGCTGCTGAATTTCGCACCTACAGGGAATGGGTCATCAGAAAATGGCCTATTATTTAAAACCAGTTTTTATGATCAACATATTTTTAAAGAATTTTTGGTGTTACTTTTCACTTCAATATCTATGTTTAAATAAAAAACATAAAATCCAGCAGTTTTCACACTGACCACTAAGCCTAATAACAGGCGCCACTTCTTAGTCTGTATAGAAAACTTTACTGCAGTTACCTGCTTATCTGTACGTGAGGTGATGGCATTACAGGCAGGATTAGAATGAGAGATCCATTCACAATAGCTGATTTCCAAATCTTCTCTGTTCTTTCCTTGTACAATCACTTCTGCACAGGTCAAAGATCATGCCTAGAAAACACTCCCATAGAAGTCAATTTAGATGCTTTCTAAATGCTGTTAAGAACAGCTCGGACAAGATGGCCGCCCCCATAATCATGTTCGGGAAATAGATTAAAGAGATGTTTGTCTGGTTTTTACTGGCAGAAAAAAAATGTCGGTGCGCTTTTCCTTTAGGCAGAGGAGAGCGCTGCATTTACATGGGGATGAGCCATTGCTATTGCTTTTCCGATAGAGAATCCTGGTTCCTGTTAATGGTCCCAGTCGTTGGCCCGTGTAAAAGGGCCTTTCATTTGAAGATAACGACCGCTATATGGATAATTTGTGTGGCCAGTTTAAAACACGGGAAGAGTTTAGACCTTTAGGACTCTCTAAAATGTAACTCACGAAGGCTCAGATCCCACAAGTCATGAATTTTCTAACCATTATGGAGAAATGAGCAATGCCTCCGTCAAACACTGACCCGTTTATTACGATGTGCTATTGACATAAAATTTCTGGAAAACCAATAAAAACAAATAAAGCCTAGTGTAATGGTAGACAATCCCATTGGATAGAATTGGGTTTTGATTCCAAAGATTTTTAATAGATAAAATATCTAACCTAAGAGCAAAAAATAAAATAAATACATTTTGTACTTTTAGCTATGCCACAGAAATAAGTGTGAATAAGTACCCTGCTACTCATTACAGGGATTGTACACGGAAACATTGAGGATTATTCCCATTGAATGAAAGCTGGGCTATTCCTTATGCGGATCCGTTGCAGTTCAACCTGCACATCCGCAGTAGAATCGGGCTGGTAAATAAGTCCAGCACATGTGAACTTACCCGAAGGCCTCATGCAGACGAACGTGTGCCGGCCGTTATGTGCTTTGGGAACCGCAATTTGCGGGCACAATCTGTGTGGTTGCCGCAGATGGATGCAGAACCATCCGACTTGAATGGGTCCGTGATCCGTCGACATCGCAAAAATTAGAACATTCTGTTTTTTTGCAGTGTGGAGGCACGGACAGAAAAACACGGAAGCCCTAAGTAGTGCTTCTGTGCCTCTGTCCCCACACCGCTTCTTCTGGATTGTAAATGGGTCCACATCCGTGATCTGGTGCACACTGCCAGTGTCTATATATTGCTACCCTGCCATACAGGCACCGGCTGACGACGGTCGTGTGCATGAGGCCTCATACTGGTCCAGGAAGCTTAGATATGTGGAGTTGTTTGATAGGGTTTTTCAAAGTATACGTGTTCCTGCTCATACGATCTGTTTCCTCTGATGTTTGATGCAAAAACTGTGGAAGCTGACCTAAATGGATCCCATGTTTTTAATAGATAAAATATCTAACATAAGCGCAAAAATTAAAATAAAAAAAATTTGTGCGCTCCTATTGGACAGATGTTGCATGCACGGACTATGGCGGTGGCCATTGATGTCAAAGGCGGGCCCAGTAGAGGCTCTCTGGGTCAGTCATTTCCAACCAGCAAGGTGGACAGAACGAATACCTGTAGTGAAAGGCTAAGCAGTGATTGCATATGACATCGCCTGAATGGTGGTGTCCAGCATCGGGGAGAAAATCTGTGGACCCCACCAAACAATTCTCACATCTCTGCTTCCAGGAAAGTTGAACCTGCGTCTTTAGCTTTTAGAATAGATTTAGGCCGATTGGTAAGTGGAGGTCATTTGTCCGAGTTGCCGTTCAGTGCCTGTTACACAGCCCTTCTTTGTTCTGCTGTCTCAGAAGCCAGTCATTTGGGAGATCCTCCAGAAGTGGAAAAGAAATCTCGAAGCGGTGGCAGTGAGTAGCAGCGTCACTACGTACAGTAAACCACTGTGCAGAGAACTGGAAAAAAGCTGGAGAGGCTCAGGGGTAGGGGTGCACCCTTAGCTGGACTTAGTATAGAAGTAGTAGCTGCAGCATCCAGGACACACAGCTTGCTTTTAGCAATGTCGTAACTTGCAATAGATGTGACCCGTGTAATCATTGTACTGTAAGCTGCACTATCGGTCAGATCTTTCTTCTCCCATCCTGGTTTATGTGACTAACAATGTTAACCAAGTTAGAAGTTGTGGCCTCTGTGGTTAGATCTTCTGTGATGAGCTCCATAATGGTTGTGCCAAGATGTACGCTATTGTGGGCTCCTGTAGTGATGCCAATATTCACCCGTGTTTCTGAAAAACCATTTGCATAAATTCACAAAAATGTAATGTGCATATGAGAAACGCAAGGCATCCTGCCCTAGAGAAGTCCTGAATCCTTCACGTGTGTGGCTTGTTTTACATCGTGTATATAGTGTGTGGCATGTTGTGCACTGTTAGTGTATACCCTGTGTTGTTCTCCTGGTGTCTCTGCTCCTGGACATCTATGGACGAGTAAGAGTAAAGGATTTCCATTCTTCCTTCCGTCTCCTAGAATAAAGAGCCACGTATGGCTCGTATTCCTCCAACTCCAACAAGGAGGATGTTCAGTCAGCCGGAGACAGACCCCCTGCCAGATGCCAAGAAAGAGTAAGTATTGCCGGTCACAAGTCCACTCTGTGGTGTCGCCAACCCGTATCCACAAAGCACTTAACCCATTGTTTCTGTGTCTCTGTCCTGTTTCTCCACTAATCACCCACAAACCATATCATTGTGTCAAGCTGTACTAACTTCTAGTCTTGGATATAAGGCTTTTTATAACGGTTAGAAAAAAAAAACCTTTGCTTCGATCATCTTAATAGAGACTTAGAAGGTGGACTACAGATGAAACTTGACATGGTTCCCACCACACAATTGCACACAAACACTTTGTCCAGCATGACTGCCACTTCCTCCACCTCGTCCTCCAGTACAAGTTCAAGTACTGATCCCAAAGACAAGCGAAGGTAAGACACTTCTCTCCTGCATGTTCTGCTTCTCCACTCCTTGGGGATAAACGTCACACAATTACCCTTTTCTGAAAATTAATCTGAAAACTAATGTCTGTGGCCTTATCTAGTCCCTCAATGTCTTATGTTTAAAGGGTAAAATGGATTTGACTGCTTGGATTGGTCTTGCCCATTGTGTAGGTTTCTGACATTTTCAGTTAGAGCTGCGTGGTGGCCCACAACCCCAACACCTCTGTTGATATAAGGGAATGGTCATTCTTTATAATTGACAGACATTTTGAGTGACCGTTATCAAACATTTATGGCTGATTGGAGCTAGGCTTTGGGCACAGGCTGTATGATGGAGAGTAGCCATCATTCTTTAGTACATCGCTGAGGGAATTCCATGTGTCGCCGTATGGTGCTCAGTATTATAGAGAGATCCTTCCATGCAAGCAAGGGAGAGAGCAAGTATAGGTGCCCAGATTTTGCAAAAATGTGGAAAAACTTACATTGGCTGCTCTCAATAAGTACAAGTATCCCCCTAGCATCCCACTGCTTGGGACCAATGCTCTGAGACCCCCATTCTGATGCACTTGAGCTGTTTTTGTATTACTTATACAATGGTCCCTCAAGTTACAGTATTCATTGGTTCCTGGGCGACCATTGTATGTTGAAACCATTGTCACTTGAGTCCTGGGAAACTAAGTAATTGGTTCCAAAGCCCCAAAATATCATCTCATAATAAAAGAAGATGTAAATTTGAAAAAAAGAAGCGG
Source organism: Bufotes viridis (assembly GCA_033119425.1). Lineage (NCBI taxonomy): Eukaryota > Metazoa > Chordata > Amphibia > Anura > Bufonidae > Bufotes > Bufotes viridis. Next base: position 482,009,066 of record CM065590.1, on the reverse strand, counting down.
ATAACTAAGACGGGTAAAGCAAGTCCTTACATATAGCAGTTAGAAATAGATGCTGGGAGCTGTAGACCACTGTAGGTGAGGACAGGAACATTTACGGGGTCCTGTATAGTGCACAGTGTACCAGAAAAATAAAATGGAGCCGCCCTCATCTGACGTCCAACCGAACAGCTGATCCTGGTACAGACAGGGGCAGTACAGGACATGTAGTACCGTTCTGTAATGACAAGCTACTAGACAACCAATGCAGGTGATTAAAGGTGATGGTTGGATCTGAGTCTGAGGCAATGTATGTCTAGGTTCAACTTACGGTGGCCCAGGAAAATATTGTCCTGAGACCATTGTATCTTGAGGGCCACTGTACAGACGTTCATCTGAATAGTCACCATGTAATGACCTCTATGGGGGAAAATGCTAGCCTTGACTTCCCCAGCAGAACCCTCTGCATATCAGCAGATCACTGGTGGCTTCAATCTGCCAGAAGTAGTCTCTGATGAGATGACCCCTTTAATTCTCTAAATGTAGACACAGGGGGAGGAGAGCATTCACTGTGAACTAGAATAAATTATTAATTCTAATTATTCTTGGTATTTTTATCAGGTCGTATCAAACACCTGTACGTGATGAAGAATCAGAGTCTCAAAGAAAAGCTCGCTCTCGGCTCATGAGGCAGTCAAGGCGATCTACTCAGGTGAAAGTTCAGACTTCTTATTTCTCCCACTCCATATTTTTTATATTGCTTTTACTTTAAATCTTCAATAAAGCGAAATATTCCCTCCTTCCCTTAAGCTCATTCTGTATGGGCAGTTTTCTCATTCGTGTGCTGTGAAAGTTTTCACCAGCCAGCACCCACACTGAACTGACCCATTCAATTATATTGGAATCTTCACTATTGATTTTCTGCATGGACCATCGGTCTATGTAGAGAAAATCGCTTTATGATCTATTCTCGTCTGTTTCTGTTTTTCCTGAAAGACTCTATTTATTTATTCATTCGTTCATTCATGCATTAAGCGAATGGATCTGCTGGAAAAACAGCGCACTCCACATGCACTTCATCCCTTACGATCATCCATCTGAAAGAGGCCTGAAGGTGCCCCCCGTACATGTAGCAGTTTCTTCTACGCTGTTTTACAGTAAATTGACACGGGCAGGTACTGGTGAAACTGTGTGCCTCACCTGTTCAAGCTGTCAGAAACCGAACTGCAAAATCACAACTTGTAGTAACGTGCTTGTTTTACATGTAATTCGCCCCAAAAATTAAAAACAGGACAGATATGGTTGCCCTAATGAACGTTTGCAATTGCCAGGCTCACTATAAAGTGCAGTGAATTGGACTCTCTAGTTCTGGCCATGCCACCAAACAGCTTGTCTAGAGCCAATTTACAATCTTGGGATGATCGGACCAGGAGCCTTCTTTCTTATAGAATTGTCGGTATCGCGCTGTTCCTGACGTGCATCTCTCATCAGAGGGGACCCCCCAGCAATATCTAGAACAAAGGGGTTGTGGCTTTCTGCAAAGCACTGTGGTACTCATCAGAGCACCACAGCCCTCATTCTGCGTACTGTTGCAGGAGCCATAGCGTGTGGACATGGGTGTTTTCTGTAGAACCGGATTTTTCTTAAGCACAGACCTTGAATCTGTGAATCTGTCTATCATTTTAAACCAACCTTCTAGACCAGGGTTTCCAAACTCCGGTCCTCAGGACCCACCTACCGGTTAGAATTTGAGAATATCCCACAGAATGAATACCTGTTGTAAGTCCTGATGCATGGACACTAATTATATCACCTGCTCAATACAAAGGAGATGCTGAAAACATGACTGGTAGGTGGGTCCCGAGGACCGGAGTTGAGAAACCCCGTTCTAGACTAAGCTCTGCGTTAAGTAGCAGGTCTAGAAGTCCCTTTTTTTTTGTTTATTGCGTTGTTCTTAATGTACATAGTGTGTATATAAATTATATGTATTTAATATGTATACTTTATAGATAATATAAAAAATTCTGCCTCCTTAGGGTGTCACTCTCACTGACCTGAAGGAAGCTGAGAAGACGCTAGGGAAGTCTGTGGATATCCAGTCCATTGAACTGAGAGATGATAAAGACAAGGAGCAGACTGAAGAAAATATGGTCAGTACTGAGATCTCAGATCTATCTTCATCTTTTTCATCAGGCTTTATGTTTTGATTGCTCTCCTTATTAATTAAAAACTCAAAGATTGTCCATATTCTTTAAGCATGCTATTCGCATTCACCTTACATCTCGGAAACCTTTGACACTCCAGTAGTAGTTTTACCACAGTTGGAGTGTCGGAAGTTGCTGACCACTGACATACAGTGATTGCTTTCAGGCTCAGTGGAAAAATGGACTTTTCAATAGGGGTTCTATGGTTCTCTGTAAATCGTCGTAGGCTCTGAATGTGCTCACAATCCTGCATCCACTTACCAGAGACAAGTCTTGGCAACTGTACCAAATGGTGCTACTGTGTGTCCATACAGTGCATTCACAGGCACTGGATGTGTACGCTTTCATTGTCCATTGACAGACTGCGTATATACTTACATTTTATTAATGTGGCTATACACTTTAGGTGAAGAGCTCATAGCACTTGAATATGTATTGGAAATTTCTGACTAAAACTCTATATTGATTTATTCTTCCCTTTGTGCATTTGGAACAGGATCTGGTCCGAAGATCTCGGCTAGCACTGAACACTGACACTGTCGCACCTGTATATACTGTGAATTCTCCAACAAAGAAAGGTTATATAATATCACCATTTAGTTCTTCATTACACTATGTAATCTTTTTTTATTTACTTTACTAGAACAATGGTGGGACTGTTCCTGCCATGTAAATGTGCCACTGATGAATGAGCGAAACATTCGTTCATCGGGTGATCCTGTTGTTCATGCTGGCACCACCGATCATGGCTTCTGGGCAGCAGATCGTGTGGTCTAAACAGCGATCTGCTGCTCTGAAACCATGATTCTGTATGAGCATGAGGGATCGCTATAGTGATCCTTCATCCTCATACTGTGAAGGACATCGCTTCGTGTAAATACAGCGGTCTCCTTCACTGAACGAGCGACCGACTGTCGGGAAGGAACGTTTCCTTCACGACTATCGGCCGCTCAGTCAGCTCGAGTAAATCCAGCTTTGCACACACAAGTCTATGGAGAAATGAGGAGGCTGCTGCCAGCTAGTGAGTGATTTATTACCCCATTGGTAGAGCCTTATGCTACTACATATAGTAGAGTCAAAAGTGCTAAGTGTAGCAGAGCTGTTGACAGTTTGTGTCATCCAGCAGCCTCCCCCTTCCTTCTCTCTGTAGATATTAATGTTAAAAGCTGCAAAGAGCAAAGCAGCCTGATAAAACATATAGAAGATATTACGTTTCTTGTCTTCACCTATTTAAGGTCTGAGATTTGAAGCTTATTGATTTCTTTAAACTCATTAACAAAAAATTAGCACACCCAGATAGAAATGTCGGATTGGTGCAGAACTCGTCAGACAGTTATGCAGATTTTAAATGATCGCAGGTGCCACAAGAGGGCATAAAAGTGCTTTTCCCCGCTGCCCTACGAAAAGGCTTTCTGAGACTGCTTTTGGGTGGTGTTCCTCTAGGTGAGAGATCGTTGACTGCGAGGCATGCCACTACGACGCTCTCAAAGATAATTTGGCCAGTTGACAGACTTTGAGAGGGAGGGGGCACATCATTAGAATGAGGAAAGCAGGATGGTTGTTTTGCTGACTGCTATCTAGGCTGTTCTGGCCTAGCAGCTAGATGTTGAGGGCATGCTCACACGGTGAACATACTCTAAGCAGCCAAGACAGGCCAACAGCAGAGAGGATTGTTTGATCCGACAAGCACGAGCAGCTCCCACAGTTTTATTGTCCACCATCCAGACACAGGTGGCACCTTCATTATAAACCCCTTTCTCTGCCCGAAACACTGCCCCAACTGCTGGCCACATGTGTTGCCTCTCATGGCAGGGCTTCCAAGTATAATTTTTTAACAGGATAATACTTGGTCAGCCCAGTCACCAGAATTATCACCAATCCAGCATTTATGGGACGCCGGCAACCTAGCAGTGTGCAGGATCTACAGGTCCAGATACAACATCTATGAGCAAATGTGTGTATGCCACCATGCTCAATCGTATCTCATCTTGTATTTAGGCTAGAGGTGACTCAAAAGGGTCCTAGATCCTACTTTCAGTTGTACAGTTATTCATATACTACTTCTGACCAGTAGGACTGGTTGATTTAAACGTAGCATTATAGACATAAAAATGAAAATAACATTTACTGTCTAATTGTTATCTTTTTATTGCTGCATTGAGTCAATGTTTATAGATGCATCTCAGGTGGATGTCCGTTCGGTAAAAGTGGCCAAGTGAGGAGGGTCCTCAACACAACTCCTAATAGAAAATTGCATAGTTTATTAACTCCCCGATTTCCTACTGTAGCACTTGAAAGTGTTGGCAAAGAAGATCGAGAAACAGAAAACTCAAACCATTTGGCAACAAGGGACCGAAGGAGATGGAGGAAAGAGCTGCAATCGGCAAATATAGGGGTAAATTCTTACTAATCTGTTGTAAAGCTGGCCTTACACCGTAAATAAATACTGTACACAGTTGGCTGCTGCTCTAATGTATATGGGGTCCTTTCAACCTTTGCTTAACCCATTACTTACACACTAGCATTTTTTGCAGATCCGTCATGGATCTTCAAAAACACTTCCGTTACAATAATACAACGGCATGCATCTGTCATGAACGTATCCAGTTGTATTATGTCTTGTATAGCCAAAACGGATCTGTCGTGAACACCATTGAAAGTCAATGTGGGACAGATCCGTTTTCTATTGTGTCAGAGAAAACTGATCCATCCCCATTGACTTACATTGTGTATCATGGCGGCTCTGTCTTGCTCCGCACCACATGGCGGACAGAAAAACTCTGCTGCTGTTTTCTTATATGCAGTGACTGTATATTTCCAGTAAATGGCTGCAGCAGTTGTGTGGATATAAATGCACATCACTGCTGCAGCCAAATGGAGATCAGCAGGAAGGAGCTGAGCGGTAAGTAATGGGTCTTCTATTTTCTTTTCTTAGAAACACTTAACCCCATTAATAAAAGAACATGCCGGTTATACCAATATTGAGACATAAATGTAAAGCGTACCTGAGTTTAAAAAAAAAAAAAAGTTTGCATAATGGTTGTGCTTCTTTGTACAATCATAACTGTGAAGGAACAGTTATGTTTGGGCTTCCCTAAAGTCTCTTTCAGCCATATTTATTCTCTGTTTTAGCTGCATAAGTAGATGGATTTCTCTCAGAAGCAGGGGGTGTCCCCCTTCTATCAGTACGTTATGCAGTCACCTCCCTTCCTTTACTTCACAGTATTTATTTTCTTCTAGGGCACTCAAAAAGCTAAGGGATAAATCACACTTTCAGAAAAGCAGGAGGCTCCTGTGAATTCAGAAGCTGTGTAGAAGCAGTTGTTTTATCAGGCGCTCATTTGGCTCCCATGTACTCTCAGTTGTAGATATTAATTTCCTGTTAGATCAGGCAAAACAGAATAATTGGTAAAATTCTTATGCCTTTAGTGACGGTAGTCACGCATGTTCAGTAGCTTGGTCCCATTGCCCCAACACTCTTGTGGCCGCTTTCCAGCAGAACTGAGCGCATTAGGTGGGTATTCTGAGAGGGAATCAACAAGAGCACCAGGGGGGCACCATTACAAGTATGTAGCAGTAACATCTACACACACAGTATGTGTATTTATTTATTACAGTTGAAAGCTTGTTATGCTTTTCCAGGAGCGAACTGGCCATAGACCCTACAGGGTAGGTCCACCCATAGCTTCCTCATGGCCACCAGCCAGGTACCTAAAGATCTGATGCACTCAGCTCTAATTAATGTAGGAGCATCAGGCACTTATTTACCTGGCCAGCGGCCACAGGTGGCCTCCTGAATTCAACTGTATTGTCATCCTCAGGATGATGATGCATTACTATACTGCCGCTTGTGCCGCAGTATTTTGTGCTTCACTGTGGTATTTGGTTCTGCAGGGGCAGTTCGGCTTCATGGTATTGCTGGTCTTGCCTACTTCTGTTCTCCCTGCCTTCTTGTGTTGCCCTGCCTTCTGTCAGTTTGGACTAAAACATTGTGCCAATTTTAGATTTTTTTTTCCATGGCCACTAGTGCTGCAGCTATCGATTATTTTAGTAATCAAGTATTGTATCGATTTAACTCAAAGATTAATCGATTACTCTAAGATGAAAAAAACAAATTAAAAGAACATTTTCTTTTATAAAAACTCATCAACCCCCCCCCCCCCCAAGATATCCCACAGTCTTCAGTCCTCTGTGCCATCAGCCCCTCCTTGCCATCATGTCCCCAACTGTCATCAGCCCCTCCTTGCCATGTCCCTCACTCCCCAAGCGCCATGAGCTCTGTGGTCCCATCATCAAAACGAGTCCTCTATGCAGAAAAACCGCATTAAGGTGTCGATTTTTTGGTGTCGATTACATTGAGCATTTGTTGCAGCCCTAATGGCCACATTTAAGTTGCCTGATCTAACAGTAGAAATGAAGATCAGATTGCAGTAGGGCCCCATTAAAGGGGTTGTCCGGCTGAACCCAGGCAGCCACCCTGACTAGCATTGGAGCATTTCATGCTCCTATGCTCTCCTTTGCCCTGCGCTAAATCGTGCAGGGCAAAGGCATTTTGTGGAGTTCTGGTGACGTCCTGGGCTCTCCTTCGGGCTGCCATGTGGAGGCTTCCGCCCAGCAGTGAGCCCGGTGACGTCACGGGGACTGATAGGCGGGCTTTAGAGCTGCCCTAGCCTGTAAAACAGCTAGGGCAGCGCTAAAGCCCGCCCATCAGAGCCGGTGACGTCACTGAACACACTGCTGGGTGGAAGCCTCTGCCCAGCAGTGTGTTAAAGTAAGTAAAAGAGCCCTTGCCCTGCGCGATAATGAACTGCTCCGATGTTCAAGTCAGGGGGCTGCCTGGGTGAAATTATGGGTATGTCCAGGTTCAGCTCTGAACCCGGACAACCCCTTTAAAAGAGTTGTGGGTAATGTAAAAAAAAATTGCTATCATATAGTACATGACAGTCTCTTTCTAACAAACTTAGAACCAGCCCTGAACCTCACATGGATCCAGAGATCTCCCCGTTCACTGCTCCCAATTGTTCTACTAGATTTATTTTAAGCTGGCAGCTTAGGAGGCGTGTCCCTTCTGAGGGGGCATTTTCTTTCTGCTGCAGCTGGTGGCATGGGTGGAACGGAGCATGTGCTTCCATCTCAGTGAGCAGGACAGAGAAATTGGAGAGAGAGAGCAAACAGCAGGTGGCGCTATACAGATATGTTTTATTGAAAAACTCTGGCTGTAATACATTTTTGATTACATACAATTACAAAAGTATTCAGATCCAGGTTCTGGTTTGAAAAATATAAAGCAACCCCTTTAAAGACAAATGTATAATGGTGCTTAAGTGGTCTACTAGACATGCTCCAAGTTTATCCTGTTAATATTTTGCCCTCGCAGTGTTCAGGGCCTGGTCCCCTGTTCTTGGTTGGGAGATGAAAGGTTGCCGGACACATTGTAGTCCTGGATGATCAATGGCAGACTTGGCCCCTGCAGGTAGTCAGCAGAGGTGACCGGGGCTCTGTTAGTGTATTGGTGTCACGCATCGGCATTAGGCACGTGTTACTTTCATTTGTCAGCATTGTGTAGTGCCTGGGCTCCTATCTGATGAGGGTTGTGCTTGCTTCTTTTCTGTATACTTCCTTGTGTAGTTTATTGTCCTTGTACTGAGCGACTCTAGATGAAATCTCCTCACCATTGAGTTTGTTTGCATTCCAGAACAGTGGGTGTTTCCCAGTCAGCAAGATGTGCCCTACACAGTAACTCATTCTGTATTGATGTCCTCACCCTGAAACTAATGATGAGAAGGTCCTCGTGGGTTGCCAGTCATAGTGCAGCCGAGCTTGGACTACGTGCAGTTAAAGGGGTTCTCTGGGCTTTTGACAAGACCCATTCTTTGTTCTGCCTAGTGGAAGAAGATAGTTTCATCGCACTGCCGACGCTGCCATCTCTGCTGCACTGACACAGGCTGCGGGCATTTCCACACGGGCCCCGACCGGATGGGTTTTTCTATTCCTGTTCAGCTGCCTAATAGTAAATGCAGCTGAACAGAAAGAGAAGGGCACAAATCTGGTCATAACCAGAGAGGAAGAGCCCACAGTGAGAGTGCAGAAACGAGGTTTCTTCCAAACTGCAGAACAAAGGACAGGTTATGTATGAAGCCCAGAAATCCACCAGCTTGCATTAAAATTGCTCATTACTTGCGGTAGGATTATAGGTTTACATTGTATAGTACTGATCTTGTTCAGTGTTGCACATTGGGGACCACAAAGGTTTCCCTATACCCCAACCCCACCATTTTGAATTGCTACCTTCTATAAAGTTAATACTACAGTACCAAAGTCCCCTAGCTAAATCCTCCATCCAGCCGAGGCCCCCTCAAGTACCTTACCATAACAGCTTCTCTGACTTCTAATCTTGGTCAGACCTCGGTGCACTTAACTGCTCATTAAAAGTACTTCCTCCAGAATGAAGTAACAGATCACTTAGGGTGCATCCACACCGCGCTGTCGTGTTACATGTTTGCAACGTAGCGGCACTGCGGTCAACTACAGTGCGGTTGTGCAGGCAGCGGCTGGCTCCTGTTAACACTACTGGGGACTGCACTGGTTAGCCGGCCTGCATTTTTAATGGCCGCAAGGCCATCAGCAATGTAGACCGATTTAACGGTACGGTCTTCATTAGTTTAATTATGGCCCGCTGCGTGACAACCATGACTCGACCATGCCGTGTGGTCGTGCCCCAAGTGAAAGGTATCATTACTTTTAACTGACCAGCCCTGCTAGGCACTGTGCCTTATTTTACAGTGAATTTTCTGGTGACAAAGTGCCTTTAAAGGGGTTGTCCTCAGGATAGGTCATCAATATCCCAGCACCCCCACCAATGAGCTGGTTGAGGAGACCGCAGATGATTATCCTGAGGGAAGGTCCTGAAGATGGGAAACAGGACAACCCCTTTAAAGCAGCACTCCGTTTTTTTTATAATCTTTAACACATTATCAACGTGCATGAAGCAAAGACCTGTATTTTCTACATTATTTACATTCACTCCTTAAAGGTACAGAGCTCTGAGTCGCCTACTGATATTTCCAAAAGGAAGACATGGTGGTTTTATTATTCTTTACATATGTGTTTGCTGACTGCACATCCGGAAGCACATAATTATATTAGTTTGGTTTTACAGGTAACCGAGAATGAGGACACAGAGGTGGTAAACCACAATGACACATCTGGGCACAGGCAAGTATGACACTTCCTAGTTATTCTTTCTATTAAATAAACCTTAAAGGGCTTGCCTCATCAACCTCCGTAGACTATTGTGAAGGTAGCCATGTACCTTACATAGCTGTTGGCCAAACACTCATACAGCCATCAGCTATTCTTCATTCACATGGATGCTTGGCTTGGCTGAGCATGCATGTACTTTCAGTATGGAGGAAGCAATAAGCTGTCACAAAACCCTTCAGGTGGAGGCCTATCTACCATTAGCAAAGGCTGATCTACCATTAGGAATGGGCTTCCTGAAATCCAGCTACCTGACTTGGAACACCCCCCCATAGACATGGGCCGTTTAGTCTAATCTGTATAACCACCTTACTGACCTTAACATTTTGGGGGAGTTTATCAAAGCTGGCATTTCTTACACCAGTCTTGATCTAGTTTGCCTCGATTGAGATGTACCAAGATTATTAAGCCTCTTAATAATTTGGGTGCATCTCAGGAGATCTGTGCATCCCAAACTAAATTATACAAAAAGGTACGCCTGAATTAAATTTTTAGAGTTTTCTGGCATAAATATTCTTAAATATTGTCCCATGTAGCGTCCCCTTCCCCCACCTTCTCTGTTCATGTCCTGTTCACGTGTTTAGAAAACTGGATTGTGCTTTACATACTGGGAAATTTGTATTCAAAATGGGGCTCGCGCAAAAATCTTTGCCTTTTGGCCCCACTTTTCAGGCAGAGAAGGCTTGATGAATTCCCCCATGAGAAATTGTGCATTGTGTGCGCCATATATTTATCATTTTTATAAAACAATGGGTTTTCTGATTGCAGGGTAACAGAAAGCGTAAACAGTATTTTGCCATTCAGAGCGGGGACATACTCTTTTTCAAGGCACAAGGAGGAGTCTGACAAAGATTACAAAAAGGTATGTTCAGATCTCCTTTGCAACTCCCGATTCACAGAGATCCTAGTGGAAACTTGAGCGATCTCTGTGATATTATCATTGCATCCCTGTGGACACAGCTAGATATCCCACAGGATTGTCAGCCAGAAAGTTCAGTGATTGTCACATTTCTTACCTCCATAAGTAATGGGAATATGATCATCCGTATAGCGCAGGGATGCCCAACCTGCGGCCTTTCAGCTGTTGCAAAACTACAACTCCCAGCATGCCCCGGGCAGCCTACAGCGGGGCATATGGGAGTTGTAGTTTTACAACAGCTGGAGGGCTGCAGGTTGCGCATCCTTGGTGTAGTGGAACAGTGTTTTAATTCCCTAACTACAGGTACCATAGACAACCTGGAGGGCTGCTACCCTAAGACCTCAAAGAAAATTAACATGTGGGGGCCCAATTAGATAAGCGATGTCTTAGGAATTTTTTTTTTTTCCTTTAAAGCATGGTGTTTCCATACACCAGACATGAGTTACATGATGTGATGGCAGAAATCTGTCTGTTCATTCCACAGTTATATGAAGATTTAATTTCTGAAAATGAGTCGCTGAGAGAACAGCTTCAAGAGGCAGAGCTGAAACTCACCCAGTTAAAGCTGGAGCTGGAACGGGTCACGCAGGTATTTCCTTGGGCACCTATTTGCGCTATGCTGGTGTATTCGGAATTACATCATATGATTAATGACATACCAGTAATTACACATCATTCCAGGCATGTTTTGAATACTCCATGCAAATCATTCTCATTAATAGTGCGAGGCACCATTTCTGGTCCCTGTCTCATGCACAGCGCTGCCTCATGATCTGCAGTCTGGCAAAACTAAGTGATTGCGTTAAAAGAATAAAAAAAAAAGTTGTTGTCGTCCGTCCGTCCCCCCCATCCTCCCAGTAATCTAGGTATAGGTGAATAGAATATTTCACAGTGAAGAATCATACATTAAAGAGACAATTTCTATCAGAAAAGAGATATTTTCTTAAAGCTCAGTGTTCATAGAAAACCTAGGTGGCCATTTATTAAGATCAGTGTTTTAGACACCGGTCTTAACCCCTTGACGACTGCCCACTGACTATATGTCCTATCTGCACATAGCACATTTATAAACAGCCAGGCAGCCCTTTAATCCAGGCACTGTACATTAAAGCTCCTGCAAGCAGGTCGGGTCCTGGCTGTAGGATACAGCGGGACCCTGAGGAGAAGACGGGAGCGGATTATTACTGCTCTTGCCTTCTCCGGTGCTGGCAGCAGCTCAATGCTTCCTTTATTAGTCACCGGGGTCACGTGACCTCCTAGTGTCTCTGGGCAGGAGCAGAGCGGCAAGGAGACCCTGGTCAGCTCTGCCTGTGTGAAAAAAAATGCTGCCACTAAGGCTACATTCACACGACCGTAGTGTATTACGGATCCGCAAATTGCGGATCCGCAATACACCCAGCCGCACCCCCCATAGAAATGCCTATTCTTGTCCGCAGGCTGCGGACAAGAATAGGACATGTTCTATCTTTTGCGGAGCCGCGGACCGGAAGTTCGGGGCCGCGCTCCACAAATGCGGAAGCGGAGAGCACCTAGTGTGCTCTCCGCACCTCGTCCGGCCCCATAGACAGTGAATGGGTCCACACCCGTTCCGCAGAATTGCGGAACGGACGCGGACACATTCACGGTCGTGTGAATGTAGCCTAACTGAAAGCCTAATAATAGTCACCTTGTTCACTCAAACCTTTACATGTTCTATATCAAAATGGGGAACCCATTGCAATAATACATTTTTGTGTCTGTTTTAATATTGAAGAAATAAAAAGCTATAATTAAAAAATATATACTTTTTAATAAGAATTAACAGTTTTCCCAAAATTAAACCTAAAAAAGGGGGAAAAAGATCTCTGAAAAACATGCTAATAAAAAGTCCTAAGTGTCAAGTAAAAAACATCGCGAAAATGATTTTGGTAGTTAAACAAATTAGTCACTAAACCACCATGTGCACAAAATCACGAAAAATTGCCTGGACATTCATGCCTTTTTTTTTAGACCCAGTCTTGAAAGCGTTAATAAAGCCCTAAACTGTCGTTTGTTCCACTGAAGTTATGAAGAGGTGCCGGCCTCTTTATAACTTTGGCGTATCCACCACAGCTTCCTTGCTGTCTTTCATTCAGACCTTTTTCTATGCCTGAAACACTCATGCCCACAATTTTAGACCTGGCGTGAGCCTGGGGAAAAGTCGCAGGCTGTGCTGCAGTCTGTACCTGACATAGGCATATTTCAGCTTAATAAATGACCCCCATATTCTTTTTAGAATTTTTGGAAGTTTTTTTTTTTTATTATTTCATCAGTATTCATTTTATTTCATCAGTGCCATTATAAATGAAATTCAGAAAATGTACAAGATAATGCACCTGGGGCGTAAAAACCCAAGAGCACAATATAAAATCAGTGATACAGTAGTAACCTCAGTATCTGAGGAAAGGGATTTAGGGGTCATTATATCAGACGACCTAAAGGTTGGCAGACAATGTCATAGAGCAGCAGGTAATGCCAGCAGAATGCTTGGGTGTATAGGGAGAGGCATTTACAGTAGAAAGAGGGGGGCGCTCGTGCCGCTCTACAGAGCACTAGGGAGACCTCATCTGGAGTATTGTGTGCAGTACTGGAGACCATATCTGCAGAAGGATATCCAGAGAAGAGCTACTAACCTAGTACATGGATTGCAGGACAAAACTTACCAGGAAAGGTTAAAGGACCTTAACATGTATAGCTTGGAAGTAAGAAGAGACAGAGGGGATATGATAGAAACTTTTAAATACATAAAGGGAATCAACACGGTAAAAGAGGAGAGAATATTTAAAAGAAGAAAAACTGCTACAAGAGGACATAGTTTTAAATTAGAGGGGCAAAGGTTTAAAAGTAATATCAGGAAGAATTACTTTACTGAGAGAGTAGTGGACGCATGGAATAGCCTTCCTGCAGAAGTGGTAGCTGCAAATACAGTGAAGGAGTTTAAGCATGCATGGGATAGGCATAAGGCCATCCTTCATATAAGATAGGGCCAGGGGCTATTCATAGTATTCAGTATATTGGGCAGACTAGATGGGCCAAATGGTTCTTATCTGCCGACACATTCTATGTTTCTATGTTCCTCGATACCAGTTATCTGAGATAAAAGCTCTGTATGGGAGAGTAAAGTAATCTTCAGTTTAGGGTACTATCACACTAGCGGCATGGCTATCCGGCAGGTGAACAGCCTGCTGGATCAGTCCTGCCGCAAGTACCCGTGTGCTGCCGCTCTGTCCCCATTAACTATAATGTGGGTGGGGGCGGAGCTACAGCAGCACACGGCTGGAGATTGCTGTACTAAAAGTACTGCAGGTCCGACTTTTTAGTCCAGCGATCACTGCCGTGCTGTGCTGTAGCTCCGCCCCCGGCCCCCATTATAGTCAATAACTTGTGGCATGGCGGATCCGGCAGGCTGTTCACTGTGAAGTGACTGAGTGACAGCTCTACTGATTTCTTCATGGGCCTAGATATGCATGCAGACAGCGGAGCAGTGCATTGATTGGTATATAGCATAGGGGAGGGGGATGCTCTAATTGATTCCCCACCCCTCACTCCTCCCTGGTCTGACAAATAGTGTTAAGTGAGAGTCTGGGCTAAAAGCACAGACGGAGAGGTAGACATGGAGAAGCTTCAACAAATGATATCAAGAAAACCATCCACCCATTTTTATACAGACCTATTACGTGTAGGGTGATAAAGGCGACCTGTCCTGCAGGAATACAGGTAGCTGCAGTCATATAGCTTTCAGCCATATCTCTTCTGATCGTTCACTGCTGGTGCTGTAGCAGGGAAATATCAGGTTGGCGGTCACTTACTCTTTACTGATATCAAGTATGTAGCCAGTTATTTCTTTGAGGACGGGACAGGGTCCGCTTTAATGTGTGATTTAAAATGAAAATGATGGAAGTGTCCCTTTAACTTTGTGTCTCTCTTTTCCAGCGACAGGAGAGACATGCAGAGAGACCTGCCTTGCTGGAGCTCGAGAGATTTGTATGTATTTTTTTTTTTTTTTCTGTCAAATATTAGAAAAGCTGCTTATGTCATTCTACATTCTCTTTGTAGTTAACTCATTATAAGGCCTTATGTACACAGTCCGCAGATCTGCAAAACACGGATACCGGCCATGTGCATGCCACCGTTTTCTTTCTTCCTTGTGTCAAGTTAAAGACTGTTACATCTGTATACAAGCAGAATTACACACTAACCTTTACTGGGCCATCTCTTTCTATAGGAAAGAAGAGCATTAGAACGAAAGGCAGCTGAACTTGAAGAAGAGTTAAAGGTAATGTCTCCTTTCTTCTTGGATATTATTTGCAGAGGGCTGTGTTCCTTTGGCACTGGTCTGCATTTTTCACCTTCTATTGAAAAGCCACAGCTGCCGGGAGACCATGAAATAGACTAATAAAATTCTTCTTCACATTTCTCAAGATCTCTGCACACATTTTATTATACAGAGGGTATTACTTACATAATCTACAAGACCCCTTTAAAGCCTAATTGTAAAGGGGGGAATTATATATATATATGTGTGTGTGTGTGTGTGTGTGTGTGTGTGTGTGTGTATACATATTGTATATAAATCTTTAAAGGATCTGCGTTAAAGTCCTGACTTTATGCCGAATCTTCTTTAAGGTCCTCTCTGATTTGAAGGCAGACAATCAAAGACTGAAGGATGAGAACGCAGCTCTGATACGAGTGATCAGCAAACTGTCCAAGTGAAAGCGCAGGGTATCATCCTTCAGACGCTGCACGACCTGACACGAAACCTTCAGCCTGTCTGGGCCAAAGACAGTCCTACAAGTCTGCCGGGCAAAAACTGCCGTCGTCCTGGATTGGGTTGCAGAGAACGTTGCGCCGGGAACAGGAAAACCCCTCTTGTTTGACATTGTGCTGCACACACTGGAGCCAGACATTCAGAGCCTGCTTCCCGGTCTGCGAACGTCAAGGAAATCTAAGATCCTACTTTCTAAAATTGTTTTATTCATTTTTTTTTTTTTTTTTTTTTAAATGTATAATCTATAAATATATATTAGTATGTATATCCACATGTCCCCAAGTGATGGCACTGGCATCAGGTGATGCCTGCGGACAGGTTTCTTCTCTTGGCTTCATTCTTTGTCATAACCACACGTATGTTTAACCCATGGGGCAACCACTGGACCTGCCTGTCTAACCACGACTGTGATAATCCCTCCTACATCCACTCCAGCAATCCTAACATGTCTATAGAGGATGAGCGATCTGTCCACTCGGCAATAACCAAGGGTTATCCAATGCTATCCATCTCTTTATATTATGCGCAGGTACCTCACTGTCTGCAGCTGTACACTAGGTAACCCCATCTTTATCTAAAAATGGCGGTTGTAAGCGTTAGGTAATGCGTCACCCCACAACTGTGAACACTCGCACGTGTCGTCGTATTCCTGAATGTACTTGTATGCAGGACCTGTTTTAGAGCTTTAGTTACACTGTTTATGCTGCATTCTCCAAACCGTATGTACGGTAAGTACTTTTCATGTGTGTGTGCTCTGCGGCTAAGGATGTAAGGCGCTCCACTGCTTTATCCGTTCTAGTAAACACTTGTATTCCCCCGTTGTAGCAGTGCTGGAGCATCTTTTTGGCTGTACTCCTGTTATTCCTCCAGGAAATACACAAATGGATGTTACCGTGTCCATGTGAAGAGGTTGTGTCCCCACATAATTCAGTACTGACCATTGCCTGTTTATATTGCTGCATTGACAAGGGGAATGGTAACTCCCGGTTGTCAAGCTCTGCATACATTTCCAGGAGAAATAACAGAGGAGCAGTACAATGCAGAGGTCTAAGAAAACATGCTGCAGAATTTTCATATTACAGATTTTAAAAAGTATTCGCCGAACCAGATTTGTCCGGAGAAATGATAGAACCTCTTTATTACTCCAAGACAGAGATGATGACCTGCTTAGAAGCCTAAGGGCCAGTTCACATTTACTTTTTTTTGGGCACTGATTTTTGGCGCATTTCCTCCTCAAAATCATTTAAAAAAATTCCTCAAAAACAGCCTCAATTTTATTTCAATGGTAAGCAGCGCTTGCTTTGTTTTACACATGGAGAAAAGAAGCAGCACGCCCTATCTTGGGATGGATTCTGCACTGAATCTCCCATTGGAAATGAATGGTAAGCATCAAAAAACCACTCCATACATTTTTGCTGCAGATCCGCCCCAAAAACCTCAAGCTGAAAATGCAGTTTTGTATTGAAGTAAACGTTTGAAAAACCGCATAAAAAAACACCCCCTACTGTGATTTTACCAGTACGTAGGGGCCCTACTGCCCCTGAGAATTGGACTAGATCTGCAGAATGCTGGAGATCTGGTATGAAGGTTTAATGCATGGGGCAATCATTTTGGGTGGCGAGTCGGTATCAATGAGGAGTGAGTAAGTGTACGGCTTTTTATTAGTAGGGATTTAGGTGAACATAACCCACAGAACGGTAATGGCTGGGCACTGTCAGCTGGCTTATATATTTCTTGCTTTGCCCGAGATCCATCATAGGTGCTGAACCTGCATCCTGAGTAGGATTTCTCAGCACTTGCTGTATCTCCATTACCTGATCAATGGCCTTCTGGAATAGGGGATATTCTTGTATAACACAAGCAGATTTGTCTATTCTTTAGATGAGCAGCGTGTTTTAGCACATAGGGACCTGAGCCGTTTCCTCATCCCCCACCTCGGAGTTATTAGCAGGTTCAGTACTACATTAACGTGATCTAGGTTGAGTCTGTCTGGGTCTGCTGGGCAGAGCCTGTGGTTTTATGGGATTTGCTGTTTTCTATCACTATATACCTAACAATACATCAGAAAACTCACTATGCATCCCTCTGTACCCTGCATCCCTTGTGAAAGGAGACGTGTCACTATGGGGTCCCATTCTACACTAATAAACGCGTTGGCGCCGAGCTTCCCAGCAGTTCTCTTTATTAGACTACACTGGGAAATGGAGCTGTATTGTGCTAGGTACGGCCTGCCATTGGCTTATAGCAGGCATCCTCAAACTGCGGCCCTCCATCTGTTGTAAAACTACAACTCCCACAATGCCCTGCTGTAGGCTGTTCGGGCATGCTGGGAGTTGTAGTTTGAGGATGCCTGGCTTATAGTGTCCTCATGACAGGTAGCCAGCTAAGTTTTTTTTTTTTTTTTTGGGGACAGCATATGCAATGTTATCTCATGCATCCAGGTATGTTCTGGTTTTAGGTAAAGCATAATTCTGTATCATATCATTCTGCAATTTCTATTTTACTTTACCTTCACTTCTCATTTCCAAGGTCTCTGCTTGCTGTCAGTGAATGAAACTCCAAACTCCAGACTAGTGCATACATCTGGTTCCAGTGTAGCCAAAGGTGAGCCAAACAACTTGGACCTATGCATTTTTGCCAGCACTGCTACATTGTAGCAAATCAGGTTCAAGGTGCAGGCTAGGATTCCCTAGGCTGCATACAATTGCAGCAAACCTCAGGCTGTTTATGTGAAGGAGGTTACACTTGCTGACAGGAACCAGGGTTCTTGTAACTTAAATGCAAAATATATGAGAAGGTTGTTAAGTTTTAAATTCCTAATATTAAAGGGGTTATCCCATGATTAATGTAAAAAGTGAAAATCATACGTCATCTAGTACACGGGAACCTCTTTCTAACAAAGCTAGAACCAGCCCTGTACCTCACATGGATCCAGAGATCTCCCCTATCATTGCCCCAATTGTTCTGCTACATTTATGGCAGCTTAGGGGGTATGAACTTTGTGAGGGGGTGTGCCCTTTCTACTGTAGCTGAAGGAAGGAACTGAGCATGTGCTTCCACCTCAGTGGCAGGACAGAGATTAGAAGTAGAGAAAACAGTAGGTGGCGCTACACGGATAGATTTCATTGAATAACTCAGTAGTTATAATACATTTTTAACTAGATGCAATTATAAAAGTATTCAGATCCAGATTCTGGACAACCCCTTTAGTGATTTGGCTTTATTTAAACCCATGCACATTGTTGTACATGGCAGATAGAGCAGCAAATTGAGGGTGTATGGGCAACCCCATTAGCTGTCCATCCTTCCCACAAAAGATTGTGATGTTTTACCCAGCCGGGACCCTTTCAGACTAGCGTAGCATGCGTCATTATTCTGCCAAGGTAAAGAAAGACTGAAACCTGACTAATCCATTATTAGTCAGGGGGACCTGTCAGGATCCTTACAAGGAGGATCTATTTTATCCTTCCCGAATCCTGCCCCCATTGTGAACAGGCGCTTATTCTTTTCTCTTCCACAGAAATAAGTGTCCTGTAGTTGCTCAGGTCCTTTAGAGACATAACATGCATGTAAATTAGGTGGCCATGAAGTGTCCTGTGGCTATGTGGGCATGCTAGGAGTTGTAGTTCTGTCACAGCTGGAGAGCCAAGGCTTGCAGGCCACAGAGTTTTTGACACCTGGAAGAAATAAATGGCAATCTATCGAATATGATGCATGTCAAGTGAAAAAGTGAGACCTTGGCACGAGCTTGGGAGTCGAGGAGTGATCTATGTATACATTTTTGTTTAACCCCTTTTATTCTGCTGTTCATTTTCTTTAAGACTCTGAAGTGACGCACTGCGTCCAGTATTGACCATAAGTGACTACCCAGCTGGCACCGTCCTGGATCATTTTTAGGATTGGGTTGCTCAGTGGTGTCTGTAGATGGCATACTGCTTGTCCTTGTCGTGAGACATTTTTACCTCTTCACTAAGAGTAAGCAGCATATGAGGAGCATTAAAGGGGTATTCCGGTTGTGAGAAGTTAACCCGTATTCACCGAACCTGGGGCTCCCACTGATCACAAAAACAGATCTAGAAAAAAAAGAACTCCTATAGAGATGAATGGACTGGTGGTGCGCATGCTCGACCTGCCCCACTGTTCATTTGGTTGGTCCTGAGGTGTGGAGAGCCCTTGTTCTCATGATTCGGGGGGTACCAGGGGTAAAACACCCACTAATTTAATAGTTATCCCCTCCCCTGGGGGTAGAGGATAACTTCTCATGACGGAAATAGGAGGTAGAATATATATATATATATATATATATATATACATACCAGTAAGAGCAGACGCAGTTCTTTCACCATACAGACGGGAAGTCTTTATATATATATATATAAAATTACACCCAATGTATCTGAAAGGAGAGCGATTATAGCAAGTACTAAGCAGGCATGGATGCAAGCTATACAGGTCTATTAGGCCACAGGGAAAGTCCTCCCAGTAATAAAATGAATGTGATATATGGCTTTACTGTATGCTAAATCTAGATCTGCTAAAGTATTCTATGTGGATCACCCCGTAGAGGCTCAGGTTACCCGAATGTTCCTTGGAAGTGGCCACTGCATGTTGCCATCCACTGCTCTTTTCCACAACCCTTCCGAGTATTACTGCCAACTCTGCCTTCTCTATGCCAAGGTATATGACCCACAGAGGTGTTCACTACTTCTATATATCTTCTGGTTTGAAACTGTGCCATCATGCCAGTTCAATGACGAAACAAAACCGTCAAACTGCAAAAAAAAAAAAATCAACTCAATGACTTGTATTTGTATATAAGGAGATTATTTTCTATACATAGTGTTGAAATGTGCAATATGCATGAGTTTTTTTTTTTTCCCCCCAGAGAAATATAAATATATCTAATGTATTTGTTACAGCAGATACAGCTGCAGTATGCCATCCCTCAGGTTCTACACGGGTGTGCGGTACATTGACCCAATGCATTGCATGCACTTGTTGCACTGAAAGGGACTGAAGCACATGAATTAAAAACTATATATGTTAAAGTGTCTTGGTTTGGTCTTTTTTTTTTATTTTTTTTTATTTAAGCATATACGAATAACATGAAGTGCATCAGAATAACAGACAAAGTATAAGACATACTCCAAAATCAGTGCACTACAATGAAAAGGTCAGCTTATGACCAGAATTAACATATTTTTCAGACCCGCTAAACATATTGAAAAGTGCATTCAAACCGTACCTAGGAAACCTGGCATAAGGTCCCTTTTAAACATGAAAAAGAAGCAAATACCAAGTCTCTGCTGTAACACACAAGACACTACATTGACGGACAATGACCACAATGGGGGGGGGGGGGGGGGTGATGAGGACTTCTACCTCGCAGGGATGCATGACCTAGCTGCGATTACAAGGGAGCATAAACAAGCCTTACGGAGCACGCTCATTGGTAGATCTGATAAGAATAGCAAGAAAAAACCTGGCATGTTTGGTACCGTTAACTGGAAAATTGAGGACAGCGCTTTATGGATCGACTGCCAGAAGGAGCTGAGATTGGGGCAGTCCCAAAAATATGTAACATTGACCCCAGGGCTGGGTCACAGCGCCAGCATATAGGGGATGCCGAAGGGAACATTTTCTGTAATCTGATCAGGACATAATACCATCTGGACATGTACCCCGCTTCCTGGAATTTACTCGCTATGGATGACCTGTAGAACAGGCAGAATAGATTGGGCCATTGGTCAGGGGGGACGTCCATCCCCAGGTCTTGAGACCACATCACCACAAATGGGGGCAAGTAATCCTGTCGAGGAGCAACCAGGGTCTGGTAACACTCAGATAACGAATGTCTATGCGCTCCCGATCCAGCACATGCTTCTTCAAAAAAGGTGAGTGACCTGTCATATCCTGTGGAAGCCGGAATTGAGGAAAGAAAATGTGCCAGTTTTCTGAATCTCCAAAATCCCAGGGGGCAGGGATCTGTCAGTTTCAATAAGGGTGTGGGACCTACCGTTAACGCACCACTGCATAAACGGTCCGCCCCGACAACTCACTGGGAAACTGGGGTTTCCTAAAATTGGGAACATCGGGGAGGGTGAAATCGAGGGGCTATCTTTAACCTTATGAAATTGTGCAATGGTAGGACGGATTGTGGGATGGTTAGAGAGAGCAGAGGGGCGTTTCGCATCCACCCAGGGCATGGAGGCCAGGGGAGGAGAACTCAAGCACAATTGTTCGATAGAGACTCACTGAACAATGTGTGTCGACACCAGTCTACAATCCTTTGAAGCATGGAGTCAGTGTAGTATTTACGTAACTCAGGTACACCTAAACCTTTGTCCCTCGGAATATGTAAAGGGATCTAGCTAATCTCGGGCTACCCCTAGCCCAGATAAATCTGAATAGGTGACTGGATCCTATCGAAGAAGTTAGAGGGGAGTCTTATTGGAAGGGTCTGAAAGAGTTATAACACCCATGGAAGAATGTTCATTTTAAAAAGAGCACATCTTCCAAACCAAGTGTGTGGTTCCTTCGACCATCTCTTAGGCCTCTTTCAGACGGGCGTTGCGGGTGCACTCCGTCAAACAGTGCGGGTGCGTTTTGGGAATAGCAGCAATTTTTCCCTGCGAGTGCAAAGCGCTGTCATGCGTTTTGCACGCGCGGGAGAAAAATCTGCACTTTTGGTACCCAGACCCGAACCTGCACTTCTTCACAGAAGTGCATGTTCGGGTCAGAAATTGTCCCGCTGGTATTATTTCACATTATAACATAGTTATAATGTGAAATAATACCCTTGGCCATCTTCCTAATGTTGAACCCGGTGCTGAATGGGTTAAAAATAATAAACTAATATTAACATACCTGTTCCATTTGATCGCGAAGCCCGGCATCCTCTCCGTTAGCTTGCTTGTAGGAAAGGACCTGTGATGATGTCACAGCATCACATGGCCCAATCACATGCTCCATCACCATAGTGATGGAGTATGTGATTGGGCCATGTGATGTGACGTCATCACAGGTCCTTTAGATCATAGATGCTGCAGGGAAAGAGAGGACAGATCGCGACTACGCGATCAAGTGGCTAAGGTAAGTTAACTTTTATTATTTTTAACCCCTTCCTCATCATTTAACAATGCATTCTTTATTAAGAATGCTATTATTTCCCTTATAACCATGTTATAAGGGAAATAATAGAGATTGGGTCCCGTTGCTAAGCAACAATGCGGGAAAATCGCAACGCATCCGCACTTGGTTGCGGATGCTTGCGATTTTCCCGCAGCCCCATTCACTTCTATGGGGCCTGCGTTGCGTGAAAAACACAGAAACTGGAGCATGCTGCGATTTTCACGCAACGCAGAAGTGATGCGTGAAAATCACCGCTCATGTGCACAGCCCCATAGAAATGAATGGGTCCGGATTCAGTGCGGGTGCAATGCGTCCTCCTCACGCATTGCACCCGCGCGGAAAACTCGCCCGTGTGAAAGGGGCCTTAAGATCTTCCCTGATCCAGTCACGGAGAGGGATATAATTCCTGTGGTACACCTCCTTCAGATCCGAAGGGATATAAGTGCCCAGATATTTTACAGCCCCGGAGGCCCACTTAAATGGGAAGGACGAGACCAAATCGGATAAGAGAGTATCTAGCAGAGATATATTGAAGGCCTCTGATTTCTGAAAGTTAATCTTCAAATTAGAAAGGCAGTGAAATGTATGAAATTCTGACATCAGGTTCGGGAAAGAAATCCTAGGGCTGGTAAGCGTGAACATTAAATTGTCTGCATATGCTGTAATCTTAAACTCCTTGCCCTCTACAGAGAGTCCCGAAATATTCGGGTTCTGCCGAATAGACCTCAGAAGTGGTTCCAGAGTGAGAACAAATATCAGTGGGGAGAGGGGGCACCCCTGGCAGGTTCCGAAAGACGACGAGAGCACACCGTTCACCTTTGTGGCCGCAGACGGAGACTCATATAGAGCTCGGATCCAAGTTGCCATAGGGCTGGTAATGCCTACATAACGCAATACCGCGAACAACCAAGGCCACCCCACCCTGTCAAAGGCTTTTTCAGCATCTGTAGACAAAAGACAGAGTGGGGTGTCTCGGATCCTGGCATGGTGAATCAGATTGAGTACCTTAGTGGTATTATCCCTCGCCTCCCGCGACGGAATGAAACCCACCTGGTCATTATGTATGAGATCCGATAGCAGCGGGAACAAACGTGTGGCCAGAATTTTAGCGAACATTTTAAGATCCTCGTTTACAAGTGAAATGGGACGGTAGTTGCCGCAGAGGGTGGGATCCTTTCCTTCCTTATTTATTACTGTGATATGCGACTGGAGGGAGGGAGTGCCCTGTGCTGAGTATATTTAATGCTTTTGCTAGTGGGGTCTGAAAAAGAGGCAAGAACCTTTTGTAATAGGAGGCCTAGGGTGACCACGTGTCCCGGATCGCCCGGCACAGTCCCGCATTTGGAGACTCGGTCCCGGTCACCCTCATTCCGGGACAATGCAGTGTCCCGGAATGACCTGAGCTGCCGTCGACAGCTGCTGTTGTGACAGTCAGGGCCGATGCTTCCATAGAGGCAAGGGGCCGTAGATATGGAAGCGCTTATCTCCAGTCATCTGTATCGCCGTCCTCAATACAGCTATACAGGTGGCTGTGCACTTGTAGGGCAGGGGAGGGAGAAGTATGTCCCTTCCCCTTCCTCCGATAGGCTGCAGGCACTAGGCCGGCAGCCTATCAGAGGGCTGCGCGATGACGTCATTCCGCCGCCTGACTCGAGCCCTGAGCCGTACAGCGTGGGACACAGCCTGCATCACTCACATCGCGATTCAATGCCAAGGAGGTAAGTATAAGGGGGGGGGGGGGATTTGTTGTCAATGCTGTATTGGTGGCTACTGGGCCTGGCACATGATGATTGGGAGGGGGGGGCTTAATATGGCTACTTGGACATGATAGTGGGGGGACCCTATAGCTACTGGCACATGTTGATGGGGGGGGGGGCTCTGGCTACTGACACATTATTGGGGGACATCTATGGGGGCACTTCTTACTGGCACATTATTAGTGGGCCCTATAGGGGCATCTACTGAGGCCACAAAGAATGGTTATTTTATATGGGGGCTCTG
Organism: Bufotes viridis; assembly: GCA_033119425.1. Taxonomy (NCBI): domain Eukaryota; kingdom Metazoa; phylum Chordata; class Amphibia; order Anura; family Bufonidae; genus Bufotes; species Bufotes viridis. The sequence goes on along the minus strand of CM065590.1, from coordinate 481,984,789 downwards.
TAAAGGGGCATTTTATACTGGGACACATTATGGTGGGTACTATGGGGAAGGCGGGAGAGCAGTACTATGGGGTCATCTACGGTGGCACTGAGAAGGGGTATTTTATACTTACAAATTATGGGGGACACTGAGGGCATCTACTGGGGCACTATATATGGGGCATTTTTACTGGGGGGCACTAGGAGGGAGGGGAGAGAGGAGCACTATGGGGGCATTTACTGGGGGCACTATATAGGGGTATTTTATACTGGCACATTATGGTGGCACTGTAGCACTAAGAAATACTGGAAAATGCACAGGCAGATATGTTTTTGCCAGTCTCAAGTATAAGTTTGACGAAATGCACTTGTGAAAGTAAGTGTCCCTGAATGGCAGTTAGGAAATGTGGTCACCCTATGGAGGCCGTCAGGGCCCGGGGCCTTGCTGGGTTGAATAGTTTTCAATGCCTCCGCTATTTCCTCCGTGGAAATCGGTCTGTCTAAGTCTTGGAAGGCATCTGTAGATATCTTTGGCATAATCGAGTCAGCAAGATACAGTACTTGTCCATCGCTAAGTTCAAAGACCCACTATTAGTAATGACTTGGAGGATCGGCTTCAGAGTACGCCTCATCAACAGGGTTCTCCTGGACACATCCGGCAAAATGTGGATTTGAGTATTTGCAAAAGGCATCGGGCCTTGCCTCCAGGCTCTCTGCAGCAAGTCCTCCTTTTCTCTGAAAAAATGGATGCGGCATAATACGTCCCACGGGTTGGAGGTCCCTGCCCGCCGAGGTCCCAGAACTTTGTGGACCCTGTCCAATTCAATCTCAGATTCCGCCGGCCTGTCAAGGAGGGTGTTTAAAATAGCCGTCACTGTTTTACGCAAGTCTGAAGGTTGAATCTCCTCGGGTATCCCCCGCAGTTTAATATTGTTACAACGCCCTCTGTTCTCCTGATCATCAAGTTGAAGAAGCAGGTGTCTGTTTAGGGCTTTCTGAGAGGCCAGGCTCGCCTCGACTTGTGTCAGGCGGGAGTCCAGAGTATTAGAAAGATGCTCCTGAGAGGTCAATTTAGTAGAAATGACGCCAATGTCAGCTTTGACTAACACAATGGCTTTGTCTTGTTTAGATTCAAGCTTCAGTAGCAACGCCTCCAAGTCTGTTTTAGTAGGAAGAGTACTAAGAAGCGACCAAATATCTCTTAACTTAGGCCGTTTAGAGCGTTTGCTAGGCGAAGAGGAGGCTAAGGACGATGATTCAGAGTCCTCCGTGGCTGATTACGTACGGAAGATGGCTGGGGTAGCTGGCAAATCTTGAGGCTGCATTTGTGCAATTGGGGAGTCCCCTGCTAGGTTAGAGATGCCTTCGGGGCAGTGGATGGCAGAGCTTCCATGGGGGGCCTCCCTACATAGCTATTCTGCAGGAGAGGAGACTTGGGGCCTACTGCAGATGGTATAAGTGCCTTCTGAAGGCTTCCCCCCCAGAGTTTCTGTGCATATGGAGGACGACGGTGGTACTTGTGCCCACTGCAACGCATGGCAGGAGGAGTCTGGCAGCGATCTCACCTCTGTCCCATGGCTCCCTTATGCCAGTGCGTTTGGTGAGGGGGCCGGTTGCTCTGTGGCCCATGTGCCCAGCATGAAGGTGTAGGAGGCCACTGCGGGTGTTGTCGGTTCCTCGTCTGAGGCCGACTCTGGAGCGGTTGGAGAGCTGGTAAGTCGAGGCTCGTGCAGGATGATGCCGCGCCTGTTTCTGAGCGGCCGGTCCCGTTGTTTCCATCGGCGCCATCTTGGTAGCGCCGGAGTGTAGCGCAGGAGAAGGCTGCTGGGTGAAGTACCGCGCTATCTGCGGTTCTGATGGCACAAAGCGGGTTCCTCGGCGTCCTGACCGTCTCACCATGCCCATAGGAGGAGGTAAAGGCCACTATTTGAGAGATATCGGTGATTAAGAGGGCCCAGGGTCCGTGAGCTCTGTACTCTAGCTGCTCATGCTGTAGCTATTGTAGTCTCTCTGGAGTAGTGGTAAAGCTTGTCCCTAAGACCCTTAGAGCAGCAGCAATCACATGTGCTTCCTCACTCCTCCCTACTCTAGCTAGGACTCCCCTTGGTTTGGCCTTTTATTGTGTTGTTTCGGCTCCAAAACGGCAACAATCAAGTCAGATTTTTTGTAATGGTCGCAACGTTCCCCCCCCATAGATGAACATTTTAGTGGTAGGTGTGGGGAGTCGCTCTGGTAGATAGCGGTGCGGGTGCAGTACAGAGGCAAAACAAGGAGTCCAGAATGTGCAATAAACAGTGTTTTATTCACACTGACACAAAACAAATGATAAACAGTCTCTTGGTGTTAATTCACACACACATCAGAGGTCATGAGGCAAAACAAAAAGAGTCCAAAGCAGGATCCAATCACCTGTGAGGTTTAAGGTGCGGGTTCGCACCTGGCTGTCAGCCGAGCCGCAGGACAAACCATCTTCAGGCTTCCAGGAAAAACCCCACTTTGCTGAGCTCCTTCCTCCAGGTCAGAGAGCTCCACAGCACTGTTAGCAGCTCCAGGACAATCACAGCCTCACTCTCAGGATGGAGGACAATCCACACACCTGACAGTGCTGCCTGAGCTTTATAGCCCAGCCAAAACCCGGCCTGGAACATGTGGAGTAGTCACCCACCCAGCACTTTGACTACTCCCAGTAAAAGCCATCCCGGATAAGCTATAGTAGCCATGCTACCTATAAAAAGTGTCAAGCAGCTACTGTTGCTGACATGAAAAAACGGCTCTTACTCCACCGAGGCCAAGAACCTCGGTGACACGTATCTATCGTCCACAATCATTCCCCGTGCCTTCTTACATACCTCCCCCCTTTGTTCAACCCTGCGGGGTTGAACACACGTCAAACAGTGCACTCGGGAAAGGGCATCCGCGTTTCCCTGCAAGCGGCCTGCCCTGTGTTCTATGGAGAATTTAAAATTCTGTAAGACCAGGAACCACCGGGTGACTCGGGCATTTCTCTCTTTGGCCTGGCTCATCCACTTGAGAGGGGAGTGGTCAGTCACCAGACGGAACTTCCTCCCCAACAGATAATAGCAGAGAGCCTCGAGTGCCCACTTGATAGCCAGGCACTCTCTCTCCACTATACTGTACCTAGTCTCAGCTGGGGTGAGATTACGGCTGAGGAAGACAACGGGATGCTCCTCCCCGTTGACTTCCTGAGACAGTACAGCACCCAGGCCAACCTCAGAGGCGTCGGTCTGAACTATGAACTCCTTCTTGAAATCGGGTGTCACCAAAACCGGGGACCCACACAGGGCCGATTTCAAGGCGGAGAAAGCCTTTTCTGCCTGCTCATTCCAACGGACCGTCACTGACTTCCGCCCCTTCAAGAGGTCTGTCAATGGTGCCTGTTCTGCCTCTCCAGTCTAAGCACTACAATGTGATCTCTGTAACTTACAGTTGGTGAGATGGCTATAACTGCAGTCTTAGGTGAATTGGCTGACAGTGACTCGATCCAAAGGACACCTTGTAGATCCTGAAGAAGTTTATTTCAAACTGTGCAGATCATACACCGATGAACAGATGGATAGGTCAAAAAATCATGCTGTGAGCAGCTAACAGGAGCATGTAGCAGAGATGAGGGTTGAAGCCAGAATGAAGAAGAAGGGAGAAGACAAGAGAGAGAGAGAGCAAAGCTAGGGGAAGACAGAAGGGACACACATAATGAAAAGGCAAATCATGCATGTGTAACATGACACTCCCCGTCGAAATCTATGATTTCTAATAACATTTATCAATTATAACTTTGTTCAAGTCCAGGAATGTTAGATGTTTATCTACCGGAACACCTGCAACAAAAAAAAGCATGGACAAGAAAAACATTTGTAGACAACAGTAGGAAAGATATAGTTCCATGCGTCATCTTCAGAGGGGAAGGCAGCAACAGCACAAGTCCTTCTTACCTCCCTTTAACAAGTTGCCTTGAAGGTCAGTCTTCAGAGGGGAAGGCAGCAACAGCACCAGTCCTTCTTACCTCCCTTTGTATCAAGCCGGTGTACGGAGTTCATTTTCCTGTTTAGGCAGAAGCAGTACTAGCTCGTTTATGGGTCTGAAGTAATGTCTAGCAGAACCTTCCTTTATTACTTTGACTTCTGCTTTCCGTACCTTGCCGTCGTTACTTGGAATAGTCTTTGTGATAAGACCCATAGGCCAATTGTTACGATGAGCGTCCTTATCTTTGAGGAGAACGATGTCTCCAACTTGCAGGTTGGGTTTGCTTACTTGCCATTTTCTGCGACTTTGAAGGTTGCAAAGGTACTCCCTCTTCCAGCGACTCCAAAATGCATTAGCAAGATGTTGAACCCGTTTCCATTGATATTTGTAAACATTGGTACAATCAAAGTCTTGAGGAGGAATACTAGCTATCCCGATCTTTTGAGTTAGAAGGGTGGCTGGAGTCAGCAATACTGGAGACTCTGAGTCGGTGGAAACAGGAACCAGAGGTCTAGCATTGATGATGGTGGACACCTCGGCAAGGAAGGTGACCAGGACTTCATGTGTAAGCTGAGATTTGTGATCTAGCAGCATAGAGTCCAGGATTTTTCTTGAAATCCCGATCATGCGTTCCCAAGAACCTCCCATGTGAGAAGAGTGAGGTGGGTTGAATTCCCACGTACACTTGTTGGTATTTAAGAAGTTCTCTATTTTCTCTGCTCCTGTAAAGTTTGTTTCGCAGTCAGATCTAATTAACTTAACAGGTCCACGTATGGAAACAAATCTTCTGAAGGCATTAATGAAGCAAGAAGAGTCCATAGATTCTATAACTTCAATGTGCACTGCACGAATGCTCAAACAAGTGAACAGCACGGCCCAACGTTTATTATTAACGACTCCGCCACGGGTCTTACGTGTAACTATAGTCCAGGGGCCAAAAACGTCAATACCGACATTGGTAAAGGGTGGTTCAGTACTCAATCTGTCTGTTGGTAGCTCTGCCATTTGTTGATTTAGATGCTTTCCTCTTAGTCTTTGGCACTTGACGCATTTATGGAGTATGGAGGATATACATCTTTTCATCCCGATTATCCAGAAACCAGCAGACCTCACTGCGCCTTCTGTGAAGTGCCGGCCTTGGTGTTGAGCTTGCTCGTGGTAATGTCTGACTATGAGAGCAGTAATGTGGTGACGGCCTGGGATGATGAGAGGATTTTGTTCTTCGCTAATCGCAGTAGACCTTGCAATGCGACCGCCAACGCGAAGTAGTTTATTTTGATCTATTATCGGATTCAACTGATATAGAGGGCTATCCTTGGATAGGTTGAGTCCCTTTGACAAGTTATGGATCTCTTGCGAATATACTTCATTTTGGACACATTGGATGATGACCCTTTCTGCTTGAGAAACCTCTTCAATAGTGGGGGGTCCTTTACAGATGTGCCACTTACGACACTCTTGATTTGCACCATCTTTGTTTGCGAAGTGATGATCAATGTGAATAAGACGTGCAGTCGCTCATACAGCTGAAGACCACTTAGAAAACCGCTCAGATCTGTGAGATTTCAGTTTTACCTTTGCTTCCACAGAGGTGTTAAGTGTAACTGCAATGGTCTTGATTTCCTTATCAGACTCCGGATGGATAAGTTCAAAGGTAGACTCTGCAGGCCTTGAGAAGAATTCTTGATTCAAGAGTACTGGTGGAGATATCCATGATGTATCCAGAAACGCAGCAGCAGGCACTGCACGACTGCCTAAGTCGGCAGGGTTAAGGTCGGTGGGTACATAGTGCCATTGCTCTGGCGTAGAGAATTTCCTGATGCGTTCCACTCGATTGCCGACATACACATGGAACTGTCTTGTTTGATTATGTATGTATCCTAGCACGATTTTGCTATCTGTGTAAAAGTCGAAGGAATCAATGTCAAAGTCTATTTCGTGCTTTATAAGCTCAGCAATTTCAACAGCTAACATTGCTGCACAGAGTTCAAGCCTTGGGATGGTATGTGCAGGCTTTGGAGTTAGCCTGGTTTTGCCCATGACGAATCCTACTCCTATTTCACCGTTGGAGTGTACGGCTCGGAGATAAGCTACTGCAGCTATGGCTTCCATGGATGCATCAGAAAAGACATGGATCTCTAGTCTGGTGGCATTCTTCAAGGACACAGGAGTTTAAGAGCGTGGTATCTTAAACTGTTCCAATGCCTGGAGGGACTGTTTCCAGGATTCCCACCTTTGTTGTTTCTCCTTGGGTAATGGGGTATCCCAGTCAGTGTTCTCGGTAGTGAGTTGTCTGAGTAATATCTTACCCTGAATAGTAAAGGGTGCAATGAATCCCAAGGGGTCGTAGATACTGTTCACTGCGGACAGTACTCCTCTTTTTGTGAAGGGCTTGTCGCAGGCTGATGTTTGAAATGTGAACGTGTCTTGTTTAACATCCCATAGCAATCCAAGGCTGCGTTGTGTGAGGGAAAGGTCAGACTCTGGTTGGAATTCCTTGGCACTGACAGCATGATCATCGGAAGGAAATGCTCCCATTACCTTATTGCTGTTGGAGATGATTTTGTGTAGTCTAAGGTTGGCAGTGGCAAGCATGTCCTGGGTTCTGGTGAGAAGGTCAATGGCCTCTTCTTCCGTAGGTAGGGACTTAAGACCGTCATCCACGTAGAAGTTTCTTTCTACAAACTGACGTGCATCCGTCCCGAACTCCTGTTCTCCTTCTTGGGCAGTTTTTCTCAGTCCATAAATGGCAACTGCAGGGGAAGGGCTATTGCCGAACACGTGAACTTTCATCCGATAGTCTATGACCTCGTTGTTGACATCATTATTGCGATACCATCGGAACCTGAGAAAGTTTCTATTATCTTCACGGACGATGAAACAATGAAACATTTGTTGAATGTCGGCCATAATGGCAATTGGCTCTTGTCTAAAGCGGAGTAGGACTCCTAAGAGGTTGTTGTTCAGATTGGGTCCAGAGAGAAGATTGTCATTGAGAGAAACGCCTTCATGACGAGCGCTTGAGTCAAAGACCACTCTAATCTGGTCAGGCTTACGAGGATGGTAGACACCAAAACACGGAAGGTACCAGCATTCTTCTCCTTGTGTAAGAGGGGTGCAGGTTCAGCATGGTCTCTCTCAAACACCTTCTGCATAAAGTCGACAAAATGTTTCTTCATCTCCGGTTTCCGGTTCAGGTTGCGCTCTAAAGAGATGAACTGTGAATCTGCATGTTGTCTATTATTTGGGATTCTCTTCCTTGGAGTGCGGAATGGTAGCGGCGCCACCCAGCTGTTAGAATCATCTTGATAGAACTCTTTACTCATGGTTCTCAAGAATTCCTTGTCTTCCATTGTGGCTGCTAACTCATTGTCTTCTGTGGTTACTTCAAACACTGTGTTACCAATGTTGTCATCTCGAAAGATAAATGCTTTATTTTCATTGAGTATGATGCGCTCTGGCGTACCTTTGCCACACAGCCTTTCTTTCACACTATAGTGATGTTGTCTTGGAAAGCAAGTAGTGCGTCCATTGGGCAGGACATGTGTTTTAAAGGAAGAAACCGAGAGAGGTTTCCTGGCATTGCTAAGACAGACGTTGCCAATAATGACCCAGCCTAGATCCAGACGCTGGGCGTAAGGTGCATCATGTGGGCCGTTGATTTGATGGCGCACCTTGTGCACCCTTAGGATGTCTCTCCCGAGTAGCAACAGGATATCAGCATTTTCCTCAAAGGCTGGTATTTGATCAGCTATGTCCTTCAAATGAGTATGGTGCAAGGCAGCTTCAGGAGTGGGGATCTCATCCTTGTTAGTTGGGATCTGATTACACTCAATGATAGTAGGCAAGGGTATTTCCAAGTTGCCATTGAGAGGAGTAACTACAAGGTCACTGGCTCTTCTACCCCAGACTTCTGTAATGCCTGCACAAGTACCCAGGGTATAAGGTAGAGCACCTCCTGCTATGCCTAAGAGATCAAAGAACTTTGTACTTGCGAGAGATCGGTTACTCTGGTCGTCAAGAATGGTATACAGTCTTACAGCCCTTTCAGGTTTGCCCTTTTTGTATACACGAACTAAGCATATCTTAGCGCAAGATTTTCCACAAAGTCCTTCCCCACAGACTTCAGTGCATGTTGAGAACACTGGGGTGGAGGTTGCTGTTTGTTCAGCGTGCTCCCCGCCAAGCTTTGCCCTGGGGGGAAAGTCAGTGGATGGAGTGGTGCTGTGTTGGTACAGATGAAGGGCTTGAACATGGTTGTCACTACCGCATTCTATGCATTTAATGATGGCCTTACAGTCTTTTGCCATGTGTTCTGTGGAAGCACAGCATCTGAAACAAACTCCAAATTCTTTTAAAAGTTCCTTGCGTTCCTGTAGAGGTTTCTTTCTGAAACCGATGCACTTCTTAAGTGGGTGTGGCTTGTTATGTATGGGACATTGGCGATTTGGATCCTCAAGTTTCTTGTTTTGTCCAGTTTTTGGAAGAACCGTAGCAGGAGCAGGTTGAACATCAGTCCTTTTCACTGACACTGGACCCCTGCGGTCTCTGTGCATTATGCGCGTGTTTGCAAGTCCTGGAGAAGGTGGACTAAGAGGGTTACAGTCACCGTAAAAGAAACTTGGGTCATTCTTAGAGTCCGCAATTTCCTTTATGAAGGTACAGAAGTAGGAAAAGGGAGGAAAGGCAACTCCATACCTTTTCTTTTAAGTAGATCCTTGACTAACCCATTTTTCTTGGATGCCATATGGTAGCTTAAGAACAATAGGGTTGATGCCACGAGGGGTGTCAAGGTAACTAAGCCCGGGTAGGCGGGTGTCAGCCTTAGCTAGTTGAAGCTCTAGTAGAAGATCACTAAGTTCTTGAAGCTTTAGATTGTCTTTAGCTGTAATCCTTGGGAAGCCTTGCAACCTTTTGAGTAAGGCATCTTCGATGGCCTCAGAGCTGCCAAAGCTGCGTTCAAGTCTGTCCCAAACAGCTTCGAGACCTGCAGCAGGATTAGAAGTGTAAACTGTTTTAAGTCTCTTAATACGTTCAGCTGACTGAGGACCTAGCCATCTGATGAGTAGATCCAATTCTTCTGCAGCAGTGATGTCTAGCTCGCTGATTGTGGCCTTAAAGGTGAATTTCCAGCCTCGGTAATTTTCAGGTTTGTCATCAAACAAGGTGAGGCCCGTCCTAGTGAGTTCTCTGCGAAGGATGTACTTGGCAAACTGCGACATGTCTGTGTTTTCAGACTTTGGATATACAATTGCAGGCAGGACTGAGTTAGTTGCAGTAGCTGGTACATTGACGTTGAGTGACTTGGGAACATAAGATGGTGCTAAGGCGTTTAACACTGGAGCTGGTGTGCGGTCCAAAGGTGTGTTGGTTTGTAGCCTTATAATGGATTGGTTAGAGGATGAAAGGTTAGTGCGATAGTGTGATGGGTCATTTCTATCCGTACCTGTTTCTGCCACTTGAGAAGGTGTAGTAGATGTAGAGAAAACACCTTGGTTGAGTTCTTTGGCTGCTATGACAGATTGATGGAGTTTTGATGAGGTCTGTGATGACACTGATGCATAAGATGTAACAGAGTGATTGCTACTGACACCTCTTTCATTGTCACTTACAGCTTGCTCTAAGACTCTTAGTCTTGCCATGTCTTTGGCGTGCTCACATTGTTTTTCAAAAACTTCCATTTCTGCTCTCTTCCGTGCAGCCTCAGCTTCCTTCTGTGCGGCCTCAGCTTCCATCTTTGCTTTCTCTTGGGCGAAAGCTGCCTGGATTTTAGAAGCTTCTGCATCAGCGCGGGCTTTGATGAGTTGTTGGCTGAGAGTAGAAGATGTTGATCTTAAGGATTTGGAAGATCGTGTGGAGCGCTTAGAAGTTGTGGACAGATGGGATCTGGATTCATTGAGATGTATGATTTTTACATCTGTTTTTGTCCTTGTTTGTATTACTAGATCGTCTCTTTCAAGATTGAGCTCATTCAATTCCTGTAATTCTTTTAAGGAAATTTCTGTGTTGTACCGCTTTAAGAGATCAGCATATTTAGCAGACAGTCTTTGGTAGTTCTCATAGGCAGCATTCAATTGCTTAACAGCGCCCTCTAGGTGCAATACCTCATGAGTTGGTTGAGACAGAGCTGACATGCATTCAATAGTGTTAGACCATGAGTGGCTGAGGTTCTGCAGCAGTTCTTCCCTGTCAGCCTCATAGTTCTGTTGGACTTTCCAGGTTGGTTTCACTGAACGTTTTTGATTTATGTGGCTTTGAGGATCTGACTCCTGATCTGTAGGAGGTTCAGGTCCTTGCTGTGTATTAGGTTCCTCAGATTGTACATTGCCTTGCTGGTGCATTGTGACAACAAGCAGAGGGTTAAATCACAAGGTATGTGTTTGCATAGAAATGTATGATTAGCATGATTTTTTGACTGTTCTGCCTCTCCAGTCTAAGCACTACAATGTGATCTCTGTAACTTACAGTTGGTGAGATGGCTATAACTGCAGTCTTAGGTGAATTGGCTGACAGTGACTCGATCCAAAGGACACCTTGTAGATCCTGAAGAAGTTTATTTCAAACTGTGCAGATCATACACCGATGAACAGATGGATAGGTCAAAAAATCATGCTGTGAGCAGCTAACAGGAGCATGTAGCAGAGATGAGGGTTGAAGCCAGAATGAAGAAGAAGGGAGAAGACAAGAGAGAGAGAGAGCAAAGCTAGGGGAAGACAGAAGGGACACACATAATGAAAAGGCAAATCATGCATGTGTAACATGACAGTGCCGCTAAAGTGGCAAAATGGGGAACGAACCTCATGTAATAGCCCACCATGCCCAGGAATGACTTTACCTGCCTCGTGGTGACAGGTCGGGGCCAACTCCGTATTGCCTCTATTTTGTTTACTTGGGGCTTGATGACCCCGCGCCCAATGACATACCCAAGATACTTTGTCTCCTCTAACCCTATGGAGCACTTCTTTGGGTTAGCGGTCAGTCCGGCCTTCCTAAGGGCGTCCACTACAGCCTGCACTTTGGGTAGATGACTTTCCCAGTCGCCACTGTGGATTATAATGTCATCCAAGTAAGCCGATGCGTACCGACGATGTGGACGTAGTACAATGTCCATGAGTCGTTGGAACGTTGCGGGGGCACCATGCAGACCAAAGGGTAACACTTTATACTGATACAGCCCCTCAGGGGTGATGAAAGCAGTTTTCTCTTTGGCAGCCTCCGTCAAGGGTACCTGCCAGTACCCTTTGGTGAGGTCCAAAACAGAAAAATACCTGGCTTGGCCTAACCTTTCAATCAGCTCATCCACCCGCGGCATGGGATACGCATCAAATTTGGAAACTTCGTTTAGTTTGCGGAAATCGTTACAGAACCGTAACGTCCCATCGGGCTTGGGTATTAAGACTATTGGACTAGCCCATTCACTTTTAGACTCCTCAATGATATTAAGTTTCAGCATTAGCTGCACTTCCTCCGAGATGGCTTGTCGCCGATCCTCGGGTACCCGGTATGGTTTTAACCGGACTCTTGCCTGAGGCTCAGTGACAATGTCATGCCGGATTAGGGAAGTGCGTCCAGGGAGGTCCGAGAACACATCAGTGTTCCGACTAATGAATTCCCTAGCTTCCTGAGCCTGTTTAGAGGAGAGGGTGTCAGCAATTTTACTGTGACCACCGCTTCTTTTGTATCATATATAGGGGCTGGAACTTCTTCTCCTAGAAAACTCGGCCGTGGGCTATCATCTGAACTGGTCTCCTAGCTTTCCAAGGTTTAAGTAAATTCACATGGTGCACCTGCTCCGGCTTTCGCCGCCCTGGCTGGTGTACCTTGTAGTTTACTTCCCCAACTTTTTCGAGTACTTCGTAGGGTCCCTGCCACCTAGCCAGGAACTTATTGTCCACCGTCGGAACCAGAACCAAAACCCGATCTCCCGGGTTAAAGTTCCGGACCCGAGCCTGCCTATTATAGACCCGACTCTGAGCTTGCTGCGCTGCCTCCATATGTTCTTTAACCAGCGGTAACACGGCTTCCATGCGTTCCTGCATCTGGGTGACATATTCCACAACACTTTTATAGGGTGTGGGTTGCTGCTCCCACGCCTCTTTGGCTATGTCCAACAGCCCGCGAGGATGCCTGCCATATAGCAGTTCGAAGGGCGAGAACCCAGTAGAGGCCTGGGGCACTTCTCGCACTGCAAACATCAGATAGGGGAGAAGGAGGTCCCAGTCCTTCCCATCCTTAGCCACCACTCGTTTTAACATATTTTTTAATGTTTTATTAAACCTTTCAACCAGGCCGTCAGTTTGCGGATGATAAATGGACGTCCGTAGCTGTTTAATGTGCAGCAACTTACAGAGTTCCCTCATGACCTTGGACATAAAAGGAGTCCCCTGGTCAGTCAGAACCTCTTTAGGTAGGCCCACGCGGGAAAACATCTCCATCAACTCCTTCGCTATCAGTTTGGCCGATGTATGTCGCAAGGGCACCGCCTCAGGGTACCGAGTGGCATAGTCTAGGATGACCAAGATATGTTGGTGCCCTCTAGCGGACTTCGGTACGGGGCCTATAAGATCCATAGCTATTCTCTCGAACGGAACTTCGATAATCGGGAGAGGCACCAGGGGACTACGGAAATGTGGTTGGGGGCTAGTTATCTGGCAGGTTGGGCAAGACTTACAAAATAGTTCTACTTCTTTGAACACACTGGGCCAGTAAAACCTCTGTAATATCCGGTCCTGCGTCTTCTGCCATCCCAGGTGTCCCCCAAGAACATGCTGGTGGGCTAGCTCCAACACGAGTTTGTGGTACGCTTTGGGCACCACCAGCTGTTCAATATGCTCACCCCGCAGCTGGTTTACCCGATACAGCATTCCCTGGTGAACAACAAACCGGGGAAACACCGACTCAGCCCCAGGTTTTTGTGGTTCACCATCAATTATAATCACATTCTCCCAAGCCCGGGATAGGGTGGGATCCCGGTGTTGTGCGGTACCGAAATTTTCGCCAGAGACGTTGAGGTCTGCCAACTCAGGTCCAGGTGGCAAATCCTCCACGTCTCCCACCATTACATTCAGTGGGGTTGTCTCCCCTCTTCCACCGAAGTGGCGGTCACCCCTACCGCTGGCCCTTTGGTCTCGGGTTCCCAGGGTTCTGGACTCCCCCCTGAGCCAGGCCACTCTGCTAGGGTTCCATCTGCCTCCTGGGCAGTGGTGACTTTCGTATCCGGCCAGAGTGCTGGAAAACCAGGGAAGTCTCTCCCAATTATAAGTTCATACTGTAATTTTGTAGCGACGGCCACCTCATGAACCCACCTGCCAGCCACAGTTGATAGAGAGACCAGGGCGGTGGGATAGTCCTTTAAGTCTCCATGAATACACACCACCCCGACCTTTCGGCCAGTATACTCTGTGGGTCGCACAAGGGCAGCTCTTACCAGGGACACCAGACTCCCTGAATCTAGCAGAGCCACCGTCAGAGTGTCCCCCACTTCCACCTGACACAGGTGGCTATTGTCTATAGTCTCGGAGAAACCTGTGGCACACAGCTTCCGGGCATACAACGAATGGCGGTAACCATAGTTCGTGTCCATGGGTTCACTCCGATGGGGACAGTTGGCCCTTATGTGTCCAGGCTCCCGACACTGCCAGCAGACCACTGGGGATGGGTCTGCAAGGGGTACATCCCAGGCGGGTTTGGCCGGCCGCCGGGTCTGGGGTGGAGATTTCCGGGGTTTGACTGGCCCCCTCCCAAAAGAACCCCCCTGCAGGTTTCTGGTGGCCTCATATCGCTCCACCAGGTCGACCATCTCTAAGGCATTCCCAGGTGACACCTGGCCGATCCAGTGCTGGAGAGGGTATGGCAAAGCCCTCCAGAATACATCTGCTAACAGACGGTCTAGCATAGCAGTAGGAGTCAGTATGTCTGGCTGCAGCCATTTTTGCAACCGATGTAGCAAGTCATAGTATTGCGGTCTGGCGGGTTCAGCCGGGTTAAATTCCCACTGATGCACCCGCTGGGCCCGGACCAAAACATTCACCCCCAGTCTTGCCAGGATCTCACCTTTCACGGTCGGGTAGTCAGCTGCTTGATCATCTGGGAGGTCAAAAAATACTTGCTGGGGTCCAGACGCCAGGAACGGAGCGACGACCTCTGCCCACTGTTCTCGGGGTAATTTCTCCCTCACGGCCACCTTCTCGAACACCGCCAGATAGGTCTCAACATCATCCGAGGGGGTCATTTTAGGGATCGCTGCACGGACAGCTTTCCGGGCATCGTGGACGTACTGGGACGCTCCTGTCGCTTGTAAGGCCATCACCTGCTGAAGTAGTAGCTGGTTGGTCTCCTGCTGCTGCTTGTTGGCCTCCCGCTGCTGCAAGTTAGCCTCCACAAGGGCTTTTACAACCGCCTCCATTTTATCAGGGAACACAGGCTGCAACTTTGCCGGCCTAATATAGGACATCCAGTCGTGCCCAGCAGAAACAAAAAAAATTTTCGGCGTTCACGCCAGCCTCACTGCGCATGCCCGCATCCTCCACCAAATGTGGGGAGTCGCTCTGGTAGATAGCGGTGCGGGTGCAGTACAGAGGCAAAACAAGGAGTCCAGTATGTGCAATAAACAGTGTTTTATTCACACTGACACAAAACAAACGATAAACAGTCTCTTGGTGTTAATTCACACACACATCAGAGGTCATGAGGCAAAACAAAAAGAGTCCAAAGCAGGATCCAATCACCTGTGAGATTTAAGGTGCGGGTTCGCACCTGGCTGTCAGCCGAGCCGCAGGACAAACCATCTTCAGGCTTCCAGGAAAAACCCCACTTTGCTGAGCTCCTTCCTCCAGGTCAGAGAGCTCCACAGCACTGTTAGCAGCTCCAGGACAATCACAGCCTCACTCTCAGGATGGAAGACAATCCCCACACCTGACAGTGCTGCCTGAGCTTTATAGCCCAGCCAAAACCGGCCTAGAACATGGGGAGTAGTCACCCACCCAGCACTTTGACTACTCCCAGTAAAAGCCGTCCCGGATAAGCTATAGTAGCCATGCTACCTATAAAAAGTGTCAAGCAGCTACTGCTGCTGACATGAAAAAACGGCTCTTACTCCACCGAGGCCAGGAACCTCGGTGACACGTATCTATCGTCCACAATCATTCCCCGTGCCTTCTTACATAGGTTACGGTAACCCGATGACTTATGTCTTAGGACTTCTGCACGTGGCTTATTAGCTTTGTTTTGTACAGAACAGGAGCAGGTTTGTCATAAATGTACATGAGCCCACTGTTCTACCTCTGCACAAGTGGCTGCGCTATTACAATCAGGCGCTATTACATTGCCTATTCAGGCAGGACGAGCACCGATGGATGATAAACACATTCTTCGGCACTCGTTTGCACCAGCCTATTACACAGGCTGTTATGCAAAATGAATAGGAAGGAGTGATTGCTACTGCAGTCATTTCTCATTCAATTCCTTTGATTTGGCAGCACATCCCTGATTTCATAGGAGTATGTGCTGCCTATAATTGGGCATCTTTCATCCTGATGAAGGATGCAAATCACCCAACAAATGAGCGTCTATTAGGGCCTTTAGGGCACATGGCTGATGTTGGGACTGGGTGCTTTTGGCAAAAAATGATTGTATCATTTTCACTTTAAGGACAATTATCAATTTTTCTCATGAGCACTTGCCCATGTGACATTTTAGGTACCGCAGCTCAGTATGTAGACAGTAAGGACACTTCTTTTCAGGTACCGCAGCTCAGTATGCAGACAGTAAGGACACTTCTTTTCAGGTACCGCAGCACAGTATGCAGAAGTATAGACGCTTCTTTTCAGGTACCACAGCTCAGTATGCAGACAGTATGGAAGCACCGCTTCAGGTACCACAGCTCAGTATGCAGACAGTATGGACGCTCTGCTTCAGGTACCGCAGCTCAGTATGCAGACAGTAAGGACACTTCTTTTCAGGTACTGCAGCTCAGTATGCAGAAGTATAGACGCTTCTTTTCAGGTACCACAGCTCAGTATGCAGACAGTATGGAAGCACCGCTTCAGGTACCACAGCTCAGTATGCAGACAGTATGGACGCTCTGCTTCAGGTACCGCAGCTTAGTATGCAGACAGTAAGGACACTTCTTTTCAGGTACCGCAGCTTAGTATGCAGACAGTAAGGACACTTCTTTTCAGGTACCGCAGCTCAGTATGCAGACAGTTTGGACGCTCCACTTCAGGTACCGCAGCACAGTATGCAGAAGTATAGACGCTTATTTTCAGGTACCACAGCTCAATATGCAGACAGTAAGGACACTTCTTTTCAGGTACCGCAGCTCAGTATGCAGAAGTATAGACGCTTCTTTTCAGGTACCACAGCTCAATATGCAGACAGTAAGGACACTTCTTTTCAGGTACCGCAGCTCAGTATGCAGACAGTTTGGACGCTCCACTTCAGGTACCGCAGCTCAGTATGCAGACAGTATGGCCGCTCCTTTTCAGGTACCACAGCTCACTATGCAGACAGTATGGATGCTCCGCTTCAAATACCGCAGCTCAGTATGCAGACAGTATGGATGCTCCACTTCAGGTACCGCAGCTCAGTATGCAGACAGTATGGACGCTCTACTTCAGGTACCGCAGCTCAGTATGCAGACAGTATGGACGCTCCACTTCAGGTACCACAGCTCAGTATGCAGACAGTATGGACGCTTCTTTTCAGGTACTGCAGCTCAGTATGCAGACAGTATGGACGCTTCTTTTCGGGTACCGCAGCTCATTATGCAGACAGTATGGATGCTCCGTTCAGGTACTGCAGCTCAGTATGCAGACAGTATGGACGCTTCACTTCAGGTACCGCAGCTCAGTATGCAGACAGTATGGATGCTCCGCTTTAGGTACCGCAGCTCAGTATGCAGACAGTATGGACGCTTCTTTTCGGGTACCGCAGCTCATTATGCAGACAGTATGGATGCTCCGTTCAGGTACTGCAGCTCAGTATGCAGACAGTATGGACGCTCTACTTCAGGTACTGCAGCTCAGTATGCAGACAGTATGGACGCTTCTTTTCAGGTACTGCAGCTCAATATGCAGACAGTATGGACGCTTCTTTTAGGGTAATGCAGCTCAGTATGCAGATGGTACTGTTAGTTTCTACCCATTCAGTGAGGGTGGAACCACCAGGAGGTGATCACATTCTTGGGCAGTCCCATGCAGAGGATATGCATAGGACTGCCCAAAAATACACATCATGCTGGAGGCATTTAAACAATGCATAATGGAACTGCACGTTTAGCAATTGGCTGGTGTTACCAGAGTTATTCAGGGAGCGCACATTCAAAACCACTGTCCTGCAGGTGCTTTCAGCTGCTGTTTATGGTAGCCTGTCTCCATTCAATGGACTGGCCAAGTGGTTCCTAGACTAACAATTCCTAAAATCATCAAGGTAGCTCCACTGGGATCTGAGACCATCAGATGGACCACTGGGTCCCAGGTTTTCACACCTAGCAGTGGAGCGGCCGTGCTCCCATATACTGGCTCCCGCTGGGTGGTGTGACTTTTGTTGGCAGGCTGCTCAGCCAGCAGAATGGCTGCAATTGGAAAAAGAATACATTCTGCTCCATAAGCAGAGGTGACTATCAGGGATGAGTGAATCGACTTCAGATGAAACATTCAAAGTCTATTCGCTCATCCCTAGTGACTACTCTGAATGTATCTTCAGTACACAATACTGCCAACTGGAGAGCAGCACTCCCTTTAACGGTGGGGGAGGATAGTGATCCATGGAGCACATCGGCACCTTCCGATCGTGTTTGTGAGGGCCCAATGGTGACGGAGCCGCTTATATGCTTAGATACCAGTCACTATTGACTGCAGCATCTAAGGAGTTACAAAGCCGGGATTGGAGTTGTCTCCATTACAGTAGGAGCCTGCGGAGAACCACAGAGCTGTATCAGTGCAAGCCATGTAGTCTGTTCAATCCTCGACACCTGGGTCAGGATTAAATGCACAGGTGGCAGAGTCTGAACAGGCTACATAGCCTGAGCTGATACAGTGCCCCAGACAAAAAAAAATGTGATTGTTAGATGGAACAAAAAACATCACCGGGTTCTGAAAGGGTGAAGTATTTTAGTAGTTATATTCTTGTACACAAGGGCTGCACTATAGCAGTTATTTTCTTGTACACGGGGTAGAATTTTAGCAGTTACGCCCCTTTCACATGGGCGAGTTTTCCCATCACATCACATGGTCCATCTTACCATGGTGATGGACCATGTGATTGGACCATAGTTCTTAGCTGATGCTGGGAACGAGAGGACAGATCGCAACTACAAGATCAAGTGGCTCAGGTAAGTTAACTTTTATTATTTTTAACCCCTTCCTCTTCATTTTACTATGCATTCTTTATTAAGAATGCTATTATTTCCCCTTATAACCATGTTATAAGGGAAAATAATAAAGATCTGGTCCCGTTGCTAAGCAACTATGTGGGAAAATCGCACTGCATCCGCACTTGCTTGCGGATGCTTGCGATTTTCCTGCAGCCCCATTCACTTCTATAGGGCCTGCGTTGCGTGAAAAACGCAGAATATAGTGCATGCTGCATTTTTCACGCAACGCAGAACTGATGCGTGAAAAAAAAAAAACGCTAGTGTACACAGACTCATTGAAATGAATGGGTCAGGATTCAGTGCGGGTGCTATGCGTTCACGTCACGCATTGCACCCGCCTGGAAAACTCGTTTGAAAGGGGCCTTAATGATGTCAAATGTATTGGTCATCAGATGACTCAGGTGAACCTGTTTTCTGTTCTCGCAATACCTTTACTGTGGTTCATTCATTAATAGTCAACCAAAAATTTGTACAGCTCCTTAACAAAATAAGGGTGGAGGTGCTAAGATGAATTTATTGGCATTATCAATTACCTTTTCATAAGACATGTTTCTATTTATGTAATGATATGACTTCTTGCAGCAGCAACTGGTCCTGGGGTTTCTACATAACTGGCCATTAAAGGGGTGGCCTCGTTCACACCTCGCCGGACCTGCGGAGGGAAGCATACTTATCTAGTCCCCTACGTTCCGTTCCTGATCCTTCGGTCCACTGCCATAACTCAGTTGTCACATATGCTGCTGCTGCAGCCAATAATTGTTGGCGACCATCATTGACGATTCACAAACATAGATGCTAGGGATGAGCGAAGTTCATATTTTGAAATTCGGGTTTGGGTTGTGGTATAATGTGAATTGCGTTATGGATTCCGTTACCATGGACCTTAACGCAGTTCCATGACGGAATGCCTTTAGAGGCATTCTGTTATTCATTCTGTCATAATAGAGGTCTATGGCCTGCATAACGGATCTGTCCGGTTTCCGTTATGTTGGATTCCTCTCCTGCATAACGTAAGCGGGACGGATCCGTTTTGCAGCCCATAGACTTCTATTATGACGGAATGAATAACAGAATGCCTCTAAAGGCATTGCGTTATGGTCGGTGGTAACAGAATCCATGACGCAATTCACATTATACCACAACACAACCCGAACTCAAATTTTTAAATATGAAATTCACTGATCCCTAATAGATGCTATTGCAGACATAGACGCTTCCACTTCACAAAAAACGGCACTTATAGCTGACCACAGCAGATCAGACATTTCACAGACTGACGTGTGGCATCCTATGACCGCGCCATGTTTAAAGGAACTGAGCTCGTCTGAACCATACAACTACAATGTACATGGCAATGTGCTTGATTTTAGGCAGCTATCTACAGTATGTGTGACTGAAACCCCTGGACCCAATAATCACCCCTATTGTACAGTATAAAAATGATGTTTTTGTAAATAACTTTCACTTTCTAGCACTATATTTGTTCATTTATTCAGCAAACCATATGAGGCATATAAGATTGTGGAGGTAACATGATTGAAGCATTGTGCACTTTCATAGATAATCTACCTAAGCTGTTAAGCAATGTGTTTAATACATTGCATTACTTAACCTGCATAGATCCCGAGTTAGTTGTCGTGGGAAACAGTCAACAAAAAGTTTGTCATACCATTCTTTTTTTTTTTACCTTGGCATAAAGTGAGTGTGCAGGAATTTTTTTAATCCCCCCACCCCCCAACGGGCCTACGTATGGGCTCCTTGTCTTCTAGTCTGTGTTCACTGGACTGATGTGCTGCATATGACCCCCATCCATGCAGGAAGTTTACAGGCAGAGACGACATGTCCGGTAGAGACTGAGTATAGCTCTTTTTATAGATCCCATTGGGAGGGGGTCCCTTTTGTAATTAATCAAACTGGCCCTTCTTAATTCATTTTATTACACATATTTATATGGTATGTGGCTCAGTTTTTGTGATATGCGCTTCAAGTTCCCTGTTTCATTTCACAGGCCTACAGTTAAATGATCAACTTTTGTCTGCCTTCAGTCACCACTGGGGGGAGCTCACTCCTACATGTGTAGGGTATGTCCACACAGATATATTTTACACTGTGACAAAATCTACAAAAAATATGCATATTGTGTATGACCAATAAGCTTTGCTCACGTTATCCACGGAATGGAGCAAAGGATGCGGACAGCAATTTGTGGAATGAAACGCGGCCCATTGTAGAAATGCCTATTCTTGTCCACAAAACGGACAAGGATAGGACATGCTCTATTTTTTTTTGCGGGGCAACGGATGCGGACAGCACACAGAGTGCTGTCCGTATCTTTTGCTGCCCCATTGAAGTGAATGGGTCCGCGCCCGAGCCGCAAAATATGCGTCTCGGACGTGGACCAAAACAACGGTCGTGTGCATGAGGCCTTAAAGGGCAAATCACCATCGTACAGAGAGAAACGCTCTCCTACGAGAGCATTTCTGAACTAAACAGGGAAACCGCTTTGTCATTTATTCAGGGTTTTCATTATAATGTTATACCAGCTTTTTTATATGACCTGTGTAGAGCCAAGACAGCTATGATACCGATCAACTCCGCCAGACACTGTGAGAGTCTCGTGGAAAAGCTGGGTCTACCAGAGTCCTAACAGAGCAGGCAGCACATGCAGATTATTGGGTATTCACTAGATTACCTGTAATTCTGTGACTAACATTGGGCAGTAGTCTGGTATGCGTCCGAATCGCACCATCTTACTGAATTTTCGCGGTTTCTTTGCAAGTTCAGGAGAAGCAGATAAAAATCGGCTTCTTCATCTGTACATCTTATCTTTATAGTGGTCAGAAGTCTATTTTTCTGAGACATAGTTCCAAATCCACTGCCAAAACTTTTATATTAATGATGCAATTCTGGCTGCCTTCAGCTACCACTAGGGGGAGCTTAATGGAGATCAATTTATTATCCCTGTAAAGATATGGCCTACTTTGGTATTTAACCCCTTAATACCGCACATGCTTTGGATGTTGAAGACCAAGTCATTTTTTTGTGTTTTCATTGTCAGTTTTGTCACATTTCAAGAACCATAACTTTTTTTGAATTTTCTGTTAATCGCTATGCAAGGGCTTATTTTTTGGGAGATAAGTAATGATTTTCATGGGCACTATTTTGGGTTACATATACTTTATCGATTAGCTTTAACTACTTTTCTTTAGGGGGGGATGCAAAAGATTATGCTTTTTCAATGATGCCACAGGTCAGTTACTACAGTTTTTTTTTTACATTTCCGTACTCTTGCATAATAAAAAAAATCTATTTATGGGAAAGAAAAGTAATTTTAATTCAGAGCCATAAGCTTATTTATTTTTCCTCAAATGTAGCTTGCAGGTTTTATTGGTAGTATTTTGAGATGCATATAATTGATGACATTTTAGTATTTTGTTTTGTTTTAGTTTATTTTGTTGTTGTTGAGTTTGTTTTTTTGTTTCTTTTTTATTTTTTTTTGGGGGGGGGGGGGTTAAAAAAAGCAGTTTAATTATTGTTTTTGGGGGGCCTGGCATAGAATGTCCGGCTTGGGGTTGAGGCATGTGGCCACCCTAACTATAATATAACTGACCCTCCCCACTTTCTGTCACTTTGGACCCACCTACAATATTCTAGGGGTTCCCAGTCCACTCCTGCCTACATGGGTCTGGTTTATTTTATTTATTTTATGCACTTATATATTCTGCAGCGCCTTATAGACAGTAGCATCAGGCTGTCCCCAGTGGGGCTCACAATCTAAGTTCCCAGAGGAAACCCACACAAACACTAGCAGAACATACAAACTCCAGGCATATGTTGTCCTTCAAACCTAGGACCCTAGCGCTGCAAGGCACCAGTGCTAACCACTGAGCCACCGTGGTTTGACACCAAGCTAGTTCAGCAATACTGGAAGGGGCTGGAGCCACCAGTACGCATAGCAGCCCACCATCTATAACTATATAGGGCAGCCACACATGGGCAACAGTGTAGGGCATATCAACGGAGGCAAAAACAAGAATACTATAAGGGGGATTGAAGTTTACCCCTCTTAAAGGGGCACTGTTTGGCTGGAGTACTGATTTCTTGTTGGGAAATAGATGACAAGGCCAGAATCGTGCTGGAGATCTGGTTATGGGAGTGATCTCTAGTTGGTCAGAGCACTTAATATGGTGGCACGCTATGGCTGGAGCCTCAGATTATGCCTGAATGTCTTTGAATAGGACATTCATTATGGAGGTCCAACAATGGGCAAATGTCTCCCTGACCATCTTTTTTTTTTACTTATCACTTGTAAAATATTCCCATAAAATATACTTGGATTCTTGATATGATATTGCTATGCGTAGATGGAATCAATACAGAGGAGGTGACGTATGTCACATTCTTCAGTTAGGCACTCCCTCACCGTCTGGTCTGGTGGCATTCTATTATTTTTTTTTTTCCTCAGCATCAATTACCTGTGAAATCTCGCCAAACCAGTTTATTTAAAGCCATTCTGGGCCCTGTGTTATCTAGCGCTGCTTTTGGGACCAGGGTGAAAGATTCCTTATCACAGTGAATGTCTCATAGGGCAGGGCATAACCAGAATGTTAACTATGTACCTTGTAAAGTCATTAGGGGTTAACTGCATTCATAGCAATGCCATCTGTATTACTGAGTGTCCTCTTCCCAATTCTTGTCAAACTGGTCTCTAGACCTGGAAAAAAAATCAAGTTCATGCTTCAGGATCAATTATACAGGCGAACCTTCTGACTATTGGTCTTGCTGGACACAAATGTTTTACCTTCACTCACTGTGCCGCACATTAATGGCATGGTGGGTAGGTTGTGCCACCTCTAATATATGTTGGGCACTGTGATACCATTGGCTCAGGAAATGAGCTGGTGCCATCAGCAGCGGACGTCAGCCATTACATATATCTGACAAGATAACTTCAACCCTTTAAGTACCATGGTCAGTAGCTATCACAGAATTTAGGGGGTCTGTCACAGTTGGATACCCCCATTAATCTCACATAACGTAGTCGTGGGGTGCTGATGAGTCATTGTGGCAACTGGGCGCCTCATCAGTTTGTACAGATCCTGCCAGGCACAAAGCCTAATGGCTGTCAGAAGCATTGCAGTGTATCATGTCAGCGATCAAAAGATCACATGTTCAAGTCTCCAACTGGGTCAAAAAAATTGTCGAAAAAAATTAAATAAATTTAAATTTGCAAAAGATTGCCATATTCCCATCTAAAAATGCTTTATAATGTAAGAGGTAAAAACCCATACATATTTGGTATTGATATGTCCGTAGCACCCTGTACTATAAAACTAACGCATTGTTTATTCCAAAGTTGAAAAGTTAGTTGTGGCTCCAAGAAAATGGGACACAACACAACAAAAAAAACTAATGAGGTTTTGTAAAAACGTGTTTTTATTGTTCAAAAGCAGGCAAATATAAAAAAATAAAATAATAATTGGTATCAGCATAATCATACTGACCTGGGAAATAAAGGTAACATGTTATTGATGCCGCTGGCTGAACAGCGCAATAAATCAAATTGGTGTTTTATCATACCCTAGGAAGAGTTAAAGGGCATCTGTCAGCAGATTTGTCCCTATGAAACCGGCTGACCTGTTACATGTGCGCTTGGCAGCTGAAGGCATCTGTGTTGGTTCCATGTTCAAATGTGCCCGCATTGCTAAGAAAAATAAAGTTTTAATTTATGCTAATGAGCTTGTAGGAGCAACGGGGGCGTAACCGTTACACCTAGAGGCTCTGCTCTCTCTGCAACTGCTGCACCCCGTTGCAATTTGATTGACAGGTGTAATCATTAGTGTTGTGAATTTTAATCACGAAGATCACAACTTCGAGAATACGCGAATATTTTGAATATAGTGCTATATATTCGTAATTTCGAATATTCATCATTTTCTTCCATCTAACACATGTTCCCTCCCTGCTTCTTGCTTGTGGGCCAATGAGAAGGCAGCAATGTCAAGTTCACAACAATACTTGCACCAACCAGTAATATGTAGTCAGACCTGCTAAAATGTGAAGTTGCACGTAGTGTGCAAAAATTTTTTTTCTAATTTGCGCAATCGGGGGCGGAGCTTGGCTGCAGAGCAAGACGCACATGTCTGTGTGAGCTCTGCTGCAGACGTGGTGCCGGCGAGCTTCTATAGCTTTTATTTAGCGGAGAAGATGGGCAAGATCGGTCGGGACAGACCCAGGGACACCCCTGGGACCCGAGGAGCCGCTCAATCCCAGAGTGAAGTGGAAAAATTCTTCAGAAAAAGTGCCCCGCTCCAACGCGGCGATTCCAAGATGGCGCTGGACAAAGACGGGGCGGGCCGCTCAGACCCCGCCGAAGTCTCTGCTGATTCTGATGGCGGTAAGGAGAGCGAAGCAGAGTCTCTGAACACTGGTGAGCACCTACCTGTGTCCCGCTTGTTTATCAAAGAAGCTTTGGAGTTAGCACTCGCTCCCATGAAGCAGGACTTGCAAGACATTAAACGTGATCAAAGACAACTCAGGGAGAGAGTGGAAGTCATGGAAGCTAGCCTGGAAGGCACCATTGCTTTTAATCATGCTGTTTCTAACACCTTTGACTCCACACAAGCCCACCTTAACCAACTATATAACTTGGTAGAGGATCAGGATAATCGTGGGAGACGCAATAATCTCCGCATAAAGGGGTCCCCGAATCTGTGCTCCCTGCTGACACCGAGGCTGCCCTTAAAGAGATGTTCCTGGATTTACTGGGCCCACAATCTACTGAAAATCTCAATATGGACAGAGCCCATAGAGCGCTGCGCCCACCTCCTAAACAGCAAGAACCACCTCGAGATATTATATGCCGTATGGTGGACTTCTCTGCTAAAGAAAAGATTCTGAAAGCTGCGAGGGATAAACAATCAATGTCTTATCTTGGCGCCACTATTTCCCTATTTCAGGATCTATCACCGATGACTCTCCAGAAGCGTAGAGCACTGAAACCCTTACTGCGCATATTACAGGGAAAATCGATATCCTACCGATGGCTGCATCCTTTCGGCCTCTTGATCAACAACCCAGGTCGCAAAATTGTAGTACGCTCCCGCTGGATTTGAACCAGGCCTACAACGCCTTAGAAATTGACCCCTTGGACATTCCTGATTGGACTGTCGTGAGGACCCTGACTGACCTACCTTCTGTTCCTGAACTGGAACCCTGGACCCCGAACGTTTCTTCTAGGCCCCAACGTTCCAAGAAGAAACAAGTGCGGATGACCCCAAGGAGGCTACCGGTGGATCCAGACTGACATCTACTAAGACCGTAGTCTGGCATCACCTGTCTTGGAGCTCTCCTACTGGAAGGAGTTAATCTGAGGACTGGTCTTCAAGTTTCTCCTATGGTCTTGAGCTCTTTTGCGTCTGTGCTCTGTTACTCTATCTCATCCCTACTCTCATTTGCTCTTCTTGGATCACGGTCCT
Source organism: Bufotes viridis (assembly GCA_033119425.1). Lineage (NCBI taxonomy): Eukaryota > Metazoa > Chordata > Amphibia > Anura > Bufonidae > Bufotes > Bufotes viridis. The sequence continues at coordinate 481,958,978 of CM065590.1, read as the reverse complement.
GTTTTTCTCTTTTTCTCTCCTCTACCTACCTCACCCTTTAATCTATAAAACGAAGAGGAAAAAGAAAGTAGAAAAAAAAAAAAAAAAAAAAAAAAATGATTTACAGCTTAATCTATCCCTATCCACTATCTAAGTCTTCTTATGCCTTTTCTCCTACTCTCTGCTCGCTGGCGCCCCCTCTGCCGTGTTCTCTGTCCAATCCTCCTCCTCTCTTTTTTCACCTGTAATTGTCATTTCCGTAATTCTACTGATTTGTCTATTGATTTATCTATTGATTGATCTCTTAGATGCCTATTGTTATGTTTGCCATTTCACTGGTTAATCCATATGTTGTTGTTCTTCACAGCCTTTTCCCTGTTTGTTTGTTACCTTCTAATGTCCCTGACCTGTTGATTCACCTGGACATTGACCGAACCTGGACATGCCACTTCGCTACGTTCGCTGATACATTGATAACTCCATGGCTACCTTAAAGGTTTGCTCTTTCAACGTTCGTGGTCTTAATTCACCGGCCAAGAGAAATCAGGTTATTACTATGATGAGAAAGCAACAGGTGAGTGTGGCTATGCTACAAGAAACTCACTACAGGGAAGGCCATACACCGCGACTGAATCACCTGTGCTATAACCAGTGGTTTCACGGTGTATCTTCTTCCTCTGCCTCTAAAGGGGTTTCAATAGCCCTCCACAAAAATTTTCCACTCCACGTTCTATCCTCCCAAACTGACCCTGACGGTAGATTCATTTTTATCAAAGGCAATCTGGGCAGCCAGATGTTTACATTTGGGAATATCTATGCCCCCAACACGTCCCAATCTGTGTGGCTTATTAAAACTCTTAATGTTCTTAGGGACTTTGCTGAGGGATTGGTTATACTGGGTGGAGATTGCAATTTGACTCTATACCCACTATTAGACTCATCCACTGGATCATCGTCCTCTTCAAATGTTGCTCTTTCTAGAGTGAGGGGAAGTCTTGAGGCTTTGGGATTGGTGGACAGTTGGAGGGCACTAAACCCTCAGCTGAAGGACTACTCCTTTTTCTCAGCAGCTCACCGCTCCTACCAACGTTTGGACTATATTTTTGTCCCTATCCAGACCTTGTCCTCCTGTCTCAGGGCCTCTATGGGCTCCTTCTTACTGTCGGATCATGCCCCTGTGTACTTAGAATTAACCCTACGCCAAATCCCCAAGCCAATGACTAATTGGAGACTCAATGAGTCACTTTTAGACTTGCCGGAACATGTATTTAAAATTGAAGGCATATTACAGGAATATTTTGACCTTAACTCTACTCCAGGTATTTCCCGGGTATACTATGGGAGGCCCACAAATCTGTAGTTAGAGGTCATTTTATAGGTATAGGGTCTTATATTAAGAAACAGAGGGAAAAGAAGATTACATCCCTCACTTTTCAGATTAGGAAACTTGAGAACATTCATAAAAAGATTTGTCGGACAGCATCTTAGACAAATTAGCAGCCCTGAGATCTGAACTAAAGAACGTTTTGAACATCCGCACCGCTAAGCTGTTTCTCTCTACTAAGTATAAATATTATGCTCATGGCGATAAAGCCTCTAAATTTGTTCTAGCTCAGATTAGGAAGCGGAAAGCTAAATCGTATATCCACATGATCAGATCAACCTCCTCTGCTCCCCTTAGGAACACCTCTGACATAGCGGCTCGATTCACCGAGTTTTATGAGGGCCTTTATAACATCTCTTCGGCATCTCCACCCCTCATTGCGCGGATAGAGTATCTGATATCCAGACCTGGCTGTCCACCCTCAATCTGCCCTCTCTCTCGGCTTCCCAGGCTACCTCTTTACTAGCTCCCTTCACGCTCAATGAACTGACTGAAGTGCTTAAGTCTACCCCGATTCATAAGACCCCAGGACCCGATGGTCTCCCCTCCTTTACTATCGGACTTTCCAATCCTCCCTTCTCCCTAGATTCCTCGACTTATGTAACGCAGCCTTAACTGGCTCAGAGCTACCTTCTCAAATGTTGGCAGCACATATTACCATTATCCCTAAAGAAGGTAAAGATGACTCCCTATGCGCGAGTTATAGACCTATCTCGCTCCTAAACACTGATCTCAAAATGTTTGCTAAACTCATGGCATTACGTCTTAAGCCACTTCTTCCACAACTAGTTCATAGCGAGCAGGTGGGGTTTGTGGCCGGGAGAGAGGGTAGGATGAATACCACCAGACTATTACACATTATACAATATGCCTGTAGCCGACGGATCCCATTAGTGTTATTAGGGACCGACGCCGAAAAGGCATTCGATCGTATAGACTGGACGTTCATGCAACAAGCCCTTCGAAAATTTGGCATTCCCGACCAATTTATCTTAGCTATAATGTCAATGTATAATAACCCTACGGCCAAGGTTTTGGTTAACAATACTCTATCCCCGCAATTCTCCATTCGGAATGGTACACGTCAGGGGTGCCCTCTATCCCCTTTACTGTTCGTATTGACGGTTGAGAGCCTCTTCCAGGCGATCAGACAAGATGAACGCATTCAGGGTCTTGTTCTGAATGGTGTTCAACACCAATTAGCCGCCTTTGCGGATGATTTATTGATAATTATCACTAACCCGGACCAGGCCTTTCCAGCTATACAAAGTACATTCGACTTGTTTGGCAGGCTGTCTAACTTCCTGATAAACCCGTCGAAATCTCAGGTCTTAAATGTTACTTTGGATTTGCAAACTCAACGCAGATTGGAGCTATCCACCTCTTTTCAATGGTCCAACACTGAGCTGAAATTTTTAGGTATTCAACTCACTGCGAATCCTAAGAACACTTTTGATGCTAACTTTAGAGACTTACCTGACACCCTGACAGAGGTTATAAATAGCTGGGATATCCAGTTTTCTTCTTGGTTTGGTAGAAGGTCTTTGATAAAGACGATACTCTTGCCAAAGATTTTATATCTCCTCCAAACCCTCCCCATCCCTCTCCCTGGTTCCTATCTAAGAAAGATACAATCGATCTTGTCCATGTTTCTATGGCACAAGAAAAACCTAGACTTAAAAGGAGTTATACTTTTCTCCCTCTCGTCAGGGTGGGATGGGAATGCCGAGTATCCACGGCTATTACACTGCTGTTCAGGGTGTCAGATGTCTGGAGTGGCTTCGGGAGGATGTTTCTCGACTGGACATACAGGCGGAGAGAGCTGTGAATAACCGCTCCCTGCGCTCTCTTCTCCTGTTTGACTCTCACTCTCCTCTCTCTACTGTCAAAGTTCCCATAACTCGTAATACCATTCTCTGTTGGAGGTCCAGCTTAAAATCCTTTCTACTTTCAGGCGCGTTTCTCCCCTGATCCAAATTAGGGATATCCTCTGGGATTCACCCCCTTGTTTAGGCAGACTCTTCCTGAATCTACTTCATCCCTATCTACACCTTTGGTAGATTTATTAGACAGTCAGGGGATCCTTCCTGATGATTGGTTGGAAAAGATTCTTTTTCTCAACTATCCATCTTTCACAAATCTTATCTCAAGGAACGACTCAAAAACATGTCTCTTGGTAATCCCACTACTCCTACTCAATTTGAGAGCAGGGTCCTTCGGCTTAGAGACTTAAGAGGAAAATTTCTTTCCTCTATAACTCCATCCTCCACCAATCCAAACCAGCTACATACTCTTTCCTAACCCAATGGGAGTCAGACTTAGGAGATAACCCGGATAATCTTTCTCTCAGCAAATGCCTAGCGTTAACCACACAGATTTCCTCTTGCGTCAGGCTACAGGAGAATTATTATAAAATGCTCACGCGTTGGTACTATACCCCAGATAAAATAAACCTAATGTACCCTGATGTTTCCTCCACATGTTGGAGGTGCAATAAAGCAATAGGCACTTTTCTACACATCTGGTGGCAATGCGACCTGATTTCGCCTTTTTGGTCGTCGATCTGCTCTATTATTAGCAAGATTTGCCATATTAAATTTTCTCCTACAGTCCATAACTGCCTTCTTAATTTACTGGGACATCCACCTCTCCCCCTGGCTATGCGTAAGTTGATCTCCCCATTGTTAGCCGCAGCCCGTATCGCTATCGCCTATAACTGGCGTTCGGAATTACCTCCTGATTTAGCTAGATGGCACAACTCCTGTGATGATATCTACCGTATGGAACAGATCTCCGGATGGGTACACAGACGTACGCCCCTCTTTCACACTATCTGGGACCCCTGGGCGGCTTATAGAGGATTTAATATTAACTCGACCACGTAACTACTACCAATTGCTCTCATATTATGCTATCAATTTATTATAGAACTCACTACATGCTCCAGGTTCGGATATGTCCATTTCATAGATGTCCTATATTTAAATTTTGGTCTATTTTGTCCCTCCACCTCCCAACTCCCTCCTCCCCCCCCCCCTCCCTCCCCCCCCCCCTTTTTTTTTTTTCTCCTCCTATCTTATTGTTTGTTTGTTTCCCCTCCTTTTATGCCGTACTTTATCGGTTTTTTGCTTGTCAATTATGTAACATTTTGAGTGCTCTTTGTAAGATCTTATTTGATTACCGTATACTCTCACCACTCGAAATGTACACTGGTGCTTTCTTGATATGCAAACTAAATAAAAAATGTTTTGAAGTACATAATTTGCGCAATCGCGAATATACTGCAGCACTCTATCTGCATATAAAGCTATTATAATTTGTAATGTTCTGCCGTGTCAGCCATTTTCTCCAGTCTCAAGAATTGGATAAACTCAGGAAACTTCTAGCAGCTTGAAAAATGTAGCCAAAGTGACTCACACCTGTATTTCGCGTTAAGAATTTGCATTAGGCGATTTTTACATTGCCGATTTTTTGCAATCAAGACAATAATCTCGAATACGAATATTCGTGAATATATGACGAAATATCGCGAATTCGAATATTGCCCCTGTCGCTCATCACTAGTAATCATGTTTTTACTGTCTGGCCCTGTCAATCAAAGTGCAGGGGGAGACCTGGAGGATGCCTCGGACTTGAGCTGAAGGCGATCCCTTTAAGTGCCGTAGACTGTCTCAGAGGAACTAAGTAATAACATAACTTTTTCAGAATCTAACTTTTCTCTTTTAATAAATGGACATTTCATAAAGGAAAAAACTTTGAGCTGTGGAAATTGTGCCACATGTATCAAACAAACTGGTGCACAGCCCATAATACAGTGCATTTGGCGCAACTAAAGGCATTCTACACACTTGCACCATACATGTTCACCAGTATTGTGTCCAAGACGACTCTGCAAGTTAACAATATACAGACCTCCCAAGGGTCCCTCTTTTGGAGGGACATTCCTTATTTTTGACCCGTCCCTCTGCCCCTCTTTGCTCTATAAATGTCCCTCTTTGATCTGATGCATAGATTTGCATTAATACATCTACAATATTGCTCCAGAACGTGTTTAGTTCCTTGTATAATATTTCCTTATTTGATGCGCTTTGGATTTTAGAAATTTCTATATTCAGATAATTTGTGGGCTATTGTAAAAGGAAACCACTGAAGTGAATAGATATGCAGGAAAAATGGATCTTTCACATAATGAACCGTAAGTGTCCCCCTTTAACCGTCCAAAAAGTTGGGAGGTATGACAATATATATGGTGCAACCGTTATAAGTTTGATGCGTCTTTTCACATCTGTCATAAACGTTGCAGAACAGTAAAAATGGTCCGTCATAAATATGGGGCACATCACACCACTCTTCTGTAGTGACGGCTGTACGAGCAATGTGCGAATCAAACCTCTATGATTAGTGAGCATTCGAGATCAAGCACCCTCCTACATCACATGTAACCATTCTCAGGCCTAACTGTTCGATCCAAAGAAACATAAAACTAAGTTCTGTGTATTGACCTTGCATGTATATAAATATATTAAAAAAAACACCATTTTTTAATCTGGTCACTTGCCTTTGAATCATATCTAGTCCTATTCTTTTTGGTGTGAAACCCAAAGACCAACCTTATGTTCGAGAGATTAGTAGAGGGACAATATAATAATACACATTGGGGTAGCTGATTGTGATCTGTAGTAGTCAAGCCATTATTGTATTGAAAGCAGAAGTGTAGGCCGATTGTGTTTTTAAGACACGTTTGAAGGTAGGGAAGTTAGGAATTGACCTGATATTCCGGGGCAGAGCATTCCAGAGGGTAGGTGCAGCTTGAGAAAAGTCTTGAAGACGGCAGTGAGAGGTACGAATTATGGAGGCGTTTAATCTTAGGTCACTAACAGAACGGAGAGCACGAGTAGGGTGGTAGATGGAAATGAGGGAGGAGATATATGGAGGTGCAGCACTGTGGAGAGCTTTGTGGGTGAGAAGTTTGAACTGTGTCCTGTCGTGGATGGGCAACCAGTGAAGTGACTGGCACAGACTAGTGGCATCAGTGTAGCAGTTGGATGGATAGATGAGTCTGGCTGCAGCATCAAGGTCAGACTGAAGGAGGGAGAGTTTAGTGAGAGGGAGACCAATTAGTAATGCGTTGCAGTAGTCAAGACGAGAATGAATCAAGGCAACAAGAGTTTTTTATATTTTAAATATTATATTTGAACCTCAAGTTTTTTTTCTTTTTTTAGACAATATAAATTCTTGTTTGGCTTTGCAGCTACTTCTTGACATCAGATGCTGCTACTAAAGGTGACCATATACATTCATGTATGTATGTACGCAGAGTTTTTTCAAGTGTGTTTGGGGGGATGTTGCATAAAATATATATAATATATGACATAACGAAGTTGGCTCATCAGAACCATAGCTTTGGTACCTTCCCGCAGATGCCACCTTCTCTTGCTTGATCGACAGGGCCAGTCTTTCTCCACGTCATTGCGCCTGCCACTTGAGAGCTAATTTTCATATGGTTTAAAAACTGTTTTCTTAAAAGAATTGGTTCTAGTAGCTAGAGGTATAGCTATAATATAGGGAGGCAACCTTACTAGGCATTGTACACAGTTTAAAAGTGGGTTTGGTGCTGAAAGAGTCCCTTTAATCTCAATATAACTTGTAATCCAGGACTGTGAAGGGGTTAATATCAGTATACCTAGCGTTCTAGGACAGTAAGGAGAGGAATTCCAGTATTCTTGGTGGTCTTGGACAATGAAGGGGTTAATGGTAGTATTCATGGTGCTCTAGGGCAGTGTAGAGGTTAATGTCAGTATACATGATGATCTAGGGGCAGTGAAAGGGTTAATTCCAGTATCCCTGGCGGTCTAGGGAACTGAAGGGGTTAATGTCAGTATACCTGGTGGTGTAGGACACTAAGGGTTTAATTCCAGCGTCTCTGGTGGTCTTAGGCAGTAAAGAGGTCATCGTAAAGATCCCTGCTGGAAGCCAAGGGGAAGGTTAAAGGGAATCTGTCACCCGATTTTGCACTATTTTCTACAGTAATAGATGCATAGGACTTCAGATGACTATTTTTATTATCCTGACCCCCTTTACCCCGCTGTCAGCACTCAGAGCTGCACTTAAATACACAGTCTGGCCTGCTGTGCTGTGCTAACATAATGGAGAGGCCTTAGGCGCATGCGCAGCAGTGCTGACAGTGGATTTCAACGCAGCTCTGAGTGCTGACATCTGGGGAACGGGATTCAGTAGGAAATAGGTATTTGGACTCCGTATCTGCAGCACTACTCATGTATTACTGGAGATAATAGTCCAAAATCAGGGTGACAGATCCCTTTAATGCTGCAAACCTGGGTTTACAATGTAACCACACCTTTGCATACACCCATGTACACATTAGGCTTGGCCAAACCTGTCAATTTCGGTGGGACTGTCCAACCATTTGATGTGTATTATTTTTTAACCAATGATGGTTCAGCATATGTCCGTGAAAAAAAGATTGGGCTTGCTTAATTTCAACATCCACTATCTTTTGCCTTGAAGGGAAATTAGCTGCTGCCTGAGACAAAGAAGTATTTTGCCCAAAACTGTTATATGCATATTGCCACCTATAGTTTACCCTAATAGGCAGCAGCTCTATTTTGGTGAAATATCAGGGGCTGCCAATTAGACAAGAGGGGCTGTGTGGAGTTATGGTGGAGCGTCGGTGCACCAAATGGAGCAGCTGTGCCCGAAGTGCACTGAGAACCTTATCTGCATAAGTATAGTGGCCATAGAAAATAAGGTGGATGTAGAGAAGAGATGGTTCATTGTTCATTCTAGTGGGGACTGGTTAAAGGGATTATCCCATGCCATGATTAATCTGAAAAATGAAAATCAGACATATAATACATGACAATACCTTTCTAAAAAAAAAAAAAACCTGGAAACAACCCCGTACCTCACATGGATCCAGAGATCTCCACATTCATTGTTTCAATCTCTCTGCTAGATTTATATCAGGCTGTCAGCTCCGGGGCATGTCCTTTCTGCTGCAGCTCAGGGGGAATGTCCTTTCTGCTGCAGCTCTCTCCCTATCACAACTCAGGAGGCAGTTGAAGGATAGAACTGAGCTTGAGTGTTTATGCAATTAACAAATGATTCAGATCCAGGTGCTGGTTTGAAAATATTTTTTGTGGGACAAACCCTTTAAAAAGGGTTTATTCTTATTTAGGTCATTTACTGCACATGTAATGAAGCAATGGTTACAGTATTAAAAGCCTGCAAGGAAATGTGAAACCTTGACTAATGAATCCTCCTACTTCCAATTGCTCTCTAATTATGTAATAAAAGTATTATTGTGCCAAGACTTGGCAGCGCTTTAACTTTGATTGCAGGAATTACAGCTGGGCCAGTTATCAGGCTGCAGTATGTGTATCCTGGATTTTAAGAGTGGCTGAGATTGGGAAATACAAGCAATCCATATCTGGGATGACCCTTAATTATTCATTTATCGCTGAGTGATTGAATGAATTATTCTGCAAATGCTTTTCTGTAAATCTCTGCATTTCATAATCATGTCTTTTAGACAGTGCCGGCCTTTGGGGTGTGCGAGCTGTGTGGCGGCACAGGGCGCCATGGCGACAGGGGCGCCCGGCCCGGCGGCCGGCACAGCTCGCAGACGCTACAGGCTACCAGGGCCGGACTGGCCGCAGCCCTGGTGACACGCAGGGGCAGCCGGCAGCAGCGCACAGCAGGAGATGAGCGCTTCCATTGCGCTCATCTCCATAGTCATCTGTATCGCCGTCCTCAGGGCAGCGATACAGATGTCTGTGCTGCGGCAGAGGAGGGAGAGGCATGTCCCCTCCCTGTTCCTCTGATAGGCTGCCAGCACTAGGCCGGCAACCTATTAGAGGCCGCTGCAGGCGGCGCGATGATGTCATCTCGCCCCCGGAGCCGTACAGCGAGGGACACAGGCCAGAAGAGGCCTGCATCGCATCACTGACATGGAGGCAAGTATACGTGTTTTTTTTTTGTTCGTTTTTTTTTTTACAATACTGGAACATGATAGGGGGGGCTACTGGCACATGATAAGGGGGGGCTACTGGCACATGATAAGGGGGGCTACTGGCACATGATATGGAGGGGGCTCTGGCTGCTGGCACATGATGGTGGGGGGCTCTTATTACTGGCACATAGAAATTGTCTAGAGGGGGCGAAACAAAGACGTGGGTTGAAGAAATGAGGGAGAGGCTATACATGCTTAGTGTTGTAAAATGGTTAAATATAGTGTACTGACAACATTGCTCTTGTTTCTACAATATATAAACTGACTTTGTGGATTATACTGTTAAAGTGGCACTGTCACTGTCTGGGAATTTGCCAAATTCCAAAATTTTAAGCTAATTTCTTTATAGCACTGTTTTTCCTGATACAGATGTCCTAATCCTCTGCATAGACATAGACCCTGATTTATCAAGACTGCCATGTGCTTCGCCTGTAGGCCCTGCTCCACCGGAGGAGACAATTAATTTATGACAAGTCATAAATGAAATGCCTCCTACTGCAGTCCGTGTGCCAGGCGGAAATCCACTCTAGCTCATAATTGGCGTAGATTTAAGTAATCATTTACTTCAGTTTCTGGTGTAAATGATGATAAATGTGTTGGGGCCTATGGCTCTGCCCCCACACCCCACCCGCATTTCGAAGAGACCGGTGAGGGTGGTGTAAAAATACCAGATGAAACTAAATTTAGTCCCAGTGGTGCAACTTTTTAATGCCAAAATGCCTAAAAAAGATAAATTTACCTCACAGATTTAAAAAATCTACAAAAATTCTAAAGAGACAAATAAACCACAAATGAATTAGGAAAAATGCTTTTTAATCTTAAACGGAGTCTGTCACCATATAACTGCAGTATTTGTATAGATACATAGCTGTAGTTCACCTGACAATGACTCGGTATATATTTTTTTAATCTGTGGCGTTGTGCTGAGTTAGGATACTTTTTGGTAATATGCTAATTAGGCATTTAGTGCAACAAGAGCGTCACCATTGCTCTCATTAGAGCCAAGCTCTGCTCCTTTCAGTGGCCGGCTCCTTTCTTGCTGCTTTGCCATTGTCTGGTCCTGTCAATGAAAGCGTTGAGGGAGGGGCTGGCCAAAGAAAGGGGTGGAGCTTGGATCCTATGAGGGCAATGGTGACGTCCTTGTTGCATATTAAAGGGGTTATGCCATGACTAATGTAAAAAATGAAAATCAGGCATCATATAGTACATGACAACCTCAGAACCCTCCCTGTACCTCACATGGATCCAGAGATCTTCCCATTCATTGCTCTGCTAGATTTATATCAAGCTGACAGCTCAGCGGGTGTGTCTCTTCTGCCGCAGGGAAGGGGGCGTGTCCATGCTCTCCATATCACAACTAAGGAGGTAGTAGAAGAATGAAACCGAGCATGTGCAGCCTTCTCACTGAGCAGGTCAAAGGAATAAGAAAAGAAACAAACAGCAGGTGGCGCTGTACAGGTACACTTTATTGAATAACTTAGTGGCTATGTTCAATTTTAACTACATGCAATTACAAAAGTATTCAGACCCAGGTGCTGGTTTGAAAACTCTAGAATATTTTTCGTGGGACAACCCCTTTAAGAGCAGAGCCTCAGATCTCCAAAAGAAGAACCGCTGTTTCATCCGGTGAACCACAGCTAGTTGTCCATGCAAACAGTTGGATAGGGAGGTCACTGGTGACACATTCCCTTTAAGGTGGTTTTCCGATCATCAGTTCGTTTTCTAAACAGGTTCTCCCACACAAAAAAACCCACCCACAATGCCCGCCAGATACTTTACACTCCCCCAAATCTCCCAAGTCTATTGCCATGTTCTGAGCAGTGAGCATCACTTTCTATTGCTTCTTACTATAGTTCTCACCTACCATTGCGCGGTGCTCCCAGCAAGTGTCGCCCAGCCCTCCTCCCTGTAAGTTTATTGGCAGAGAAGAGACCGTTTCAGGGTGAGATCGGCACATCACAGGAAGTAGAGCAATCTGTGTATGCGCTTAATGAGAATGCTGGACTAGGGGGAATAATGTAGGTGTACTTAGGTTAAAGGGTCACTGAGTTATTGTAGAACTTTTGATTTGTCATAGAGACATAGCAAAAGTTTTGATTAGTGGGAGTTTGACAGGGCCGGACTGAGTATGATAACTAGCCCTGGAAAATATTACATACCAGCCCCATAGCATTGCGTAATTATCCTCCACTGACAGCAAGCCGCAGACGCGATGACGGCTGAGTCTGCGGCTGCATAGACTAACAGGAAATAATATTATGTGGCCGAAAGTGCAGGCGCATCCAGTAATGTAAAACTGATCCATGGGGCTCCCCGCCGCCGCCCCGGGCAATAGGAGATCATGGGGCCCCTGTGCCCCCCCCCTCAAGCCAAACCCACACATAGCCCCACCCATATATCGCGCCCATACCTCTTACATCCAGTGACGTCTCCTTTGATGTAGATGTTCTCTGTCTTCATCTTCTCCTTTCAGACCAGATCACCATTTTGTCGCCATTTTGACAACAAAAAAATCTTAGTTTACAACTTTTTCATCATTCTCCCATCTTCTGGACAAATCATCCTACTACCCCCAATACTGTGCTGCTGTGCTCCTCAATACTATACTGCAGAAACAGATAAACCCCCTGATAATACTAGGACCACACAGAGCCCCCCATATAAAATACCCCTTCTTTGTGGCCTCAGTAGAAGCCCCCATAGTGCCCCATAATAATGTGCCAGTAAGAAGTGCCTCTCTTCCGCCCATGTGCCAGTAACAAGTGCCTTTCTTTCCCCACCCATTTGCCAGTAACAAGTGCCTCTCTTCCCCCACCCATATGAAGTGCCAAACCCCCCATGTGCCAGTATCAAGTGCCAAACCCCCCATGTGCCAGTATCAAGTGCCAACCCCCCCCATGTGCCAGTATCAAGTGCCAACCCTCCTCATGTACCAGTATCATTGTGCCAAACCCCCCCATGTGCCATTATCAAGTGCCAACCCCCCCCATATGCCAGTATCAAGTGCCAACCCCCCTCATGTGCTAGTATCAAGTGCCAAACCCCCCATGTGCCAGTATCAAATGCCACCCCCCCATGTGCCAGTATCAAGTGCCAATCCACCCTTATGTGCCAGTATCAAGTGCCAACCCCCATGTGCCAGTATCAAGTGCCAAACCCCCCAAGTGCCAGTATCAAGTGCCAAACCCCCCATGTGCCAGTATCAAGTGCCAACCTCCCATGTGCCAGTATCAAGTGTCAAACCCCCCCAACCCCATGTGCCAGAATCAAGTGCCTCCTGCTCCCCCCATGTGGCATTAACAGATAGTCCAGTATTTAAAAAAAACAACTTATACTTACCTCCATCACTCAGCGATGTGATGCAGGCCTCTTCCGGTCTGTGTCCCGCGCTGTACGGCTCAGGCGGCCTCTGATAGGCTGCCGGCACAAGGACCGCAGCCTATCAGAGGAACAGGGAAGGGAGACACCTCTCCCTGCCCCCACAACCATTTGTATCGCTGTCCTGAGGACGGCGATATAGATGACTATGGAGATGAACGCTTCCACAATGGAAGCATTTATCTCCCTGTGACCTGCCGCCGCCGTGGGCCCCCTTCCCAGAGCCAAAGCGAGACTCCCACCAGCACGAGGCCTTAGGCGGTGGCCTAATGGAAGAGCCACCTCTGCCTGTATGTACGCTCCTTCTTTTTTTTTTAAACAGTTTTTATTAATTTTCAAAAATTTGTTAGAAAAACAAATATACAAACAAGGACAGTGTTCCACTGCCAGCAATTTTGCTCCTTCGAGGAGGCACACAGCTAGACATCTATCAAAAATGTCACTGATTATCAAAAGTTATCAGAAGTCTGCTGCAACCAGAAGTTTTTAACTATCACTGTCTTTAAAGAATGTGGGGATCGTTCCCTAGAAAGTCACCACTTCGTAAACAAACACAGTCCTCAGCGAGATCCCGAGACTAAGACAGTGATATCTTTGCCTACTAAATACATAATGATATTCAATATGAATTGAATGGAAAGCAGCATAAATTAATGAACAAAAAATAAAAAACAAGAAGCAAAAATAGAGAGAAAATAAATAAAAATAAATAATAATAATAAAAAATAAGATAAATAAATAAATATAAAACACAAAAAACAATAAAACGAAACCAAAACTTGGAAGCTCGGGAAGATCTGGACTTTATGAGCCCCCTCCTCCCCAGTTCACGACAATAGAACCGGTGAGTCGCCAAGTACCACCTGTTGTAGGAACCACGTGGTCCCTGGGAAGCATTCGTGTATGGCCTTTCGGACATGTATCGGCAAGATATTAATAAAACTTTCCCACACCTGAAAAAAGTGTTCCACCTTTTTGTCTTTTTGGTGTGAAGCCTCCACCCAGTCCATGCGCATAATATAGGAGAGTTTCTCCAAGAACAACTTGAAGGGGGGGGGGGGGTCGTGGGCTGTAGCCAGACCTGCAGGATCGCCTTGGTCCCCGCTACTGCCACAAAATGTAATAATTTCCGACATCCCGGGGTACAGTTATATTTATCCTTATCCAGATAGCCAAACAGCGCCCAAAGCGGGTCACGTGGGGTAAAATTGGTTAAATGTGTATTAGTAAAAGTGATAACTTTATTCCAGAACTGTTGTATTATTGGGCAGTCCCATAAGCAGTGGTAAAGTCCTGCATCTAAAGCCCCACATTTAAAACAATTAGTGGAATTGTATATGCCCATTCTAAACCCCCTTCTCGGAGTCAGGTAGGACCTATGACAGATCTGTAAGACATGTACGCTCCTTCTTAAAGCAGCCCCAGGGCTGGAGGCCTATCAGGAAATTTCTTAGTACTGAGACCCATGCTGATCGCTAGAACAAGGAGGGAGAAGTGCTCACATATCCCGCTCTCTGTTCTTGCTGCAGGAGAGTAAGTGAAAAAGACTCAATGGAAAGTTGATGGGCTGGTTTCACTACAGTCTTTTGTAGCAAGGAAAGAGTGGGATATGTGAGCGCTTCTCTCTCCCAGTTCTAGCGATCGGTGGGGCTCTCAGCACCCAAACCCCCACCGATCAAAACTTTTGATATATATTTACGACATTTCAAAAGCTTTACGAAAACGTAGTGACCCTAGTGACAACTGCCTTAGATTGGCTCAGTCACCAGTTAGGTGCCACCCAGGACTGGTGCAAGGATTTTTGCCACCCTAGGCAAAAGCTAATTTTGCTGCCCCCCTTGACTCTGCCTATTGACCACACACTTTGACCCGCCCCTTTTCTGTCGGCCACCTATTTATACAGACTTTACCCTTTATTGTGGTAAGGCCACGTTTCTCCCTCTAGCTACATACCATGTCATCCACAGATCCCCATCAGTGTCATCCACAGATCCCCATGAGTGTCATCTACAGATCCCCATTAGTGTCATCCACAGATCCCCATCAGTGTCCTCCACCACAGATCCCAATCAGTATCATCCACCACAGATCCCCATTAGTGTCATCCACAGATCCCCATTAGTGTCATCCACATATCCCCATCAGTGTCCTCCACCACAGATCCCCCTATGTGTCATCCACCACAGATCCCCCTAAGTGTCATCCACCACAGATCCCCCTAAGTGTCATCCACAGATCCCCATCAGTGTCATCCACCACAGATCCCTCTAAGTGTCATCCACCACAGATCCCCCTAAGTGTCATCCACCACAGATCCCTCTGAGTGTCATCCACTACAGATCTCCTTATGTGTCATCCACTACAGATCCCTCTAGGTGTCATCCACTACAGATCCCTCTAAGTGTCATCTCACAGATCCTCTTAGTGTCATCCACTACAGATCCCTTAGGTGTCATCCACTACAGATCTCCTAAGTGTCATCCACCACAGATCCCCTAAGTGTCATCCACCACAGATCCTGCTAAGTGTCATCCACTACAGATCCCTAAGTGTCATCCACCACAGATCCCATGCAGTGTCATCCACCACAGATCTCGTAAGTGTCATCCACCACAGATCCCCTAAGTGTCATCCACCACAGATCTCCTAAGTGTCATCCACTACAGATCCCTCTAAGTGTCATCCACCACAGATCCCCTAAGTGTCATCTACCACAGATCTCCTAAGTGTCATCCACCACAGATCCTCCTAAGTGTCATCCACCACAGATCCCCCTAAGTGTCATCCACCACAGATCCCCCTAAGTGTCATCCACCACAGATCCCCCTAAGTGTCATCCACCACAGATCCCCCTAAGTGTCATCCACCACAGATCCCCCTAAGTGTCATCCACCACAGATCCCCCTAAGTGTCATCCACCACAGATCCCCCTATGTGTCATCCACCACAGATCCCCCTAAATGTCATCCACAGATCCCCCTAAGTGTCATCCACAGATCCCCGCCCAGCGCCACCTCCTAGCTAATTTATTCACTTCACTTGCCTCTGTGTAATTGCAAAGACGCGCCTTAATCTCGCACAGGCACTCTGGCAGAGGCATCGTCGAGAGAGGTGCGCTAGAGACGCATGCGCACTTCGCTCGACAATGCCTCTGCCAGTGCGCCTGTGCAAGATTACGACGCTTCTCTGCAATTACACAGAGGCAAGTGAGGTGAATAAATTAGCTAAGAGGCGGCGCTGCAGGCCAGGGGCCGTATACGGAGCAGGGGCCCCTAAGGACTCGGGGGCAATTGCCCTACGCGGCTGCCTAGTCCGCCTAAAGGACGCGCCGGCCCTGGTGCCACAGGAGTCAGTAGTGGGCCCTCTTTGCTTGTCCTTTCAGAAGGCTTGCAGAGTTCAATTTCAATATTTGCAGATGATACTAAGCTCTTCGAAGTAATCAACACAGAGAGATCTGGGGAAGCGAGATGGCTTGGGCGGATAAATGTAAGGCCATGTACTTGGGCCATGGTAACAAAATGTATAATTGTGTATAAAACAGTAAAACACTGGGCAAAACTGCCACTGAAAAAGACTTGGGGATATTGGTGGACAGCAAACGTAACTTTAGCAACTAGTATCAGGCATCTGCTGCCAAGGCAAATAAGGGAAACATTAAAAGAAGCATTAGATGAGCACGACAAGAACATGGTTTTGCCTCTATTCAAATCACTATTCAGACCACACATGGAATTCTGTGTACAATTACAACTACCTGGGTATAAGAATGATATAGCTGAACTAGTGTGAGTGCAGAGGAGGGCAGCCAAAATAATTAAAGGGGTTATCCAAGACTTAACAACCCAAACCAGGGCCGGTGCAAGGATTTTTGCCAACACAAGCGAAGCTACATTTTGGCGCCCCCCCCATGATCACATTATGACCCCCTATTGTGTCACCCCCCCCCCCCCCCCCCATGGCACATCATCACCCCCCAAGTCACATTTCTCCCCCTCCATGGCACAGACTACAGACATTTGATTTGTCATTTGTCCCCCCTCGCATCGTGTCACCCGTGACCCCCCTCCCCCCAATTAATGTTGTGTAATAATTATAAACAATATGCTCTCTGCGCTCATCACCTAACACCTACCCTGCAGGAGTCGACAGTCCATCTGGGCTGGTCTGGGCTGGCTGTGTGATGAGTCACAGTGACCAACAGCTGCTCCAGTCCCTGCTGCTGCCCGCCGCGGAGCAACTCGCCAGTCACACACCCCCTGAGTGCCCCATGACCGTGTTGCCGTGCTGCCGCTCTGTGAGTGAGGACCGGGGCTGCATGGCACATGCAGGCTGGGGTGGTTGGCCGGCAAGTGATTAAGAAAAAAAAGTTCATTTTGGAGCCCCCCCCCTTCTCTGCGCCCTAAGGCAGCCGCTTGGTCTGCCTTATTATAGAACCGGCCCTGACCTAAACACACACCCCCACAATGCCTGGACCATACTTACCTGGTCGCATATACAGCAGCACCACTGGTCCGGATCTTGTGGGGGTTTGTTAAAGGGGTTGTCTCACTTCATTAAGTGGCATTTATCATGTTGAGAAAGTTAATACAAGGCACTTACTAATGTATTGTGATTGTCTATATTGCTTCCTTTGCTGTCTGGATTCATTTTTCCATCACGTTATACACTGCTCGTTTCCATGGTTACAGACCACCCTGCAATCCAGCAGTGGTGGTCGTTCTTGCACACTATATAGGATAAAGAGTCAGCCTCTCTGGTGGCCGGGACAATCGGAGCGCATTTAGGCTAGTGTTTTTTCCTATATTGTGCAAGCACGACGGCCACTGATGGATTGCGGGGTGGTCTGTAACCATGGAAACGAGCAGTGTATAATGTGATGGAAAAATTTATCTAGCCAGCGAAGGAAGCAATATGGACAATCACAATACATTAGCAAGTGGTTTGTATTAACTTTCTCTCTTGATAAATGCCACTCATTGAAGTGAGACAACCCCTTTAAGTCTTAGATAACCCTTTTAAGGAATAGATAAAATACAGTACCAAAACAGGTTATGAAACTTGGGGTTATTCAGTTTAGAAAAAAGACAACTTAGGCGACATATATTTACAATGCACAAAAATATGAGGGGACAGTCCAGAGATCTTTTCTGTAATCATTTTACACCTAGCCCGATAATAACAAGAGGGCATCTTCTACACCTAGAGGAAAAAAGGGTTCACCATGAGGAGGTTGTGATGGTTGATTCATTGTTCAAGTTCAGGAGGGGCCTGGATACCTTTCTTGAAGGTAATAGTGTTACAAGGTATGGGTACTAGATTTCTGGACGGTCGTATTTCGAATTGGGAATAAATTCATTCCACTAATACAGGGCAACTGGCGTGGACCTGTGTCTTTTTTTCAACCTTATCAACTATGTTACTATGCACTACTGTGGGCACTATTTTAACCAGTTGCTATAAAGATTTAGAGACAATATTCTGACTTCCTGCAGCCACCACTAGAGGGACCATAACAGTTTACTGCATTCTATGTTGAAGCTCTAGGGGCAGAAGATGCTGGTAGTCATTGTGTTAGCTTTCAAATCTATGTCTGTGCCGGGGATAAAGCTGCAATGTATCAAAAAAAATGGTGCCAAAAACATTTTTTTTTTTAGAAATTACTCATATCGGTGTTTGGCTGACAGTTATCTACCCATATGACCTCATAAAGATGGATGCTCACCTTGAGGGAAATAATCCAGTACTTGACACTTCTGACACTGGCTTATCTCCTGGCAGGACAAAGAAATCCAATGTGTCTGATCCTTGTTCATGCCATTGGGGGACAGATGGGAGGCATATATAAATGTTTCAGGACCTCCTCAGAACTAGACATGATAGACAAAACAATGATGATAGGCGGCAGGAATGATGTTCAAAATCCTTCTAAAGAACATTATAGTCAGCCTCCCTATAGGCAACAAGGGTACATACAGATGACAATAAATTGCATGGAACTGTACAATACATGAGATAGTGTTCCTTCTTAACTAGCCATAAAAGATGGTGTTGAAAACCATTGTAAGTTTTGCATCTCGTAATGTCTAGTTCTGAGTCTCGGTTGTATCAGGGGTCCCATCCTTCAAAGAGACCCTCCAGTTGAAGAAAAAAAATGAACAGAATGCTTAGCTGGTGCACTCCTTTTCATCTTCTTAGCTTTAGATTCACCAATTTGATGTTGGGGTTCCTGCCTGATGGTAGTAGGGTGCCTGTGATATTGAGTGTTTGTATGGGTTAAAGACAGGCGTGTAGTGTGCCATGGTGTAGGAGTCAGTAACCAGGCCAGATTTAACAGTATAAATATCTCTCTTTACTGTAGTGCAACATATTGTTGAAGCACATCCAATAAGACAAAAACACACTTCCCACAATGTACAGTGCAAATCTCCCCAGATCTTTTTGTATAGATTTAAGCAAGGTTTGACATTATTGTACTTTTTCCTCTCTATCTTTCTCAAGTCTCCTCCTGCAGAATCTATGGCTGGCAATCTCAGTTTTGCAATTGCGCCTGTAATATGTAACTGAGGCATAGAGGTTTTAAGATATGACTGGCCAAGTCATGTCCAAATGTGAAGGGTGTCTTAAGAGTATTGCCCTCACTGCAGTAAAGTCAAAATAGCTTAGGTAGCAGAATACCTTGCTGACAGCAATGGTCAGCCATGGAGATTTCTAAACCTTCTTCCTTTCTGTAGATCATCCAGTGATCAGTGAGTCTCTGTAGCTTTAGTCCAGTCTTGTGAAGAATGGATTACATAGAGCTACTTCCTCACTGTTCCTCTACTTGCTGGAAGTCTCTAGACTCAGCTGGGGCCAGACTCAGGATCCACACCTGAGCCTCCTGTAGGGGCAGTACCAGAGCCGATTAGCTGTGTCACTTCCATCAATAACCATGCTTGGTACATAGAACATAAAATGGCATTAAATAACATGACAGACATTTAGCAGCAAACAATTTGGAAGTAGCCCCTGCTCTGGGGTACTGCCCACGCAAGATGTCCATATTGCCTAATGCATGCCGTGTATCTGATAGTCCAAAAACACTATGTGTCGCTCTTGGATTGGCCAGCTCTGCTCACATAAGCAGTTCTGGCCAATCCAAGAATAGGGCTGGCCAAACAGGGAGTATCTTGGACTACCAAGTGCAAAGCATGTATCAGGTAGTCTGAGAATCATTGTGTTTATTGTGGATGACAGAAGAGGAGCCCAAGAATCGGTGGATCTGCTGCTGAGTATGATGAGAGCTGTAGTTTAGCGGTTAATAAAATGTGATTGTGGTTAACATTTACCATTACCTGAGAACATTCTATGTCATACTCAGCGTCATCAAAGCAAAAGATACAAGCCCTGTTCTGTGCTGGTCAAAACCCTCTAAATAACAAAAACCCAAAAGTAAGTTACACTGCACTAGTTCTATAGTAACCTATACAATAGTGCAGAAGACTAAAAATGGTGTAAATACAAAAAATACATTACTTTTGTATGGCGTTTTGGGAGCTTGTAAAAAAAAATGCCACAAAATGAATGTGATGTTTTAGCCAAACATGTTTTGCATATACAGAAGCCTATAGTAAAATGAAATCGCCATATCAAGAACATGCCACGCTTTAAATAAAATTGTGGACAAAAGCTGTAATGCAAGTGAAGATAAATGCCACAAATATGCACTGTTGATCGTATATTTCCTGATTTCCTACTGACTAACAGCCAATCTCTGGCTGTAGTGTTTTTGCTGCAAAGAAATGGGTACAAAAATGTGTAAAAAAAATTAATAAAATGATGTTTGCAACTAATAATCTATAGTCAACCATAATGGTTGGGGTGTTTTAGCTGATGTATCCAGTAACTTTTCCTGCCAATATTAACCTGTTCCAAGGTGTAAAAAATGCTACCAGGCGGATTTTTACGAGCTGACACACTACAGTTAACTTTTACTTTTCAGATGTTATTACAGTACTTAACGGTACATTTATTTTAATTCTCTTTCCTTAATTTGCGTGCTGTCCTCAGAAGTGAGTTTCATTTTCCGTTGTCCCAAGGGTTACAATTGCTTCTTTCTTATTATTTTATTTTATTATTTAAAATTTCTGCGATTTTACTGAATTGCACTTAGATCACTAAAGAACCCCAAGTGGAACAGTGGGGAGCCTGGGTCTTCCTAAAATGTGGCCAACTTATATTTTAATTTAGATAAAGTGAACTATACAAAATTAAATAATAAAAATAATATTCAAAGGATGATAATAAAATACATATCAATAACTTTTCACAGACTAAACACAGACAAAAAATTAAAATAAATGACCACTAGATAAGAGTCTAGGAGACCAAACGCCAGAAAATGGAATCTCTGTAGATACAATACATCCACTGACCAACCTCAATTCAATCTGTTCTAATTCATGGAGATCAGTCCATGTTCAGGAAGCAATGTAGATATTATTTTCATGATTTCCTTGCTATATATTGCACAGTAGAGGATTGTGTAAGTGATCGCAACCATGATCTTATTGTGTATAATTCATGAAGTATGTAAAAGCCACGTTACCAGTGCTGCTTCCTTCTAAAACAGGTTTGTGACAGGTGACGCATCATCTCATGGGTGTTCTGTAAAAAGTTCAGTAACTATGTCATTGTTTAGTTTAGTAAATTTAAGAGCTTTGATCAATCAATGTAAATTTCTTCAGTATGGTATTCAGGAACAGAACATGAGTTCACAAAGATGTACATCATGAGGTCTACGGAGAATTGGTGGAGGAAGGTCTTGAGGGGAGCATTTTCTGCTGCTCAGGTGCCTACAGGCCAATGGAAACCAAATTGTACTACATGCAGAAAATTGCTTCAAAGAAGGCACTTGACTGGTTGTCACTGTTTGGGGAATATTGTGGCAGTTTGGTACTGCTAGGGGATTACTGTGTCTGGCTATCACTATTTGGGGATGACTGTGGTTGGATGTCACAGTTGGGGAGTTGTTGGCTGGACTTCACAGACGGGGAAAACTGGATCTGGCTGTCTCTGTTGAGGGAGCTCTGTAGCTAAATGTCACTGCTAGGGGAGCTGGTTGTTATGGAGGATCTGTCATCAGACTATGCTGTCCTATTTAAGAACAGGATAGTATGGGGACAGGTCCGCTCTCCTATTAAGTATTGTACCATTTGTCTAGTGATCAGAAGAATATCAGAGAAGTAATCGGATGAATATACCACAAGTGATCAGAGAATATACTGGACTCAGACCTTTTGAGTCCAGTATATTCATAAGCAGAGCACATCCTCCACCTCCTCCGTCCCCTTCAGCAGTAATTGTGTAACACCCCAGAGTGGTATTACCACTTCTGCACTGTGCTACTATCTCTAATGGGCTAACAAAGCGTCATCTTATGTATTTTGTTCAGGTCCTATACACTGTGCATTGCTAATGTTTGTAACTGTTATGTCCCCATGTAATGTGCCTGGTTCACCAGCAGGTGTCAGGAAACACGGCAGAGCTGTACTTAGATAGAATGGAACTTTCCATTCTAACCCCCTCTCTGTGGAGGAGTGGGCTAGTCCCACTTTTTGCAGAAAGGGTGGGTCCCAGTTTCTAGTTAGTCTAGCTTACCCCCTGCTAGGGGACAGGTGTGCAGGGGCATGTCTCTGCTGGACGTGCCCCAGCCAGCCAGAGCACCCTCAGCTCTGCTGGCCATGAAGGCCAAAGCTTAGAGCTTCAGGAACCAGGAGGGAAGATCCCTGGCCTAATCTAGAAACAGACCATACAAGAAGAAGCAAAGTCATACAGTCAGCCTGTTAGTACAGCAAAACCAGAGAGAAACAGATATAGCAGAGTGGAGTTTGCCTGCCAGTTTCATGCTAAAGCCTGCTGGGACCAAGACAAAGTCTGTAAACCGTTTTGGAGAACATTTATGCAAAGTAAAGCTGCTGTTCAACTACATACAAAGTCTGGACTCAATCTTTCTTTCAAATCCCTCAATTATTCCCCCTAATTATTGCTTCGGAGCCAAAGACTGGGGTCCAGCCGTATCCAGGTAGGAGCACCGTGACACATACAGGGAGTGCAGAATTATTAGGCAAATGAGTATTTTGACCACATCATCCTCTTTATGCATGTTGTCTTACTCCAAGCTGTATAGGCTCGAAAGCCTAATACCAATTAAGCATATTAGGTGATGTGCATCTCTGTAATGAGAAGGGGTGTGGTCTAATGACATCAACACCCTATATCAGGTGTGCATAATTATTAGGCAACTTCCTTTCCTTTGGCAAAATGGGTCAAAAGAAGGACTTGACAGGCTCAGAAAAGTCAAAAATAGTGAGATATCTTGCAGAGGGATGCAGCACTCTTAAAATTGCAAAGCTTCTGAAGCGTGATCATCGAACAATCAAGCGTTTCATTCAAAATAGTCAACAGGGTCGCAAGAAGCGTGTGGAAAAACCAAGGCGCAAAATAACTGCCCATGAACTGAGAAAAGTCAAGCGTGCAGCTGCCAAGATGTCACTTGCCACCAGTTTGGCCATAGTTCAGAGCTGCAACATCACTGGAGTGCCCAAAAGCACAAGGTGTGCAATACTCAGAGACATGGCCAAGGTAAGAAAGGCTGAAAGACGACCACCACTGAACAAGACACACAAGCTGAAACGTCAAGACTGGGCCAAGAAATATCTCAAGACTGATTTTTCTAAGGTTTTATGGACTGATGAAATGAGAGTGAGTCTTGATGGGCCAGATGGATGGACCCGTGGCTGGATTGGTAAAGGGCAGAGAGCTCCAGTCCGACTCAGACGCCAGCAAGGTGGAAGTGGAGTACTGGTTTGGGCTGGTATCATCAAAGATGAGCTTGTGGGGCCTTTTCGGGTTGAGGATGGAGTCAAGCTCAACTCCCAGTCCTACTGCCAGTTTCTGGAAGACACCTTCTTCAAGCAGTGGTACAGGAAGAAGTCTGCATCCTTCAAGAAAAACATGATTTTCATGCAGGACAATGCTCCATCACACGCGTCCAAGTACTCCACAGCGTGGCTGGCAAGAAAGGGTATAAAAGAAGAAAATCTAATGACATGGCCTCCTTGTTCACCTGATCTGAACCCCATTGAGGACCTGTGGTCCATCATCAAATGTGAGATTTACAAGGAGGGAAAACAGTACACCTCTCTGAACAGTGTCTGGGAGGCTGTGGTTGCTGCTGCACGCAATGTTGATGGTGAACAGATCAAAACACTGACAGAATCCATGGATGGCAGGCTTTTGAGTGTCCTTGCAAAGAAAGGTGGCTCTATTGGTCACTGATTTGTTTTTGTTTTGTTTTTGAATGTCAGAAATGTATATTTGTGAATGTTGAGATGTTATATTGGTTTCACTGGTAAAAATAAATAATTGAAATGGGTATATATTTGTTTTTTGTTAAGTTGCCTAATAATTATGCACAGTAATAGTCACCTGCACACACAGATATCCCCCTAAAATAGCTAAAACTAAAAACAAACTAAAAACTACTTCCAAAAATATTCAGCTTTGATATTAATGAGTTTTTTGGGTTCATTGAGAACATGGTTGTTGGTCAATAATAAAATTAATCCTCAAAAATACAACTTGCCTAATAATTCTGCACTCCCTGTATAAAGGGACATTTTAGGCCACACTATACCACTCGGCATTTCTTCACCTGGGTCCCGAGTGATATAGAGGGCCCTAGGGGGAGGCGCCCGTTGCAGTTGATGGTGGGCTGTTGTGTTACCTGCATACACATCAGCCCATCACTCACTGCGAGGAGTAGGGGTGAGCATCTGATTGGAGGGGGTCCGACACCCGGGACCCCCACCGATCAGCTGTTTGAGAAGGCAGTGGCGCTGGCAGTAGCGCCGCGGCCTTCTCGCTGTTTACTGCAGGTACATTAATGTCACGACTAGTATCACTGGCCTGGGCGCGGCTAAGCTCCATTCAAGTGAACAGAGCTTAGCCCCGCCCAGGCCAGTGATACTAGTCGTGACGTCACTGGGACTGAGGAAACCGAGAGAAACAGCTGATCGGCAGGGGGTCCCGGGTGTCGGACCCTCGCCAATTAGATGCTGATGATCTATCCAGAGGATAGATCATCAGTTTAAAAGAACTGCAGAACCCCTTTAAGTCTGAAGTCGCACGAGACTTTGATGAATAACCGAGGTACCAGCACATACCGAAGCAGACATCGGACTCCTGTCTTAAAATGTTTTTAAAGTCGTAGAATCGAAGCCCGAAGTTATTCCCCGAAGTCTCGCACAATTTCCAACTTAGCGAATTTTGCCTCACTGAAGCACATACATTTTAAAGTTATACGGAGACATTAAAATAAAGTTCTTGAAATAATCGACTTCGGATCTTGGATCCAATGCTCGATTCACTAACCCTTAGTGAGGAGGCGAAGTGAACAATCTTCTGATGAATACACTGCATTTATAAACTGTTGTTGTCTGGCGTTTCCTCCGATTAGTAACTTTTGGCTAATAGGAGAGACCTGCCCCCAATATTATCCTGTTCATATATAGGACAGCATAGTCTGATGACAGATCCACTTTAAGTGGCACTGTAGGCACTGGGGTGATAATAATAAGCCATAGAAATATACGGTAGTACAGACTGGAATGCGCTAATGATGACTTGTTCTTTGTGTTACATCATGCAGGATGAAGGCTGGACTTTGAAAGAAATACGCCATCACTGCCAGCACGCACTGAAACCAGTGATTAATTCATGACAAAGCTGTTCTCATACTGGAATATCTGTCAACAAAAGATGTAATCACAAACTGGTATAGGATATAAGGGCTCAGCAGCCCCAGGATTAAAATAGTAACAGTTTGTGCACTACGATTATTTTTTTAATGCTTGTCAATCAAAATCACAACTTCCCTCCCGCAAAACTATATACTGTATCAGTCTGCTCAGCTCCTTCTGATCTATAACATGCTATTTGTAGATCAGACACCATGGTCAATGTGACAGGTTGCCTTTAAAGGGTCACCATGGAAATGCGAAATAATCTGCAGGCAGTGTGTTATAGAGCAGGAGGAGCTGTGCAGATTGATATATCGTTTTTAGTGACAAGATTCAGTATAACCTATATTGTATTTATTTAAATTCCGGCTCATTCTGGGCTTTGAAGTCCAGGGGGCGGGCCTATCAGTGATTGACAGCCTTCCCTCTATCGCTGTGTATACAGAGATAACAAAAATGAAAAGGGTCACCTGTCTTAGAAAGGTAAAAGTGATGACCTCCCACAGTGTACTGCAAAAAATGGGAAACGAGTATTTAAAGGGGGGCAGTATCATGTGTTAAAACTTTAGGCCACTCCTACCATCCCTGGATATAAGAATTTCCAAAAGTGGGAGATGGTCCTCCACTATGACAGAGGTAAACCTTAAGTTGGCGGAATTGATGTTTAACCACCCGACAAAGTTGTCTTAAAGTCCATCTCTGTTCAAATGACGAAGATGTCATCAATGAAGCGGGACCAGAGTACGACATGATCAACTCCCTCCAGGGGGACCTCTCCAAAAACTATAGTCTCCTCCCACCAGCCCAGGAGTATACAGAGATAGCTGTCAATCACTGACAGGACCGCCTCCTGGACTTCAAAGCCCAGAATGAGCAGGAATTTAAATGAATGAAATATAAGATTTACTGAATCTTTTCCAAAAAAACTATATATCAATCTGCTCAGCTCCTTCTGCTCTATATATAACATGCTGCCTGCAGCTCAGACACCATGTTCAATGTGACAGGTTCCTTAAATAGCAGAGAAATGACAATACGTGGAAGAGCAGCACGCACACCCAACACTGCTGGCAAACACTACGACTGCCATCATGTCTCACCTAGCTTTCCCAGACTCTTGTATGTCAACTCTACCTAGTTAGATGCCCCATGCTCCCATTTATCTGGCTAAACTGAGCCCTATGGGAGCTGTAATGGTGGCCATATTGGCTGGATCTCCCTACGTCACTAGCTTTTTCAAAGTTTCACCGGGGTGTTCTCTTAAATCTCCTAGGCGAATCTGCTTATTATGAATCAATAAGTTGTGACAGGGAAAAAAGGCTCGCCACTGCCTCCTGACACTGAGCTGACGCTGGTGTCTCCTGCTACATGGCTCTGTATTGTGTAAGGACAATGTGAGCAGCACACCTGCACTGTGCGTATGTCTCAGCGCGTGTGACCTTACACATTCTGTTACCTGCCGTAGATACTGTTCTGTTCACTGCAGATTAAGGAACATGTGAACGCCCTAAGGAGCTATAAATAGCTGAAGGTGGAGGCAGCAAAAGATTTCTCATTGATTCCTGACATTTGTTAAGAACCATGAGCTGTAAAATTATTTTTTTTTATCATCCATTATTTATCCATGAGTTGTAGTTCCAAAATATCTGATTTTGCAACAAAAAAGGGGATGACCACTTTCTGGTTATTGTTGACCAATTTCTTTGTGAGATAATGATATGGTCTGTCTGGTCACATGACCCTCCATCAGCAGCCATTTTATGGACAGGACCTCTGTGTGGACAGCACAAAAGACTTTGTAAACAAGGGAGTATACCGTATGCAGAATTTCAACAAAGACTATATTAGTAAGTGCCATATAATCATCTCACAGACACACTGGTCAACAATATCCATAAAGTGTCCATCCCCTTTAAGTAAATGATGTGGTCTACCTCCAATATGTCCTGTACACTCAAATTGCGGTTGTGACATGACCTGGCCTTGGTAGTGAACGTCCCATGGCAATCACTTTACATATGAAGTACAAAACTCATCCTAGGGTGATGACAAGCACGATGAATTTGTCATTTGATTGCTCTCCTTTGAGCACAGTCAGTCATTTATTTATTTTTTAACTGTAAGGGTACATGCACACAGCAGCGCAGTTTATGCGGATTTTGTACACAGATCTTTGTGCGATTTTCATTGCGTTTCTGCACATACATACAATTGTGTTACTTGTGGATTTTGTCACAGATTTTGCCCTAGATTTGCCCCAGATCTCACCTTTTGCATTGCATTGGGTGAAATCTACACTAAAAATTGACACAAAAAAAATTGACATGCTGTGGATTTCAAAATCCCCACCGCAGGTCAATTTCCATGTGGAAAATTTTCGCACAGTGTAGATTACGCTGCAGATTTTTCTGCACAAAAATCCACGCGTAATATACACCATGGGCATATACCCTAAGAGTGTAACCACATGTAGCAGATTTTGCTGTGTTTTTGCCATGGATTTCAACCTATGTGATGCACAGAATCAGGGGTGGACTGGGAACTTAAAGTGGCCCTAAAAAAAAAAAATTGATGGAAGGCAGTGCCATATTGTGGCACATTATACCACCCCAACAGAGCCAAATGCCACCATCATAAAATACTGCCCGCAGCACAAAATACATCCTCAAAAACTTCCAGTAGCCGGCCATGAAGAGGACCCAGGTGGCCCCCTGGGCATCGGCCCACCGGGAAATTTCCCTGTAAGGTCTATGGCCAATCAGCCACTGCACAGAATGAAATTCACAGTTTATATCTGCAGCATAAATAAACATGCTGTGGAAATAATTCACACTGTAGATTTTTGTGTGGATGAGATTTCTTGAAATCCACTTTGCTGGTACTGCAAAACACTGCTGTATATGTCATGCACAAATCCATGGCAGCATATCTGCAGCGTTTGTGAACATACCCTATTCTCAGGCTACTGTTGCCTGCCGTCCCTCTTTTGGAGGGACAGTCCTTGCTTTTGAACTCTGTCCCTCTTTGCTCCATATATGTCAGTCTTTTTGATATGAAGTACAGATTTGTATTACTACATGTACAATACGGATCCAGAAAGTGTTTTTCTGGTTCCTATCTGTATATTAGAGCCCACCTTGCATGGTATTTCATTATTTAATGCAATTTGGATTTTAGAAATTTATATATTTAGATAATTTTTGCTCTATTGTGTAAAAGCAAACTATTAATATATAAATATGAAGGAAAAGTGGATCTTTCACAGAGTGAACTAAAAGTGTCCCACTTTGACCATCCAAAAAGTTGGGAGGTATGGGCTTCTGGGCAGTTCTCCTGGCTGGTTTGACATGTGTTTCATATTGTTTTTAGGCCTAGTACCCTCTATGCAAATACATTTCCTCATGATCATAAACTGTGCTCCAGATTAAATTTACAGCCGGAGCACATAGCAAGCACTGTATACCCTAGTATACCCTAGAGACGTGCCCCCTGGGGTGCACATACCACACACTGAAAACCTAGGATTTAGACAACATCTCTTGTGACTAACACAACCTTTAAAGAGTCACTGTACTTTCACACAATTTAATATAACAGAGAATTTTGAACCAGCACATTCCTAAATCGCTTCATTTAAAAAACTATTCCTGCAGCCACCTGAAAAAACCTGTAAAGTCATGGTAACTAGGTTCTCACTTTCCATTTAATTTGCAGTCCACTGCCTGTCAGACAAGATTCGTCCCTAGTAATAGAGACACAGAAGACAGCTGAGAGTAAGTGGGGGAGAGTCAGAGCTAGCTGAGATCATGAGCCTGGTAACAGCACTGCTTTATCACTGCTTTTGAACACCACAGGAGCCTCCTGTGTGTTTGTAAGTATGAATTCCCCCCTCCTTATCTGTTCTGTAGGCTCCGGAGCTGAAAACAAACATAGTAAGAAGTAAAGGAAAGAATGTCACAGCAGTACAGTGCTGGCAGACTTCACAGAAGCTATATGCTCTCTGCTTCTGAGTGAAATACATCTAGCTGTGCAACTGAAACAGGGAATAATATGGCTGAGGAAGACTTTAGGGAAGCCCAAAAAACACCCGTTCTTTCACAGTTCTAGTTGTACAAAGAAGCACAGCCATTAAGCAAACTGTTTTTTTAAAACTCTCGTATGCTTTAATACCTGGCCACCCCTTCACTTCTTAGGACTGGTATTGCAATACTATGACCAATCCTGCCAACTACTGTTATATAAGAATTGCTGCAACTGCCATAACCTTGGAGACTAGTCTGTCTTGAGGTGATATCCAGACCATGGATCTATACCTGACTCTTCATGGCCTAACTAATTTAGGCTCTAAGGGCCTATAATATCATAGGCCACCACCTTTGATGGATGTGGCTTCTAAATACTCACTCAGTGACAGTGTTTTCTCTACCACTTGGTCTTTTCCAACCAGTGACACCTCTCCACTATGTTATCTGCACTGCAGATGATTTTCCACTGTTCAAATTTCTTGAAGCCATGGGTCTTGCAAACTAACCACACCACAACTAACAAAATCTGTAATGCTATTGTAGATGCCAGAGGGAAAAAAGAGATTCCGAATCCTTTACGTTCTTTGAAGGCAAAAATACTTCTCAGGATTATGATTTATCTCTTTTTAACCCTATATATTTTCATTATCAGAAGAAAGACCCTAACTTGCATCCTGCTTGTGCAGAAATTAGAATCATGGACGTGTCAACTACATGGACTCACAGCGTAGGAACTGATTGGGAATGAGGAACTTCAATTCTGATCATTGCCCACTCATGCAAAAATCATGGCTGCTCTGTGGGCTAAATGATCATTCCTAGTTTGTCAGCAGCATATCTCTGTTTAAACAGGGTGTTGTGCTGCCAACAAATAAGGATTTTTAGTGCCACCTGAAAGATGGCAGCACCTTCACACAGGGATATTATTGGCACTATGCATTCTACGAACAGAAATTCCAAATAATTGTCCCAATCTTAGGCCCTGCCTTAAAGGGGTTATCCCATGAATAATGTAAAAATCAGACATCATGTACTACATGCCAATCTCTTTCTAACAAAGCTAGAACCAGCAGTGTACCTCACATGGACCCAGAGATCTCCCCATTCATTGCTCTGCTTGATTTATATCAAGTGTGGGGAGTCGCTCTGGTAGACAGCGGTGCGGGTGCAGTTTAGAGGCAAAACAAGGAGTCCAGATTGTGCATCAAACAGTGTTTTATTCACACTTGCACACCAGAAATGAAAACAGTCTCTTGGTGACAGTTCACACACAACAGAAATCATGTGGCAAAACCAAAAACAGGCCAACACAGGGTCCAGTCACCTTGGGTGGTTTAAGTGCGGGTTCACACCTAGCAGTCGGTTCAGCCGCAGGCGATTCCTCCTTCAGGTTGCAGGGAAACACCACCTTGCTGAGCTCCGTCCTCCAGCACAGAGAACTCCTCAGCCCTGTTAGCAGGCTCCAGGATAATCACCTCAGACACAGCTGATGGCTGTGTTTTATACCCAGCCCAAAACTCGGACTGGACCGTGGGAGCAGCCACCCACCCTACTCTTTAGCTGCTCCCAGTAAGAGCCGGCCCGGATCGGCTTTGCAGCCATGCTATTTAAAAGAGTCAAAACAGCACTAGCTGCTGCAGACAAAAACCCGGCTCTCACCTCACCGAGGCCAGCAACCTCGGTGACACGTACCTGCCATCGCATATGACACCTTGCACCTTACCACATACCCCCCTTTGTTCAGCCCTGAGGGGTGAACACACGTAAGGCAGTGGACGCGGGACAGGGCATCTGCGTTGCCCTGCAAGCGGCCTGCCCTGTGTTCCACGGAAAACTTGAAATTTTGAAGAGATAGGAACCACCTGGTGACCCGAGCATTCCTCTCCTTGGCCTGACTCATCCATTTGAGGGGAATGGTCGGTCACCAGACGGAACCTCCTCCCTAACAGGTAGTAGCGGAGAGATTCGAGTGCCCACTTGATAGCCAGGCACTCCCTCTCCACTATACTATATCTGGACTCGGCGGGACTGAGCTTACGGCTCAGGAAGACAACGGGATGTTCTTCCCCGTTGACCTCCTGAGACAGTACCGCACCGAGGCCTACCTCCGAGGCGTCGGTCTGTACGACAAACTCCTTGTTGAAGTCGGGTGTCACCAAAACCGGGGACCCACACAGGGCCGACTTCAATGCGGAGAAAGCCTCCTCCGCCTTCTCACTCCAGCTAAGCCTCCCAGACTTTCGCCCCTTCAACAGGTCTGTCAATGGCGCTGCTATTGTGGCAAAGTGGGGCACAAACCTCATGTAGTAACCTACAATCCCCAGGAACGACTTTACCTGCCTGGTGGTGACCGGTCGGGGCCAGTTACGAATGGCCTCTACCTTAGTTACCTGAGGTTTGATAACTCCCGCCCAATTACATATCCCAGATATTTTGTCTCCTCTAACCCTATGGAGCACTTCTTTGGGTTAGCGGTCAGTCCGGCTTTCCTCAGGGCATCCACTACCGCCTGCACCTTGGGTAAATGGCTTTCCCAGTCGGTGCTGTGGATGACTACATCATCTAAGTAGGCCGAGGCGTACCGACGATGTGGTCGCAGCACTATGTCCATTAACCTTTGGAAAGTGGCGGGGCGCCATGCAGGCCAAAGGGTAACACCTTGTAGTGATACAGGCCCTGCGGGGTAACAAATGCGGTTTTTCCTTAGCCGACTCCGTTAAGGGTACCTGCCAGTACCCTTTAGTGAGGTCCAGCACAGAAAAATAACGGGCTTGTCCTAAACTTTCAACAAGCTCGTCTACTCGGGGCATGGGATACGCGTCAAACTTGGATACTTCATTTAACTTGCGAAAGTCGTTGCAGAACCGCAGCGTCCCATCCGGCTTAGGTATTAGGACTATGGGACTGGCCCACTCACTTTTCGACTCCTCAATGACATCGAGCTTCAACATTAACTGCACTTCCTCCGCGATGGCCCGCCGCCGAGCCTCGGGTACCCGGTATGGTTTTAACCGGACCTTGGCCTGAGGCTCAGTGACGATGTCATGTCGGATGAGAGGCGTGCGGCCAGGGAGGTCGAGAACACATCCGTGTTCCGACTGAGGAACTCCCTGACTTCCTGAACTTGTTTGGAAGACAGGCTGTCTGCAATTTTTACCGTGGTTACGGCTTCACAGGCCTCGAACTGTGGGGCTGGACCCTTTTCACCTAGAAGCCCTGGCCGGGGGCTGGGGTCGTCGGCCGCGTCCCTATCTTTCCACGGCTTAAGTAAATTCACGTGGTACACCTGCTCCGGCTTGCGCCGCCTGGCTGGTGTACTTTGTAATTTACTTCCCCTACTTCTCGATCACCTCATAGGGGCCCTGCCACCTAGCTAGGAATTTGCTGTCAAGGGTGGGTACCAGAACCAAAACCCGATCTCCCGGGTTGAAGTCCCGTACCCGAGCCTGACGATTGTACACCCTACTCTGGGCTTGTTGCGCTGCCTCCATATGCTCCCGGACCAAGGGCAACACCCTTTCCATCCGTTCCTGCATCTGGGCGACATACTCAATGACACTTTTGTGGGGACAGGCTGTTGTTCCCATGCTTCCTTGGCGATATCCAACAGGCCCCGAGGGTGTCTGCCATAAAGCAGTTCGAAGGGCGAGAACCCAGTAGAGGCCTGGGGCACCTCTCGCACTGCGAACATGAGATAGGGCAGAAGCAGATCCCAGTCCTTCCCATCTCTAGACACCACCCTCTTTAACATATTTTTTAGAGTTTGGTTAAACCTCTCCACAAGACCGTCTGTTTGCGGATGGTAAACGGACGTCCGTAACTGCTTTATACGCAACAATTTACACAGTTCCCTCATTACTTTGGACATAAAGGGGTCCCTTGGTCTGTCAGAACCTCTTTAGGCAGGCCCACACGGGAAAACATCTCCATTAACTCTTTGGCAATGAGCCTAGCTGAGGTATGTCGCAGAGGCACCGCCTCCGGATACCGAGTGGCATAGTCGAGAACTACCAGAATGTGTTGGTGGCCCCTGGCAGACTTTGGTACAGGCCCAATTAAATCCATAGCGACTCGCTCAAACGGTACTTCAATAATTGGCAGAGGTACCAGAGGACTACGGAAATGTGGCTGGGGGCTAGTTATCTGACAGGTTGGACAGGACTTACAATAATCTTCTACCTCCTTGAACACACCGGGCCAATAAAACCGCTGCAGTATGCGGTCCTGGGTTTTCTGCCACCCCAGGTGTCCCCCAAGAACATGTTGGTGGGCAAGCTCCATGACAAGCTTGCGATACGCTGTGGGCACCACCAACTGTTCAACAGGTTCACCTCGGATTTGGTTCACCCGATACAACATATCCTGCAGAACAATAAATCGTGGGAACATTAATTCAGCCCCTGGTTTCTGGGGTTTACCATCAATTTCCAGCACATTCTCCCAGGCCCTGGTGAGGGTTTGGTCCCGGTGTTGGGCGGTCCCAAAATTATCTCCGGAGACGTGGAGGTCTGCCAACTCAGGACCTGGTGGCAAGTCCTCCATGTCTCCCACCATTACACTCAGTGGGGGTGTCTCCCCTCTATCACAGAAGTGGTGGTCACCCCTACCGCAGGCCCTTCGGACTCGGGCTCCCAGGGCTCTGGCCTCCCACAGGAACCAAGCCACTCTGCTAGGGTTACCCCTGTCTCAGGGCTATTAGTCACTTTCACCTCAGGCCATAGTGACGGAAAACCAGGAAGTCTCTCCCAATTATTAGTTCATACGGTAGTTTGGCGGAGATCGCCACTTCACAAGTCCAGGTGCCGGCCGCCGTGGACAGAGACATTTCAGCAGTGGGATAGTCCTTTAAGT
Source organism: Bufotes viridis (assembly GCA_033119425.1). Lineage (NCBI taxonomy): Eukaryota > Metazoa > Chordata > Amphibia > Anura > Bufonidae > Bufotes > Bufotes viridis. The sequence goes on along the minus strand of CM065590.1, from coordinate 481,924,550 downwards.
CTCCGTGTATGCACACCACCCCAACTTTCCGGCCCGTATACTGGGTGGGCTGTACCAGGGCAGCACTTACCAGGGTTACCAGGCTCCCTGAGTCCAACAGCGCCACTGCCAGGTTATCCCCGACTTGCACCTGGCACAGATGACGACTGTCCATTGTCTCGGGGATGCCGGTCGCACACAGTCTCCGGGCATACATGGAAGCCCGGTACCCATAATTAGTCTCCATGGGTTCCCCCACTGTGGACAGTTGGCCCTTATGTGTCCAGGCTCCCGACACTGCCAGCAGACCACTGGGGACGGATCTGCAAGAGGTACCTCCCGGGCGGGTTTGGCCGGCCGCCGGGACTGGGGTGGAGATTTGCGGGGTTTGACTGGCCCCCTCCCAAAAGAACCCCCTGCAGGTTTCTGGTGGCCTCATATCGTTCCACCAGGTCGACCATCTCAAGGGCATTGGTGGGGGATACCTGGCCGATCCAGTGTTGAAGGGGGTAAGGCAAGGCCCTCCAAAACATGTCAGCCAGCAGCCGGTCCAGCATAGCAGTCGGACTCAGAACCTCAGGCTGCAGCCATTTTTGCAACCTGTGCAGCAACTCATAGTACTGCGGCCTGGCGGGTTCAGCCACGTTAAAGTCCCACTGGTGGACACGCTGAGCCCGGACCAACACGTTTACCCCCAGTCTGGCCAAGATCTCCCCCTTCACCATGGAATAGTCAGCAGCCTGGTCGTCTGCCAAATCAAAAAAAACTTGCTGGGGTCCAGACGCCAGGAACGGAGCGACGACCTCTGCCCACTGTTCTCGGGGTAATTTCTCCCTCACGGCCACCTTCTCGAACACCGCCAGATAGGTCTCAACATCATCCGAGGGGGTCATCTTAGGGATCGCGGCACGGACAGCTTTCCGGGCATCGTGGACGCGGTGGGACGCTCCTGCCGCTTGCAACGCCACCACGTGCTGTAGCAGTAGCTGGTTGGTCTCCCGCTGCTGCACGTTAGCCTCTATGAGGGCTTTCACAGCCGCCTCCATTTTGTCGGGGATCACAGGCTGCAACTTTGCCGGCTTAATATAGGACATTCACTTTTGCTCAGCAAAAACAAAGTTCGGCGTTCACGCCAGCCTCACTGCGCATGCCCGCATCCGACACCAAATGTGGGGAGTCGCTCTGGTAGACAGCGGTGCGGGTGCAGTTTAGAGGCAAAACAAGGAGTCCAGATTGTGCATCAAACAGTGTTTTATTCACACTTGCACACCAGAAATGAAAACAGTCTCTTGGTGACAGTTCACACACAACAGAAATCATGTGGCAAAACCAAAAACAGGCCAACACAGGGTCCAGTCACCTTGGGTGGTTTAAGTGCGGGTTCACACCTAGCAGTCGGTTCAGCCGCAGGCGATTCCTCCTTCAGGTTGCAGGAAACACCACCTTGCTGAGCTCCGTCCTCCAGCACAGAGAACTCCTCAGCCCTGTTAGCAGGCTCCAGGATAATCACCTCAGACACAGCTGATGGCTGTGTTTTATACCCAGCCCAAAACTCGGACTGGACCGTGGGGAGCAGCCACCCACCCTACTCTTTAGCTGCTCCCAGTAAGAGCCGGCCCGGATCGGCTTTGCAGCCATGCTATTTAAAAGAGTCAAAACAGCACTAGCTGCTGCAGACAAAAACCCGGCTCTCACCTCACCGAGGCCAGCAACCTCGGTGACACGTACCTGCCATCGCATATGACACCTTGCACCTTACCACACAAGCTAAAAACTCAAGGGAATTGTCTTTTCTGCTGCAGCTCAGGGGGCATGTCCATGCTCTCCCTATCACAGCTCAGGAGGCGGTTGAAGGATGAAACTGAGCATGTGCGACCATCTCGGTGAGCAGGACAAAGAGATGAGAAAAAGAACAAACAGCAGGAGGCGCTATACAGATACATTTTATCGAATAAATCAGTGGCTATACAGAATTTTATTGTATTGTAATTGTATTACATGCAATTATATAAGTATTCAGATCCAGGGGCTGGTTTGAAAACTGTAGAATATCTTTCATGGGACAACCCCTTTAAAGGCCTATTGTTAGGAAAGGCTATAAGTAGCTGATCAGCAGGGGCCTGGCACCCCGCATCCCTGACTGTGAAATCTGCTGTTCCGGTGTAGCTCCATCCACAGAAGTCAATGGAGTCATCTGTAAATTATGGAAAAATATCACAATCATTTTTTCCAGCTTCTCCCCTTACTAATTTATGGATTATTTTCTGTCATTCCACTTTTATTAGCAGTCTTTCATTAGATAAGGAAGTGAGATTGTGAAATGGTTTACAGTATCTCCACTGCTTGTATTTCACAGACAATTACAATGGCGCATGTTCTTGCACTGACAATACACTTAAGGTTATTCACCGTATTGTGGAAAAAAGCTCGCTCACTCTTCTTGTAGATATTTAGAATATTTTGCGCTCAGGAAAAGTTTTATGCAGCAAACATGCATATGTAATGAATGGCGACAAACCTCTGGCAACAACTTATCCCTAGAACCAGGACCAGAAACCTCCGGCACTCCAGCAGTTCTGAAACTACTTTCTCTTCTATGGGAGTTACAAGAACAGCTGTGTGTGTATGGTGGGAGTTGTAGTTTCACGGCAATTGGAGTGCCGAAGGTTGTGGATCCCCACCCTAGAACATAAGGATCAGGAAGTTGAAATTAAACCTTCCAGATTTCTCTCAACATCTTCTGTTGGGGGAGATTTGGGAGGCCCCATACACATTAGATGGTTGGCCAAACTTCATACGCATGGCCAGCTTTAATAATCTCACAGTATAAGGTCTGAATAGTACCATTGTTCATCAACTGAATAATACCACCATACAGTGACTAACACCACTATACAATGACAAAGTAATGATACACAGTGTATGAATAACAACCGTACAAAGAATGCATAATCCAGCCATACAAACACTAAATGATACCACCATGCAATGACTGAATAATACCACCATACAGTGACTGTGTCCTTACTGAATACCACCATACAGTAACGAGTAACTGTGTCCTTACTGAATAATACCACCATACAGTGACTGTGTACTTACTGAATACCACCATACACTAACGAATAACTGTGTCCTTACTGAATAATACTACCATACAGTGACTGTGTACTTACTGAATACCACCATACAGTAACGAGTAACTGTGTCCTTACTGAATAATACCACCGTACAGTGACTGTGTACTTACTGAATACCACCATAGACTAACGAGTAACTGTGTCCTTACTGAATAATCCCACCGTACAGTAACTGTGTCCTTACTGAATAATACCACCGTACAGTGACTGTGTACTTACTGAATACCACCATACAGTAACGAGTAACTGTGTCCTTACTGAATAATACTACCGTACAGTGACTGTGTACTTATTGAATACCACCATACACTAACGAGTAACTGTGTCCTTACTGAATAATACCACCGTACAGTGACTGTGTACTTACTGAATACCACCATACACTAACGAGTAACTGTGTCCTTACTGAATAATACCACCGTACAGTGACTGTGTACTTACTGAATACCACCATACACTAACGAGTAACTGTGTCCTTACTGAATAATACCACCGTACAGTGACTGTGTACTTACTGAATACCACCATACACTAACGAGTAACTGTGTCCTTACTGAATAATACCACCGTACAGTGACTGTGTACTTACTGAATACCACCATACACTAACGAGTAACTGTGTCCTTACTGAATTATACCACCATACAGTGACTGTGTACTTACTGAATACCACCATACAGTGACTGTGTACTTACTGAATACCACCATACACTAACGAGTAACTGTGTCCTTACTGAATAATACCACCGTACAGTGACTGTGTACTTACTGAATACCACCATACAGTAAAGAGTAACTGTGTCCTTACTGAATAATACCACCAAACAGTGACTAGATAATATTGAGCTCTTAGAAACTACAGTAGTATTACACTAATAATATGAGGAAATTGATTGCTGACCACCAGCTGTCCAGGTTTAGAGCACTGTCTGATAACTTCCCATATCAGCTTCCAGGGGGAGGAGGTTATGTTTTTGGAGTTCACAGCATATAAACCTACATTTTTCAGATTTCTGGAGTTAGATATTAAGTTAATTCTGTTAAGCAGCATGTTAAGCTTACTTTCACATTAGCGTTTTCAATTCCGCTATTGAGATCCGTCATAGTTTTGTCTCCATTCATTGTCAATGGGGACAAAACGGAATTGAACGAAACGGAGTGCACTAAAATGCATTCCATTCCGTTTGGTTGCGGCCCAATCGCGGACAGAAAAACACTGCAAGATGGATCTGTCCTGAAACACAATTTAAGTCAATCGGGATTGATCCGTTTTCTCTGACACAATAGAAAACGGATCCGTCCCCCATTGACTTTCAATGGTGTTCAAGACGGCTATAGAAGACATAATACAACCGGATCCGTTCATGATGGATGCATGTGGTTGTATTATTGTAACGGAAGCGTTTTTGCAGATCCTTGACGGATCCGTGAAAAATGCTAATGTGAAAGTAGCCTAATATGCGATGCTAGGAAACACCTTGCCAGGTCTGACATGCCTACTAAGCTTTTATCAGATATTAAAAACAAAAAAGGACCATATAAACATTATTGTCAGCCGGCAATCTAATGTGTATAGTGAGGTCCCGAATCTCCCGAAAGATGATATTGGGGGAGAGAAGGACATATGGAGTATACGGCACACAGCAGGTGAGTGGTCTTACAGTGACCTTATTATTTCAGATTTCTTTTTCAGCCCCCCTGTCTCCATGACACTACCATGACTGATAAATACAGCTATTGGGAAAAATATCTATATGACTACAATCACAATACGTTATTCTCTTTAAATGCTGTGGGGAGTCGCTCTGGTAGATAGCGGTGCGGGTGCAGTACAGAGGAAAAAGGGAGGCCAGAAGGTGCAATAATCAGTGTTTTATTCACACTTGCACAACATAAACAATAAACAGTCTCTTGGGGTTAAATCACACTCATCCGAAATCATGAGGCAAAACAAAACAGTCCAAAAACAGGTTCCAGTCACCTGGGAGGTTTTAGGTGCAGGTTCGCACCTGGCTGTCAGTCCAGCCGCATGGCGATCGACCTCATGCTTCCAGGCCGTCTGCACTCCTCCTTGCTTGGGCTCTTGCTTCCAGCGTGAACTCCACACAGCACAGAATGGATCAGAACTCCCAAACTCAGATGATTCCACAGCCTAACACCAGCTCCAGGATAATCACCCCCTCAGCTGCTGAGGAGGCTGCCTTTTAAAGGCCCGGATAAAGTCCGGCCTGGACCGTGGGGAGTAGGCACCCACCCAACTCTTTGCCTACTCCCAGTAAGAGCCGGCCCGGATTGGCTTTGCAGCCAAACTAACTAACAATGTCAAGCAGCACTAGCTGCTGCTGACACATAAAAAACCCGGCTCTCACCTCACCGAGGCCAGGAACCTCGGTGACACGTACCTGCCATCGACAACGGTACCTTGCACCTTACCACAATGCGTTAAAAAACATCACTAATTTTAACCTTTTTTTTACCTTGCTCTTTAACCGCTACAGGACCGCCGCACGCAGGATTGCGTCCTGGCGGCGGCCCTGTAGCTCTGATCGGACGCATCGGCGCGTCATCTCGCGAGACGCGAGATGACGCGAGGACGCGCCCGCACATGCGCAATGCGCGCCATCGGCGCGCTCGCATGTAGTTATACTACAGCCTGCCAGCGCCGATCGTGCGCTGGCAGGCTGTATATGGCAGAAAAATCGCAGATCAGACGTTGTTCTGTGAACAGCGCCTGATCTGCTTGTTGCCTCGCTTCTCTGGTGGTCCCTTTGCTTGGGACCACCAGAGAAAAATATCAAAGTGCACCAATCACCACACAACCCCCCACCGCCCCCCCACCCACCCACCACCCCCTGTCACTGATTAACCCCTGATCTCCCATGTCACCCCCTGATCACCCCCTGTCACCCCCTGTCACTGATCACCCCTGTAAGGCTCATTCAGATGTCCGCATGTGTTTTGCGGATCCACGGATCCGCAAATCCGCGGATCCGCAAAACACGGACACCAGCAATGTGCTTTCCGCATTTTGCGGATCCGCACATTGCCAGAACTATATAGAAAATGCCTTTTCTTGTCCGCAATTGCGGACAAGAATAGGACATGTTCTATACTTTTGCGGATCTTCACTACGGATCCGCAATTACGGATCCGAGCGGGACAAAGTCTGTCCCCATAGAATTGAATGTATCCACATTTCTGTTCCGCAAAATTTTGCGGAACAGAATTAGTGGACGCTTGAATGAGGCCTTAGGGTCCCTTAGCGATCGCAGCTTTATAGCTTTTCCCTCTTTTTTTGCACATTTTTTAGAGATTTTTTCATCCACATTGATCAATGTGAATGGAAAAATATGTGACGTTCATTTTTTTCTTTCAGCGCAGAGGCTGAACGGAAAAAATTCTCATTACCCGTATGGTCAATATAAGGAGAATAGCAAAACTCCTAATTCTGGCCATACGTGTAATGATTGCGGAGACCCCTAAAATGCCAGGGCAGTACAAAAACCTCACAAGTGACCCCATTTTAGAAAGAAGACACCCCAAGGTATTCTGTGAGGGGTATGGCGAGTTCATGCAAAATTTTATTTTTTGTCACAAGTTAGTGGAATGTGAGACTGTAAAAAAAAAAAAAAAAATACCATTTCCGCTAACTTGTGCCAAATTTTTTTTCTGTGAACTCGCCATGCCCTCACGGAATACCTTGGGGTGTCTTCTTTCCACAATGGGGTCACATGTGGGTATTTATACTGCCCTGGCATTTTAGGGGTCCTAAAGCGTGAAAATCCAAATGCGTAAAAATGTCCTGTGAAATCCTAAAGGTACTCATTGGTTTAGGGCCTTTGCATTTGGCTGCAAAGTGTCACTCATGTGGTATCGCCGTACTCAGGAGAGTAGGGCAATGCTTGGGGTGTATTTTATATATACCCATGCTGTGTGTGAGAAATATCTCTGTAAACGACAACTTTTTAAATTTTTTATTCAAAGTTGTCAATTTACAGAGATATTTCTCTCACCCAGCATGGGTATATGTAAAAATACACCCCAAAACACATTGCCCTACTTCTCCTGAGTACGGCGATACCACATGAGTGACACTTTTTGCAGCCAAGATGCGCAAAGGGGCCCTAAAACCAATGAGTACCTTTTAGGAGGGCATTTTTACGCATTTTCCTTCTCACGCTTTAGGGCCCCTAAAATGCCAGGGCAGTATAAATACCCCACATGTGACCCCATTTTGGAAAGAAGACACCTCAAGGTATTCGCTGAGGGGCATAATGAGTCCATGAAAAATTAAACTTTTGTCAAAAGTTAGCGGAAAGGGAGACTTTGTGAGAAAAACAATAAAAATCAATTTCCACTAACTTGTGCCAAAAAAATATCTTCTATGAACTCGCCATGCCCCTCACGGATTACTTGGGGTGTCTTCTTTCAAATGGGGTCACATGTGGGTATTTATATGCCCTGGCATTTTAGGGCCCTAAAGCGTGAGAAGAAAAATGCGTAAAAATGCCCTCCTAAAGGTACTCATTGGAATTAGGGCCCCTTTGCTCATTTGGCTGCAAAAGTGTCACTCATGTGGTATCGCTGCTCAGGAGAAGTAGGGCAATGTGTTTGGGTGTATTTACATATACCCATATTGGGTGAGAGAAATATCTCTGTAAATTGACAACTTTGAATAAAAAAATTTAAAAAGTTGTCGCTTACAGCGATATTTCTCACACGCAGCATGGGTATATGTAAAAATACACCCCAAAACACATTGCCCTACTTCTCCTGAGTACGGCGATACCACATGTGTGACACTTTTTGCAGCCTGGTGCGCAAAGGGGCCCTAAAACCAATGAGTACCTTTAGGATTTCACAGGCCATTTTTATGCATTTGGATTCTCACACTTTAGGGGCCCCTAAAATGCCAGGTGAGTATAAATACCCCACATGTGACCCCATTTTGGAAAGAAGACACCTGTAGGTATTCTGTGAGGGGCATGGTGAGTCCACAGAATTTTTATTTTTTGGCATAAGTCAGCGGAAATTGTTTTTTTGTTTTTTTAATTTTGTTTTTTACAAAGTCTCATATTCCACTAACTTGTGACAAAAAATAAAATTTTACATGAACTCACCATACCCCTCACAGAATACCTTGGGGTGTCTTCTTTCCAAAATGGGGTCACATGTGGGGTATTTATACTGCCCTGGCATTTTAGGGGCCCCTAAAGCGTGAGAAGAAGTCTGGAATCCAAATGCGTAAAAATGCCCTATGAAATCCTAAAGGTACTCATTGGTTTTAGGGCCTTTGCTACTCAGGCTGCAAAAAAGTGGCACACCTGTGGTATCGCCGTACTCAGGAGAAGTAGGGCAATGTGTTTTGGGGTGTATTTTTATATATACCCATACTTTGTGTGAAAAATATCTCTGTAAACGACAACTTTTAAAAATTTTTTATACAAAGTTGACAATTTACAGAGATATTTCTCTCACTCCAACATGGGTGTATGTAAAAATACACCCCAAAACACATTGCCCTACTTCTCCTGAGTACGGCGATACCACATGAGTGACACTTTTTGCAGCCTGAGCGCAAAGGGCCCAAATTCCAACGAGTACCTTTAGGTTTTACATGGCGGCTCACAATTTAGCCCCGCCCAAAATGCCAGAACAGTAAACACACCCCACAAATGACCCCATTTCGGAAAGTAGACACCCCAAGGTATTCACTGAGGGGCATAGTGAGTCCGTCTGAGATTTTTTTTTTTTTTGCCAGAAGTTATCAGAAATTGAAACTTTTTTTTTTTTTTTTTTTCTCAGAAAGTGTCATTTTCCGCTAACTTGTGAAAAAAAATGAAATGATAAAAAAAAATCAGAAAGTGAAAAATGTCATTTTTTTGCAAAAGTTTCGGTAATTTTTGATTAATAGCAAAAAAAGTAAAAATGTCAGCAGCAATGAAATACCACCAAATGAAAGCTCTATTAGTGAGAAGAAAAGGAGGTAAAATTCATTTGGGTGGTAAGTTGCATGACGGAGCAATAAACGGTGAAAGTAGTGTAGTGCGGAATTGTAAAAAGTGGCCTGGTCATTAAGGGTGTTTAAGCTAGGGGGGCTGAAGTGGTTAAGAGAAAATGTCATAACCAGAGCTGCAATTGAAAAACACAATGAACACCCAAAACACCACAAATAAAACTGAGATATATGCAGATTTTTGAATAATTTGCTATAGACAGTAAAGTAACATCTGGCTGCAGCATTTTCGTGAAAAAAAAAAGCTGTTAAAAATGCCAATGAAATTTATCCAAAAATGCAGAAGAATGGGTCTTTATTAGGGCTCATGCACACGAAATGTATTTTCTTTCCGTGTCTATTCTGTTTTTTTTGTGGACCGTATGCAGAACCATTCATTTCAATGGGTCTCGGGAAAAAAAAAATGGAAGTTACTTTGTGTGCATTTGTTTCCGTATGTTCGCAGGTCCGTCATCATCCGTATTTGTTGTGTATCCGTTTTTTGTGGATCGCAAAATATATACGGCCTTAGGGGTAATTCACATGTAGCAGATTGTTGCAGAAATCAGTTCCATACATCTAAATGGGTCTGTTTCTGCAGCAACCAAATTACTTTCTTCAAGCTCATCAACTTTCTTCAAGTTCATTCAGATGAACAGGGAGGAAATTTCTGCAACAAATCTGCCACGTGTGAACTCCCCATCAGGGTACCTGCATACGTTGTAGATTATGCTTGGTTTTTCTGCATGAATTTTCACATGGAAAAACTGCAGAATACAGTACCAGCAAAGTGAATGAGATTTGAGAAATCTCAAGTACGCTTTGTGCATTTTTTCCATGCCATGTGGATTTTGAAATCCGCAGCATGTCAATTAGTTTTAGTGCAGATTTCACTCTTTGTAATGCAAAAGGTAAAATTGGTGCAAATCCACATTAAAATCTGCAACAGAAACTGCAACTAACGCAGTCTTTGGTGCGGAATTGGTGCTAAAATGCAGGCTTTTAGCAGAACAGAGCACGTGCAGGTCAGGAGCTCGCATAAGACATCGCGCCTCAGCCTGTGCCCACTAGCACATCTATGCCAGTCTTTAGTGGAGTAGCGCTGGCACAGGCCGAGGAGCGATGTACTATGGAGCTCCTACATGTAAAGTGCTCAGTAAGGCCGCAGCAGAATCCATACTTCAGTGTACAGCGGTGTTAAAGAGTCCGGATTCTAAAGTGCAATAGGAAAAAACTAAAAGTATATTAGAAAAATTATTGTCAGCACATTTACAACTGGTTTTAATGAAGTTATTTTGAACATTTAGTTACACTTTAGGACTGGGCATTGGGGGCACTATGGCTCATGCTTTTTTTTACTTCTGGGGCTGCCCAACTTGGCAAGGCACATAGTAAATATTGTGTGCATTATTTGGGTGGGAGGCCGTAGAATTCAGAAAAGGCACAGTGTAACCTAAGGTGGAACACTGCCATGTGCCCCCTTGCAGTTTGGTGCCCAGGGCAACTGCCTCTCTGGTCCCTTCACACACTACGCCACTGCTGCCAGTGATTGGCTGCAGTGGTCACAAGCGGTATATGGCAGTCATACAAAAACACTACCCAGTGGGATAACTGAAGCGGAGGGGGTTTGAACCAGTTACTGTAACTTGTTTTCTTACTATTATTTTTGGATGTTGACCAATGCCACGGTTGGATTTTAATGTATTCAATCCTGTTGATGTTAGGGGACATAAGCCACCATCAGAGGAGTATGAAGTATGGTAGCTATCGGCCAAATGAGCATTCCTCCTGCAGCTCACCAGTCATCCACAGGATAGGTAATAATTATTAGATCCATGGTGGTCTTACCGCTGGGACCCCCACTGATCATGAGAACTGGGGGCCTTGGTCTTCATGAGGCCCCCTGAAATGAATGGCGCAGCTGGTAGGACATATGTGAGCGGCCACTCCATTAATTTCTATGAAAGTTACAAAGATAGCCAAGTACAGTGCCCTGCTGTTTCTGGAAATCCCATAGAAGTGAATGGCTGCATAGGTTACAGTGTTCTACCCTACCACAGGTATCAACCATAGAGGTGTCCTACTTGTGGCCTTTAGAGGAGGCTCAATCTAGAGCTGGCCTCACCTCCCGCCTCCAGCTATGTGGTGCTAACCAATACAGAGTTAACCCTAACTACAAGAAAGACATGGCACCAGGGGCTGTGCGTCCTATAGGCTGACTAGGCAGCCGCGTAGAGCGCCCCTTGGGAAGGGGCGCTGCTAGGAGCGCCGGCCCTGCCTCATGCTGCAGCCGCCCGAGTGCTCTATATTGAGCCTTTGGCGGCTGCAGCACTGCCCGGGCGCAGCAAGAGGAGAGGAGCTGACAGGAGGGAAGCGCTCAGCGCTCCCTCCTGTCACCCCCTCATTGTAGCGTGGCCGAGCTCTGTAAGGTCCGCGGGTACAGAAAGCATCTGTCTCCTGTACCCGGCCGGACTGACATGAAGTGCGCACACAGTGTGCGCTTCCTGTCAGTCCGGCCGGGTACAGGAGACAGATGCTCCTGTACCCGTGGACCATACAGAGCTCAGCCACGCTACACCAGAGGTAGGGGGGGGGATTGGAAATTTGGGGTGTGGGGCGGGGACAGAATGACATGGGGGGGCGAATGACAAGAGGGGGGAGAATGACAAGAAAAGGAGAGAGAATGACATGAGGGGGAAGAGAATGACATGGGGGGAAGAGAATGACATTGGGGGGGGGGGAGAGAATGACATGGGGGGAGAAGAGAATGACATGGGGGGGAAGAGAATGACATGGAGGGGAGAGAGAACTGGTGTTAGTTAAAGGGGTTCTGCAGTTTATTTAAACTGATCGGCAGGGGTCCGACAGCCGGGACCCTCGCCGCCCACCCAGGCCAATGATACTAATTGTGACGTCACTGTGAGAAGGCTGAGGCGCTACTGCAAGCGCAGCTGCCTTCTTAAACAGCTAATTGGCGGGGGTCCCGGGTGTCGGACCCCTGCCGATCAGTTTAAATAAACTGCAGAACCGATTTAATATGGAAGATCATATGGGTGGGGCATTGTGATGTCACATGGGGGGGGGGCGGCAAACTTTTCTTTTGCCTAGGGCGGCAAAAATCCTTGCACCGGCCCTGCATGGCACACTAAAAAAGGTGCCGCCTTTCTCTCCGACAAGCGATAGGAACAATGTACAAGCTATGGTGTCTCTTGACCCAGGTTGGGCATTTGGTGGTACAAATAAGCACCATTATCATAGACTGCAGACCAGTACACACCAGGTTCTGCTCTCCGCTGGGGAGTGAATACCACTGCATCCAGTCTAGACAATGCTCTGTGATCTAAATAAGCGAACCTCTGATAGGTTGCTACAATGTATCTGCTGTTTACTGAATACTGAAGCTGAAATACTTTGGACACATAATCAGAAGGCAGGAGTCATTGGAGAAGAGCCTGATGCTGGGAAAGATCGAAGGCAAAAGGTGAAGGGGGACAGCAGAGAATGAGATGGCTGGACAGTATCATGGAAGCAACAAACATGAGCTTAGGCAAGCTTCAAGAGACAATAGAAGATAGAGGGGCCTGACATGCTGTGGTCTATGGGGTCGCAAAGAGTCAAGCACGACTGAATTGCGACTGAACAACAACATCTGATGTTTAGCTCTAGAGCATTATCTAGAATGGATGCAAGTGTATCCACTTCAGCCGAGAGGACAAAGGACACAGGTTTTTAGCCTGTCAATATAAACAAGAAAGTTCTCATTTGGAACTGTAAGTATAGTAGAACATTGTAGAACTTTTCATTTATATAGTAATTAACCATTTCTTATCATGGTATTTCCATCTCAGACATATCCTAGTAACATGCAACCAGATACGTAAGGATCCCGCCAAAGACAACCCTATCTCAAGAGCAGACCTACAAAAGTGAGGAGCATGCACCATGCCAGCGCAACTTTTCTTCTTTCACCGCCATGGAAACACTGATGCGGCTATTTCCGTCAGCCTCATAGCCGTGAATGGTGTGGTGGACTTCCAGAAACAGCTGAGTGTCCTCTCTTAGTTATTTTTGGAGCTCCCATAGCAGTGAATCAAGACCATGCCGCACATGCACAGTGTGCTCTTCTTTACTTCGGGGACACCATTCTGGAGACAAGAGCAGGTCCCAGAGGTGGGACCAAGACCTATCTGACATTGATGGCATATTGAAGAGATGGACAAATCCCTTTACATAAAGCCCTTTAATAAAACTGGGTAATGATCGTGTATAAAGGGTTATCATCTCACTACAGTTACTAGTTAGTACTGGAATATTTTACAGTAAAATAGTGTCTAGAGGACAATATAGACTAAAACAAGCCAGTCCTGCCAAACACAGAAAGAGCAACCTGGGAGTATTCAGTGTAACTTCCGTCTATTTAAATCTCCTACTAGTTTAACAATGTGTGAAAAATCCCCTCATTTCAAAGAACTTGGCATGTCTCGCCTGGGGTACAGTCTACAGTACGGTCAGATGTATAATATCATTGGTTACTCAGAACTGAAGAACAGACCTTTAATATGGTAAGAACATGGATATAAGGGGAAGGGAATTAATAGAGGAGATGTATTTCTATGGACAAAGCTGTATTAGTATTTGGGGTAATCCCATACAGAAGTGAAAACTTTGGTCCCGTCATGTTTCACCATGATTAGGGACCCTTAGGGTACGCCACACGGTCAGGTTTCTGCATGCAGTTTTGGAAGCTAAAATCAGGTGTGGATCATAAAAAGAGAGAAAGTATACAGGATACATATGACTTCTCTTTTTAAAATTCACTCCTGGTTTTACCTTCCAAAACCGTTTGAAGAAACCTGACTGTGTGGTCATGCACCCACTTCATTTTTTTTAAAGGGGTTGTTGACTTGTAGACAAAACCCTTAGTGTTAGGCCTCTTTCACACGGGCGTCATGTTTGATGCCTGGATAAGAAGCGGGTGCGTTGCGGGAATATGCACGTTTTTCCCGTGCGGGTGCAAACGTTTGTAACGCGTTTTGCATGCGCGTGAGAAAAATCGCCATGTTTGGTACCCAACCCGAAGCCGGACTTCATCACTGAAGTCCGGTTTCGGGTCTTCAGGAGAATTGATTATTTTCCCTTATAACATGGTTATAAGGGGAAATAATAGCATTCTTAATAAAGAATGCATAGTAAAATGAAGTGGAAGGGGTTAAAAATAATAAAAGTTAGCTTACTTAGCCATTGATAGCGAGTCGCGATCTTCATCTTTCTGCATCAGCTAAGATCTAGGACCTGATGACGTCACATCACATGGTCCAATCACATGGTCCATCACCATGGTAAGATGGACCATGTGATTGGACCATGTGATGTGACGTCATCACAGGTCCTGTAGATCTTAGCTGATGCAGGGAAAGAGAGGAGAGATCGCGACTACGTGATCAAGTGGCTAAGGTAAGTTAACTTTTATTATTTTTAACCCCTTCCACTTCATTTTACAATGCATTCTTTATTAAGAATGCTATTATTTCCCCTTATAACCATGTTATAAGGGAAAATAATAGAGATCGGGTTCTGTTGCTAAGCAACCATGAGGGAAAATCGCAACGCATCTGCACTTGCTTGCGGATGCTTGCGATTTTTCCGCAGCCCCATTCACTTCTATGGGGCCTGCGTTGCGTGAAAAACACACAATATAGAGCATGATGCGATTTTCACGCAACGCAGAAGTGATGCGTGAAAATCACCGCTCATGTGCACAGGCCCATAGAAATGAATGGGTCCGGATTCAGTGCGGGTGCAATGCGTCCTCCTCATGCATTGCACCCGCGTGGAAAACTCGCCCGTGTGAGAGGGGCCTTAGAGATACTCTTGACAATAAGTTGATAATACAGTGCCCCAGTTCTCAAGACCAGTAGCAATTAGTTGTAATCTGTGTGAGAATCCTTCAGCAAGTGTCTATTTTTCCTACATCGTTCCCACTGAGGTCAATGAGTTGTCCACATAGTACATGGACACATCTGGTCCTCTGTAGTGAGAGGTACTCTTTATAGTAACTCTCTGTTAAAGCTAATAAACAGGGGACCGGCCTATTAACACAGGGTTTCTGAATACAATTTTAGTCGTAACTGTAAATAAAGATTTTAGACTGGAGGTCCAATGAAGGAAACACCCAAAGATCAATTGTTAAAATGTAATGTTGGATGGATGTTATCAATTACATAGAGGTCTTGCCACCTGCTAGAGTTGAACTTAACTATAGGCCTGTAAGTGAACCGTGTAAGTAAACCTTACAGGAAACCTCTGTTTTTTGGCTGACATTTGGGATCTCTGCTTTTAAGAATATTATGGTCAGCTGGAGACCTCAATTGTAACAAAAATATTGTCCTAAAATAACATTAATAATAGTATTTACTGCTAGTCCTAGTCTTCCTAACCTAGTGCCCACACAGCCACCATTGTTGCCTACTTAGGTCTGTATCCTTAGAGTAAAAGTTAAACTTGATGTTTCGTCCACCATGCTTCACAGTTGGGATGAGGTTTTAGTGCTAGTGTGCAGTGTTCTTATTCCTCCGAACACAGCGTTGTACGCTTGTACTAAAAAGTTTCACATTTCTTTCATCAGTCAATAGAAGTGTTATGTAACACCTACTGGTCATCAGCAGTTCACTTAGTTATGTCCTTTCATGAACAGTGATGAACGGCAGGGGCAATATTCGAAGTCACGATATTTCGCGAATATGTGGTAGAATATTAGTCATAAATTCGCGAATATTCGTATTCGAGATTATTCTCTTGATTGCGAAAAATCGGCAACGTAAAAATCGCATAATGCAAATTCGAAACGCGAAATACAGGCGTGGGTCACTTTGGCTACATTTTTCAAGCTGCTAGAAGTTTCCTGAGTTTATCCTGAGACTGGGGAAAATGGTTGGCACGGCAGAACATT
Organism: Bufotes viridis; assembly: GCA_033119425.1. Classification (NCBI taxonomy): domain Eukaryota; kingdom Metazoa; phylum Chordata; class Amphibia; order Anura; family Bufonidae; genus Bufotes; species Bufotes viridis. The sequence continues at coordinate 481,908,487 of CM065590.1, read as the reverse complement.
ACAATAGCTTTATATGCAGATAGAGTGCTCCAACATATTCGCGATTGCGCAAATTAGAATATTTTTTTCGCACTACGTGCAGCTTAACATTTTAGCAAGTCTGTCTGCATATTACTGATTGGTGCACTAAGTATTGTTGTGAACTTGATATTGCTGCCTTCTCATTGGCCCACAAGCAAGAAGCCTTGGATCCAGAGATCTCCCCATTCATTGCTCTGCTAGATTTATATCAAGCTGACAGCTCAGGGGAGTGTCTTTTCTGCTCCAGGAGGGCGTGTCTCAGCTCTCCCTATCACAGCTCAGGGGGCGTGTCTCAGCTCTCCCTATCACAGCTCAGGAGGCGTGTCTCAGCTCTCACTATTACAGCTCAGGAAGCAGTTGAAGGATGAAACTAAGCATGTGCGGCCATCTCAGTAAGCAGGTCAAAGAAAAAGGAGAAAGGACAAACAACATTTTATTGAATGGCTCGGTGGCTATAGAAAATGCAATCACAAAAGTCTTCAGATCCAGGTGCTGGTTTGAAAACTGTAGAATATTTTTCATGGGACAACCCCTTTATCGTTGAATAATCTTGGTAGGAATAGCCATGTGTAATATCCTATGATCCCCATGTGTATTGCTGTGCTGATAAAGCTGTTTTGGATGCTTGGGTATTTGAGGTATTGGAGGTTGCTGAGAAGAGATAGAACTGAATCAGTCAGTGCCTTAAAGTAATTACAAATGTAGTATAGCCATTAGGTTATTCAGTACATTGTACCTGTATAGCTCCACCTGCTTTTTCCTTCTTTCTCTGTCCACCGCAGTTATATAGCTTGTACATAGCTCAGGTGGTCACCCATACTCAGTTACCTCCTTCAACTGCTACCAGCCACATTTACTTTTACGTTGACATTTAAAGGAAGAGAGCTGTGGCATAAAGAATACCCTCCTGAGCTGTTATAGGGAGAAAGCTACAGCAGAAAGAAGATGCCCCCCGATGAAATAAATCTAGCAGAGCAATAAATAGAGAGCTGAATCCATGTGAGGTACAACTGCGACAACCAATCTAAACTTTGTGAAGGTTGTGAGGCTGTCACCCATGTGTCCTTGAAACTAAGATCACTGAATAGTAATATAATTATAACATTAACACAGGGCAGACATGGGGGTCCACAATAAGCCAAGAGGAAGCAACCCACTTGGCCATGATTAACAAAGTCATCAGCATTGGTTACAGTATTGTTTAGTATAAATGGCCGGGAGCAGGGGTTTCTCCTATGCTACTGATTAGTGCAGACGGATAGTCCCACCACTCTTAGGCCTAATGCACACGACCGTATGTGTTTTGCGGCCCGCAAATTGCGGATCCGCAAAAAAAAACGGATAACGTCCGTATCATCAGGTTTTTTTTTACGGATCCGTTATTTTTACGGATCCATTGTAATAATGCCTATCCGCAAACGGATACGACGGAAAAAAATACGACATGTTCTATTTTTTTTCCGGGGCTACGGAACAGACATACTGATGCGGACAGCACATGGTGTGCTGTCCGCATTTTTTGAGGACCCATTGAAATGAATGGGTCTGCATCCTATCAGCAAAAATAACCGGAACGGACAAGAAAACAAAATACGGTCGTATGCATGAGCCCTTAGTTAGATAATCACTCTGACAATCACTACTGAGCCTGCCAAATCCCCAGAACATACATTTAACTCCTTAACAGAACCCATTCATATAAGGGCTTAAAGAGGATACTTCTAGATACTGAGGACCTATCATTAGCATAGGTCATCAATATCAGATCGGTGAGGGTCTGACACCTGACACCCCTATCGATCATCTGTTCTCAGCAGCAGCCGGTGCCGAGAATAAATACCAAGGATGGAGCCAGAAGCAGAAAGCTCCGTCCGTGACGGGTTACTGCTGCTCTGCTCCTAGAAGTCTGAACCTGCAGTCATACTCCATCTGTCATCAAGAAGCAGGGCATTCATTTCAGACACATGGAAACAATAAAAAATACTGGCAGTGCACATACCATGTAAATAATAGCGTTTCGGAGTCATAGTGGATGATGGGATGAGCTAATGTGTATTACCTACCCCAGGATGCATTGTTTCCAGCATGACTTCATCAGATGAATCATGCAACTATATAGAATGTAGTGTATGTAGATCAGCGCAGATAGCATTCATTAGGAGCAGCATCGCGGGCTCAGCGATGGGAAATATTCACTGCGTCATGTAGACAGCTCAAGCTGCTTCAGAATAACAATCCTCTAGAGATGAACGAATTTTATGTTATGAAATTCGTCCACGCTTCGTTTGGTGGTAAAAGCAGAATTGCGTTATGGATTCTGTTACCACGGACCATAACGCAATTCTATGACGGAATGCGTAACGGAAAGCCTTTAGAGGCATTCCGTTATTTATTTTGTCATAATAGAAGTCTATGGGATCCGTCCCATTTCCGTTATGCAGGGGAGTCCTCTCCTTCATAACGCAAACGGGTCGGATCCGTTACGCAGGCCATAGACTACTATTATGACGGAATGAATAACAGAATGCCGCTAAAGCATTCAATTATCCATTCCGTCATAGAATTGTTAGCTCCGTTGGGCACAGCGAGTGATGACAATGTCTTCACTTGTTCTATAAGTGAGTAAAATAAATAAGTGCATTTGTGATAGCCGCGCCTGCGCATCACATTCCCTGGTGTGCCGTAGACAGCGCATGCACATAATGGTGACGTTCAGGGAGAGGGGATGTACAGAGCTGGGATCGGATAGAAGTGGCAGGCCTGGGCACTATGAAAGCTATAACCTGTCCTGCTAGGCACTTGGGAGGAAATTTATCATCTCCCTGCACCAGAAGGCCCCATTCATGTGACTGTATTTTTGATCCGTATTTTTGCAGATGGGTGCAGACCTATTGATATCTTTTAAAAATGGACGCCACACGGACATCATCCATATTTTTTGCAGATGTGTAAAGTACATACGGTCATGTGAATGCACCTGAAAAGTGACTTTTTACATGAGACTTTTAAAAAATAGTGCCAAGTGCCTTTTTGTAACACTGCTCTTGCCGCTTTTACATAAGGAGCCATGGCAAGGACCCCTTGGTGCCTCATTTGCTCATTTTCTGGGGGGTGCAGACAAGTTATTGGGATACAAATCGTTAATTTCTAACGATAATTTGTTTTCCCTTAGTCCTAACAGCAGCACAGATGGGGTTAACCACCCCCCGTGGACTGGCAGGACCGGCGGAATGTTTAATGAGCCCAAGACTAATAACTCAATTTAACAATTAAGTATCTCCTTAAAAGGAGGAAGTCAACCCCCAGCCCACTGTGTTTATAGCAAGAAAAAAACTAGACTTACTAGGGTGGGAAATTTGTGTGCTGCTGTTAGGACTAAGGGAAAACAAATTATCGTTAGAAATTAACGATTCCCTTACGTCCTACCAGCAGCACAGATGGGGAGATAGCAAGAAAAAACCCCTAGGGAGGGCCTTCCTGCCTGGCAGAACTAAGAAAAGTCTGCCCAAAGGCCAAAAACTCAGCTAGACTGGCATCTAGTCTATAATGGGAGATGAATGTCGATTCAGAGCTCCAGGAGGCAGCTTTGCAAATCATGTTGAGAGGCAGAAGACTCCTCTCGGCAAAAGAAGTAGCCACAACTCTAGTAGAGTGGGCCTTCACGAATCCCGGAGGGTCCAGAGATTGTGGAAACAAAGGATTCCTTAATAGCCTCCTCAATCCACCGACTGATGGAAGGTTTGGATGCCTTATAGCCTTTAAACTTACCGGCAACAGGATTAGCAGATTCTCATCTTTCCTGAACTCCTTGATCTATCCACATAGATCCGGAGACATCTCGAGACGTCCAGAGGATGTCTAGCAGGTTCCTAGGAGGAGGTGGTAGATGTCGACAGAACCGGGAGGAATATCACCTGGTTGATGTTCTGGAAGGAAGGAACTTTAGGCCTACAATACGGGAGGAATCTAAGAAGGTCCCGGTCATGTAAGAATAGGGCTCATGTGCTGAGAGAGCTTGAAGCTCAGAGACCCTCTTGGCCAAAGTCACTGCAAGGAGAAACACAAACTTCCAAGTGACGAACTTGATGTCCACCTCCTCTAACGGTTCAAAGGGGGAGATGCTAACCCCTGAGAACTACTGAAAAACCCATTGAAAAAAGGGGTCTCAGTACTGTAGGCTTTAATCTTTCAGCTCCTTTAAGGAACCGTTTGATCAGCGGGTCCTGAGAAAAAGCCTGTTAAGGCAAGCTGAGATGGCTGAAACTTGAATCTTCAGAGTAAAGGGCAAGGCCTCTATCAAGGCCGTTTTGCAGGAACTGAAGGATAGCGGAGAGGGGCGGATCTGCAGACGCCTCCTCAGTTGAGGTACAACAGGATGAGAATATCCTCATAATACAAGAGTAGGCTCTCTTGGTAGGGTCCGCTCTAGAATGAGACAGCGTTCTCAGGACCGACTCTGAAAGCCCTTCTATTCTGGGAAGGGACTGATCAACCTCCAGGCTGTCAGGTTGAATCTGTGCAGATCTGAGCAGAGGTGAGTGTCCCACGACACCAGGGTCTGCTGTGGGGAGCCTCCAATATTGTCCTCGACTCAACTGGGTGAGCTAGGTAAACCAGGATCTCTTCGGCCAAAACAGTATGATGGCTATCACCGAGGCCTGATCCTGACGGATTTTCATCAATACCCTCGGTATCATGGAAAAGGGAGGGAAGATGTAAGCCAGCCTGAACCTCCAGGATATTGACAGAGCGTCTAACGCCAGGGGTTGTCCTCCCTGTAGAGGGAGCAGAACCTCTCCACCTTGGCATTGAACCTTGTTGCCATGAGATCCACCTCTGGCATACCCACTTGAGGACTATCTGCTTGATTCTCCGGATGTAAAGACCACTCTACCGACGGAAGACCGCGGCTCAGCCGCTATCATATTGAGGGAGCCTTGGATGTGGATCGCAGATAAGTGGGAAGGTACAACTCTGTCTAATCCAGAATCACCCCGATCTCTGACAAGAGGGGAAGTGATCTTGTGCCTCCCTGCTGGTTGATGTAAAGTACCGCAGTCACATTGTCTGACTGGACTTTCACCGCTTTGCCCCGGATCTGAGGGGCTAAGTGAAGGAGGGCTAGCCGGATAGCCTGAATCTCGCGGAGATTGGATGAAAGAAGCCACTCCTGAGGAAACCAGGTCCCGTGAACTGGAGTGTCGTCTAGGTGAGCGTCCCAGCCTACTTAGGACGCATCCGTAGTCAATATGACCCAGACTGGCTGGGTCATAGACTTCCTGTCTAAAAGATGGCACCACCATCTGAGGGAATACCGAGTTTGCCAAGTCAGGGAGCACAGGGAGTTTAGCCCAGCAGGGCTGCCATTCCATTAGGAGAGGACCTCCGACTGTAGAGGGCGGAGGTGCCATAGAGCCCAAGGGACTGCTTCCGCAGACGCTGACATGAGCCCCAACATCTTCATGAGAGTCCGGATTGGAACTCGCCGGGAAAGGAACTTGCCGTGTTCTGAACCCGGAATCTTCTTTCTGGAGTCAACTGGAGCGACATCCCAGCGGAGTCGGTTATGAAGCCTAGATATCTTACTGAAGTCGACGGGCTCACGCTCGACTTCTACCAGCTGATGATCCAACCTAGGTGGAACAGAAAGGAGATTGTTACCTGAAGAAGTTGGGTTAGGACCGCTAGAGCAGAGGCTTTCAAAGCCAGTCGTCCAGATAAGGAATGATGGTCAGTCCTTGAAGCCTCAAAGCCGCCACCACAGAACCACCACCTTGGTAAAAGTGTGAGGGGCAGAAGAAATGCCAAAGAGAAGGGCAACAGAAGATGCTTGACGACACCAGACACCTGGACCGTGATCCTGATATACTTCCTGGAACCAGGATGGATCGGGATGTGCAGATATGCATTCTTGAGGTCCAGGGTTGCCATCACGCCTCCAGGATTGACGACGTGAACTACTGACCTGATGGTTTCTACACGAAACTTCACCTTCCTTATAAATCGATTGAAATATCTCAGATCGATAATCATCCGGAGATCTCCTGAAGCCTTGGGAACCAGAAAACTGGTGAATAGATCCCTAGGCCCCGTTCTCCTGCCGGAACCTCCTCCAGAGCCCTTTGCAAATGTAGTCCTGAATGTAGGCCTCTAGGACGCCTCCTTGGCAGCTTGTAGAAGGTTGATCTTGACAAACCTGTCCAGTGGAATAGAGGTGTTGTTGACTAAATAACCATTGAAAATGATATTCAGGACCCAGGGATCCGAGATCTCTTGGATCCATTCTCCTCAGAAGTGGGAGAGACGACTCCCGACGGGTACATGAAGCTTATTGGCAGGACGGCAGGAGTAACGGGAATTAAGCAAGAGCCTCGAAGAGGCCCGTAGTCAGGAGGTGGATTTTCCATCCTTGGCTCCTCCAAATGGAATATGGGCTGCCGATCTCAGGGCCATGCTATATATAGGCCCCTGACATTATTTGATAGTATTGTTACAGGGTGCCCAAGGCACACTTGGTCTCCCATGAGCCACAGACCTGCTGCTTAGCTTCAAGAGCAAGGATCTGTGTTTGGCCTCATACCCAGGACTTGCTTTGCTAGCGGGAAGCTCCCTCGCTAGCTTCAACTGGGGCTGTGCTGTATCGCACAAGAAGTCCGTAGCCAGGTTGATGGTCTTGAAAGCATCTGGTTCAAACCTCTGGTTCACATCAACTTGAATTTGATCCAGGCGAGATCGGAGGAACGTAGAGACTTCAAAAAGCCGCTATGGCTGTGGAAGCGGAAGCCGCAGCTGCAGCAGCTGCCGTAACACCCCGTCTTAGTGTGCACTCTGCAAGGGGGTCCTGCAGCTAGACCCATCGTCTGCAGGAACCAGAGTGCGCTTGGACAACTTGGCAATAGCCATGTCCACCTTGGGAATGGATCCCCACGAATCCACCAAGGGTTAAGCCATCGGGAACATGGATTTAAACTTCTTTGTTAAAACCGGACCTTTTCCAGGTTTTTTCCACTCTATATCATGACAGAGAGGAGGGTCTCATCCGCTTTGAAGACACGATGTGCCCGAGTAGCGGGAACGGGAGGCTCCCCCCTCGAGTCAACATCATGGTCCCCCGACCTGATGGACTTGAGCAACTTCTGTGTCTTTCCAGGGGAGAAAACACAACGTCAGCTCCTCCTCATCCGAGGAGGAAGAAACTAAGGAGACCAAGAATGTCTCTCTACCGGGACAGAGGTCTCCATAGGGGCCTGGGCACGAATAGGAAGCCTTTCCATCCAGCAGGCCTATGACTCCTTTAACAGAGCCATTGATACATATCCTGCAACATAGGTTCACTAGAGGTCAGAAACCTCTAACCGCAGCTGTAACCCCAGGTGTAGGTTAAGTCAACAGACCCAGGGATTCCCAACCGGTCTCCCAAGCTGGTCTTAGCCCAGCCTAAAGCTGCTTAGCTTCTGCAATCTTATGCAGGTAACCGTTGACTGCTGCAATGGTAGCAGGATAGATGCTTCCTCTTGGAATCCACTTTCCTGCCTTCCGAATCCCGCGGAGGAGACATCACTGCGGGAAAAAAAGGGACAAATAAAACATTTGTAAACCACCTATCTACGCAGGAAAGGAAGAAAAACAGACCGGAGGCAACTGAGGGAAAAAACACCACAAGTGGAACAACACCAATTTTAGGACTCTGGGAGCTAGCTGAAAAAGCATATGTAGCCAGAGACTGAACTGGAGCACACAGCCTCCCAAAATAGGGGAAGGGGAGGGATAGCCAATCCACCCTTCCCCCAGTAAATCCTCCACAGGAAGATGCATAAAAAAAATCGCATCTATGAAAAAAATCGTGCCCGTGAAAAAATCACGGCCGGATTACCCGGAGGTGATGCAAAAGGAGAGTCCCCGCGTCACCTCCGGAAGATGGCGGCGCACAGGGACCGGGAATCCTGGACCAAGGACGCCGCAAAAATACCCCAGCCAGGCGCAACTGCGCAGGGCCGGCAGCAAATAAGCTGCCAGCCAAACTGACAAGGTACCTAGGAAAAAAGGCAACGCTGTTACCCAAACGAAAAGAAGGCTCCCCGCACTTTCCATAAGAAAGGGGGGAACAAACCGCCTAGTCCACCTGTCCAGGAGGACAGAAAAAAACACAGTGGGCTGGGGGTTGACTTCCTCCTTTTAAGGAGATACTTAATTGTTAAATTGAGTTATTAGTCTTGGGCTCATTAAACATTCCGCCGGTCCTGCCAGTCCACGGGGGGTGGTTAACCCCATCTGTGCTGCTGGTAGGACGTAAGGGAAGTTATGTTTTCAATGGTAAGTAAGTTTCCTGCAGTGCATAGGGATTAGTTCCATAGATGAAATGTAGGTGACCGACACCCTTTAATCAGCCACCACTTTTCTCAACAGTATGGTCTTCTAAGTTTGGCCAATAACAGAACATTTCTGACGACCATTTTGAGAGAAACATCACAATAACTACATATATCGCAATATTTAGCCTAATGTTAAACATTTTAAATATAAGTAAAAAACATTACAATACAGTCACATGTAATCACATCAGACAGGCACACAAATGGATGTACACTAACTTATAAAGGCAGACACATACACACAACTAGGGTACTGTAGATGATTACAACACCCAATATCCATAACGCCATGTGACAATGAAAAATAATGCAATGAGAAGGACTGTCACAGAGGAGGTCATGGGTGGCCTGGCCCTATGCAGTAATGAAGAAATGCATGAGTTTGGATCTCTGGTATTGTGACTTTTGGATTGTCCCGGGCCTAGCTCCTGACCGCTGTTTATTCTCTGATGTGATCTCCTGGTACTGATCTGGTTTGGTATTTGACTTTGTGTTTGTATTCTGAGTTGGTTCTGATGTATCTCTCTGGTTTGGACTCTGGTCTGATTTTGACTTTGTTCTTGGATTCTTATTTGGTCCTGGTTTTGCCGGTCTAGTTCTGACTTTTTTTTTATCCCTCTAGGTTAGGCCCTTACACTTAGCTAAGTAGGGATTATCGTCCAGTTGTGGGCCGTCGCTTAGGATAGATGGTGCAAGCAGGTAGGTACAGTGGTGCTGGTGGAGTTCAGGGATTCACTGTCCCCTACATTTACACAAATACTGTGCTATGTCCTACTTTCTGATGTTTAGTACATACTGCAATGTTATAAGCCTTATCTAGGGTTATTTTCCTTTATTCAATAAATATAGCAACATCTGTAGAGTGAGGTATTACCACTCACAGAGTATAGACATTAGGCTGTGCATAGCAGAAGAGTTCCCTTTACTCCCTATACAGCACTTCATCTCCGCTTTATAGAGACTCTGGCCTCGTGGGATGTCTTAAGAGCGGTTGTCTTTCTATAGTAACACCATTCCTTGCAGAATTAACTGCTTCGAATCGATTAGCAGACACCATCTCCCTGTAAGACCAGGTTCACAGAACCATTTATTTTTCCGTTCTTCTGATCCGTTAGAAGAACAGAAAAATAAAGTAAAAACGGATCCTGTATTTTAAGCATCCAGTATGCTCATTTATGCACATTTGGTATCCGTTTTAGCCATTTCCATCTGAGATCTGTTATTTTAGACAGAAAAAAAGTCCTGCATGCAGGATCAGGAGAACGGAAAAATAAGCGGTGATGTAAACCTGGCCTTAATGGCTATCTGTCCTGGACTTTGTTTTCCATCTTGTATAATGGGACCCAGACGGATCCGTTATGCTTTCCCATAGACTTATATTATGACAGAAAGAAAACGGAATGCCTTTTAAAGGCTTCCGTTTTGCATTCTGTCTGGGCATTCCGTTATTTTCCGTTATACCCATGTTATAACGGAAAGCAATAACGGAATCCCTAACGCCAGTGTGAACCCACCCTAATTCAGCTATTTTACCAGAGAAGTGACTTTGATTGGTTGGATCTGGGTCTGAGACATTGTATGTTGAGTCTACTTTCAATTTACGATGGGTCAAAAAAGACCATTGTATGTAATATTGTATCCTGAGGCCATTGTATCTTGAGGAATCACTGTAGTAACTAGTGCTATTACAGAGTACAACTTGTCCCACAAAAAGCAAATCCTCATACAGCTATGTGAAGGGGTTAACTGGGGACAACGCTACTGCCAGTGTGGGAGGTTGGTCAAGGGGAGATGCTGCTGGGTATTTAGTGCTGCAATGTGGCATTTATTTGGCACTGTTGGGGAGATATTTTGTGCTGCACAGTGGTATCGGATGCTGCTGAGCAGGTATTTTGAGCTTTGTCATGGTATGTGTTCATACTTACAGTTGGTAAAATCGATGCATATAATCCCCGTTCCCGGGAATGCCCAGAACCTGCCCAGAAACACTCACTTATGGATAGGGTTTGTGTTAGCCCTGCCCATTTTTAGTCCGGGAAAATCAGGGACAGTCCCAGCAAATTCGGGACAGTTAGCAACTATGTGTGTTGCTTTTGAGGAAGGGAATGTTTGTCCCGGACACCATGTGATTAGGCATTTCTGTCTTGAACTTTTATTTTCGTTTTTGCACTGATGGTTTACATAGGGACATGACCAAGTAAAACAACATTTGCCTCAGCATTCATTGCCCGCCATTATTGTACATGATATCATTTGTGAGCTGGTGGGGTTTGACTGCCAGGGCTGGTTTGTGATCCCTAGGGCCATATCATCACTTCCAGGACTCCTTCTTCTTTACGCTGAAGATACTTCTAAGGCTTTGTTCACATCACCGTTCAGCCTTTCCGTTCTCCTGCTCCGGTTAGGAGCAATAAAACGAAAAGGACGGATTCGGCACATAACTGAGCCCTAACTGAGCCGAATGGAGCCTAAAGACCCCATAGACTATAATGGGGTCCATTAGGTGTCCGCTCAGAAGATGATTTGGGAGCGGAGACAAAAGTCCTACATGCACTACTTTTGTCTCCGCTCAAAAATCATGTTCTGAGCGGACACCTAACGGACCCCATTATAGTCTATGGGGTCTTTAGGCTCCGTTCGGCTCAGTTAGGGCTCAGTTATGTGCTGAATCCGTCCTTTCCGTTCTTCTGCTCCATTGAACGGTGATGTGAACGAAGCCTTAAGGACATTGGCTGTACGTTTGGTGTTGTTGTCCTGGGCAGAAAAAATTTGGAGCCAGACACCCCTCTGATGGTATTCCCTGATGGATAAGTATCTGCTTGCACTGAGGACAAGAATTTGCACTATGGCTCCTTCCCAGTAACACCTGAATCCAAGGGAATTCTACAGAAGGACCCCCTATAAATCAGTTATGTTCCGTTTACCCAGGCTGATCATCAGGACAATTATCAGGAATGAGCATTCATGGAAATGCTAGTTCCCGATACCTGTCCCATGTAAAGGTGCTGGATGGATGAGTCTATTCATTGGGTGATCGGATTTTTTACCCCACAACTAAAATGATTGCTTGTGTTCAGCACATCGCCCTGTGTAGACAGGGACCTATTGCCGACAAACAATGAATCTGTATAGACAAGACAGTGAGGATCACTCCTGCTCACAGCCGAGATGATTGCTGCATGTAATTGCTGCTCTTCCCAATTCTCAATGATTGGGCAATTATCGGGAACAAACATATAATTAAATGAGAATGACAGTGGGCTAGTAAGGCGTATGCCGGCGCCCACCATGGTGTCATTGGGCATTTAGGGGAATTTAGTTTAGTAATTTAATGGTTAATGTTTTCCTAGTTTTTGGTGTGGTGCCTGTCTTTCTTTTTCTTATGTTTACAGCCATTCCTGAGGTAATCTGGATTCGGATGCTGATTGGTTGTTGGTTACTGACCTGTAGCTGGGGTAGTTTTTCTGCCCATTCCTGATTGGCTGGAAGAGGTCAGTGGCGGGAAGAAGAGGGCTTTATAAGGTCGGCTTCGGAGGCTTCAGCTGTCAGTTCGCCGGACCTGTCAAGAAGAAAAGAAGACGTCGCCCGCCCGCCCTCCCATTGAATGTTTGTCGCGGTTCCAGTATTGAAGGGGGGTTAGTCACCCAGCTTTGCTGGGGGGATTTTATCTGTGATTCAAGGATTTTTATTGGATGAGTTTTAAAAGTATTGAATTATTTAATTTTTAAATATTTATTAACGGTTTGGTTTTAAGGTAACCCTTAATAAAGAACCGCGGCCATTATTTCACCATATTTATGTGTCCCGTCTGGTTTTTTAATAGATTTAGCTTTAGGTTATTGATGTTATGAGGATTTACGTATATGCACATATGGCACCATAGGCCCCTTAAAAGGACCAGAAGTCTCACTGTGAGAAGACGTGTCCCATACAGCACAATTCCTATAAAAGACTAATCTAGCTCTGCTACATCTGTACGTATAATGAATACGTGATTGCTGGGACGTTACAGCCCTCTCTTCCAGTCACTGACTCCAGCACACCCTCAAGCCTCTTAAAGGGCCACCTCGGACTCCTTCTTCAAGATATGTGTGCTGTGTTTGAATAGGTTGCCAAACTACACCTAGTTTCCAAGTGTTCTGGAATGTGGGTGTGCCCCATGTGAGAAATACTAGAGAGGGACCTGCACCTGTCACACTAGTCGCTGGGGACCTGGAGAAGGCGCGCACACCGTCCTTGGGCCCTTTTTAGAAGGAATGTGTATTTATCGCTCTGGGATTGTGGATTAACCGGCTTGGATTTGCCTCACTGCTCCTGGACTGAAGTAAGCAGTCACCTTCAGCTGGCTCCAGCCTCCATATTATCTGCAGCACTGTGCTCCTCTGTCTCTGAGGAAGACTTGTCATCGATAAGATCTGACGTTACTGATCGGATGATGAGCTTCCTGATCCGCTTCCCCTTGCTGCGTTTTCCTATTTCTCTTACTTTTTTTGCTTTGCTATTGTCATGAATTTAGTTACCTCAAAAGTCAGATATTTGTGCAAAAATCATTCTGTGCCTAATGATATCCATCTCCTATCTCAGATCTATCTATCTATCTATCTATCTATCTATCTATCATCTATATCTATCAATCCCATATCTATCTATCTCATATCTATCTATCTATTATCTCCTATCTATCTATCTATCTATCTATCTATCTATCTATCTATCTATTATCTATATCTATCAATCCCATATCTATCTATCTCTCTCATATCTCTCTATCTATCATCTATATCTATCTATCTATCTATCTATCTATCTATCTATCTATCTATCTATCTCTCTCTCTCTCTCTCTCTCTCCCCCACTGGCTATTTCTCTAGCTCTCATGTATCTGCCTGCTTTATATCTATCTATCTATCTATCTATCTATCTATCTATCTATCTATTTATCTCTCTCTCTCTCTCTCTCTCCCCCACTGGCTATTTCTCTCGCTCTCATGTATCTGCCTGCTTTATATCTATCAAGCTGCCTATCTGTCTTTCTACCTCAATATCTACTTTTTGAAGCTTTTTTTAAAATAGTTTTTCTTGTGTTGACTGAAATTCTATGGAAATGATGAAACAATACATACAGTGGCGTTTTCTTCAGTTGTAGTGCATTTTTTGTGTGTGGTGCTGTTTTTTACAGTGGAGTTTTTCAGGAGTTTTTCCATAAGCTTCTCTATAGGGAAAAAAGAAAATGCCCCCCAAAAAATGGATTTCACACATGTGCAGAAAACGCCATAGAAAAAAAAAAATGCATGCAGTTTTATAGCAGTTGTATGGCTTTTTTTTAATTGGCAGAACCCCCACCAGAGCACCCGGGGGCGTAGAAACGTGTCTTCGGCATACATTCAGGCTGTATACCTTTCTGCTCACTGTATTGAAAAACCTAGTCAACTTTTCCATGTTTATCAATCACTTGAGACATTTTCCTCACAACACTTAAGAATCGTGTCCTGCAGTACAAATATCTTACTGATGTCTGGAGACAGACGAGAGGCATCTGACAGGTCGGCCTGGAGCAGAGCTCCTGAATGCTGTATGGTATTACCCACCAGCTGGGAGACATTGTAAGGTGGACCATACACACATATGTGGGACACTACACGTTCCTGTGGGGTTCTCCACCTGTTAGTATTTGATGGCCTACCCTCAGCATAGGTCATCACTGCCTGATCGGTGAGGCTCTGACACCCCACTTCCCCGCCGATCACCTCTTCGGCAGTAGCTCTGGCGCCAGAAGCGGACAGCTCCATCTCATCACTGCAGCACTGCTCCCACTGAAGTCAATGAACGCTGATCTTGAGGGCCCAGAGACCGGGCCAGGGTAGTGTCTATCTGCATGCTCTCATCCATAGACGTGGGACAGGTCCATGCGGCTTCACGAATTCTTCTATACTGCTCACACAATTCCCCCCCTCACCCCTTATAGCCCTGGCCTCCAAGATCAGGAGCAGGAGAATAATTGAGAACATTTCTAATATAAATGTATAGATCTCATTCCATTTATAGATTATTCACTCATGGATAACGGTGGATGGCACAAAATAACATTGCATGGTTTTTGAGAGAAATGTGATTTTTTTTTGTCGTCGATAGATTCATTTTGTGACTATTTTCAGCTGTTTACATCATTTTCTTTGTTTATTACTCCTTTTATTGACTGTAGCTATGATTGTAGTGTAAGATCAGTCCTGACTCATGATCCCGGTGCACCTAGATCTTTGTCACCTTGGTGTCATCACATGGGAGCAGCGCTATGTATACTAAAGGAAGCGTCAGCTGCATCACACAGGAATCACACGGCCTCTGTAATTGGAGGGTATTGATGCCGTCGTTACAGGTTCCTATGGTTAATGGAATTGCAGCTTCATTATTCTTGTAATATGCAGAAGAATGTCACAATTCACTTCCGAGTTTTATGACGTTCATAAAGCTTCTGTATATTGCAGGCGTTACCATGTCTTGTGATGTTATTCTGCATAGGACGTAAGCAGGGACCTGTGACTCTTTCTGAGAGTATACTTACCCTGGCGCAAATTACAGACATAAAACCGGGCAGGACAACTTTTTTAAGGGGGTTGTCTCACTTCAGTAAGTGGCATTTATCATGTAGAGAAAGTTAATACAAGGCACCTACTAATGTATTGTGACTGTCCATATTGCCTCCTTTGCTGGCTGGATTCATTTTTCCATCACATTATACACTGCTCGTTTCCATGGTTACAGACCACCCTACAATCCATCAGTGGTGGTCGTGCTTGCACACTATAGGACAGGGATGGCCAACCTGCGGCTCTCCAGCTGTTGCAAAACTACAACTCCCAGCATGCCCAGTCTGCCTACAGCTATCAGCCTACAGCAGGGCATGGTGGGAGTTGTAGTTTTACAACAGCTGGAGAGCCGCAGGTTGGCCAGCCCTGCTATAGGATAAAGCACAGGCCTATGTGCGCTCCTATGGTCCCGGCCACCAGAGAGGATGTTCCTTTTTCCTATAGGATGCAAGCACGACAACCACTGATGGATTGTAGGGTGGTCTGTAACCATGGAAACGAGCAGTGTATAACGTGATGGAAAAATATACCCAGCCAGTAAAGGAAGCAATATGGGTAATAACAATACATTAGTAAGTGTCTTGTATCAGCTTTCTCTACATAATACCTGCCACTTACTGAAGAGAGACAGCCGTTTAAGTTGTTTTATAAAGGTGCTGGAAAAATGTCCTATTTCAGGCCTGTGATGACTGACGTTGGCTTTTAAGGCTTCACATGAGTGTATTGTCGTCCTAACCCAGTGAGTACGACAGCTCGGGGGAGAGAAAGATTGGGCAAATTGAATATTTTCACCGGATCCCAAGAGATAAGAAACCACCAGAAGTTTCTGGCGGTGGCTTTCTACCCTCTCCTCCCGTTCGTGGATGTGTATGGGGGATCTGGGAGGGAGTTGGGAGAGATCAGGGGCGGATTGGCCTTAGATCTTACAGGGAAACTTCCCGGTGGGCCAATGCCAAGGGGGCCCCCTGAGCCCTCCTCATGGCCGGCCAGTGGAAGTTTTTGGAGATGTATTTTGTTCTGCTGGCAGTATTGTGTGAAGGACTATGGTATTTGGCTCTGTTGGGTATATGGCAATATGGTATTGCTGGCCCTGCCTTCCATCAATTTGGACCCCACCACAAAACAGGGCCACTTTTAGTATTTGTTCCAGGGCCACTTTAAGTTCCCAGTCCGCCCCTGTTAGAAATAGCTATAAGATATGCAATCGTTCAGACAACAGCTGTTGAATGTGAATGGCCCCCTTAAGGGTGGCCTCATTGGATCCATGATTTTCCTCACCCTTCATATGGACTAAACAGAAACGTTAAAAAAGATCTATATTAACCCCTGATTGAGAGGCGCTATGAACTATTAGGGCACGTTGAGCTGAGGTGAGTCCCTTCAATTTGGACAACCTTAGGCTAAGTTCTGCGAGTAGCTTATTATATATCATGGAAAAAGCTCTGAATGGATTCATTAACAACTCCATAGGCAGCCATTCGCCGGACAGAGACCAAAAGAGAGTTCTTTTTGCCTCCATGTTCCCATTGTGTATCGGCATACTGTCTTTTTAAACTTTATTTGAATTGCACTTTCCAATACAAGGGGCCTCCATTTCAAAATGGGCCAATATGGGGGACAGATGCCATGACAGGCCTTTGCTGGAAGTGTATCTACCCGAAGATAGGCTTAAACATAACATATACAGAAAAATGTGTTTTTTTTGGGGGGCACTCTATTCCACTGTCACACACGGAAAAGATGTAATACCCTCAAATTAGTACAATATTTATTCAACACAGATTTAGTATAAAAACATATAAAACAATGCTAAAAACAAACAGCAAATAAGCCAATATTATTGATAGTCCATCAATGCATATGATATTGATAAACCACAAATTTTAGTGGAAATGTCCATGTGTGACAGTGAAATAGAGTGCCCCCCCAAAAAAAACACATTTTTCTATTATCATATTTGAAGAGACGGTATTAGGGTGGACCGTGGGGAGTGCACCTTGATCATTTTTGGAGCCGCTGTGGAAATACTATCCTATCCATAACATATACAGAGCCTAAACGAATGTGAGGGAAATCAGAAATGTTTGCATATGTTTAAAGGGATTGTACACATTTAGAATGCTGTGTGTCTCTGCCTGACCTGTATCTACAGAATTATACTGACGGCATTATTAAGCAAGGTCATGCGGAGACACGCAGTATTATAAATCATTATAATACCATGCGCTCCTGCGAAACAAGCAGTGTCCATAACGGAGAATCACGCTCCCACACGGCGCATTTTTTCCGCACAGGACACGCTCGCCTAAAAGAGGCCATACTATAACTTTGTTGTACATTTGCTTTACCTGTGTAGTATTTACCTGTCTTGTCAAGCTCATTATGTGAATCCCTTCCCTGCCCTGAGGGGCTCAGGTAGTTTGGCAGTCCTTGAATACAACACATAATGATGTCTGTATTCCGGCAGATTTCACAGAATGTACTTTGCCTGTGTGTTTAGTTAACTACTAATGACACAATAATAACTACCCCATTAAAGTCACAGACCTGTTTATCTGTTTGGATTATTCCATAGCTGATGTCCTTCCATTTATTTTTATATTTTTTATTGGGGTGTGGGTTAGGTTTGTTGGTGGGCATTTATTGGGTAAAAGTGACATCTACTGTTTTCAGTGATGGTGCTCATGTACCTAGAATTTACAGGGTCACTGGAGATCAGTATGAGAATCATGTTCTAGTGTATTGTACTGACCCACCAGAGGATGTACCACTAGATCCTGTAATGACTTTCACACAAGGTCTAGCAGAAGACACCCCAATTTAACGTTGACTTTAGAGCCAGTTGCTTGCCACTAGGGATGTGACACTGGAGGAGGTGTGGTTCCTCTGGATTGCTACAGATTTGGCTTTGGGATAAACACGGTCTAGGGAATGCCCTGCTATTCACCCTTAACTGATTCTCTTTCACGGTCACTGTGGACTGCTAATCCAGTTTTTCAACTGTATGGCAATAGAATATTTTTGGCTCATGAGGAACTTTTTCAATGGTGTGAAATTATCTGAAAACCATTATAACTAGTCCAACTGCAGCAATGAAGGAGAGCTGACACTGCTCCTCCATTCTTCTTGGATATAGAGAATATCAAAATGGGTCCCCATCAGGATGATGGTTTGACCACCCAAAACCAATGTGCCTTGTGTTTGTTTCCTTCTCCCCACCATTTTATGATCCTTGGTTCTCCAGAGGGGAATCCTGTGTGTAGATATTTGTCATGGAGTAGCAAGCACTGTAGCACTAACCAAGGCTGGTCCCTCTTTCTCCTAGAATCCCACGGCAGGTTTCCTCTGGCACTTACTTTCTGTCTTCTGCCCCCTGTTTCTTGAACATGGGAGCCATTCTAAGTTTTGCACTGGAGCCCATGATTATTAGTTATGCTTCTGTCAGTCCTGTTTATCTATACTATACTAATAAAATCCCTGTGTCCCTGTCGTCTGTGCCGAATACTCAAGTGCGCATGTGCGGCGCACAGAGCATTCGGCACACAGTCCAAGGACACTACATGGGCGGCATCCTATTCAGAGGCGTAGGAATCGCCATAGCAATGGCTATAGGGCCCTATGCCACTGGGGTCCCGGGCCGCCGGCGTCCGCTCCACCCCGCCCAGCGCCGCCTCCTAGCTAATTTATTCACTGCACTTGCCTCTGAAATTGAAGAGAAGCGCCGTGACACTGAGGGGGGGATCTGTGGATGACACTGAGGGGGAATCTGTGGATGACACTGAGGGGGGATCTGTGGATGACACTGAGGGGGATCTGTGGATGACACTGAGGGGGATCTGTGGATGGCACTGTTATGGGGGGGTGGATCTGTGGATGACACATATATAACAGTGTCATCCACCTTTCCCCCATAACAGTGCCATCCACAGATCCCGCCCCCCATAACAGTGCCAGCACTAATGTTCTAGTGCCCGTTATTGTAACGGGCATAATGTCTAGTTTTTTTTAATAACAGAGGAGAATGAGAAGAGGGCCCTAATACAGAAGTTCAGGAGTGTGACCCTTCACAGATCTTACAGTCACACCTGGTCCCTGGAACGTGAGGCAGCCCAAAGGCCCCTCTTTCCCATAAGAGCAGACAGTAATATAAATGATATGGATATGATAATACCTGAGGGCCCCATTGCAGACTTCAAGTTATGCCTCTGCGTTTTCTGATGTTTCACATTTAAGCTGCGTTTTATCAAATGGAGAAGAACACCTTGTACATTTTCCACTAGTAAGCGACGGGCTACTTTCACACCTGCAGCGGGGTGTTCTAGCTGGCAGGTCAGACGGACAATACCGGGAATCGCCGGACAAAAAACGCTGCGTGCAGTGGTTCTTGTCTGGCCGATTCTCACCATACTTCTCGGATAGCAGACGGATCTCTGCCCGACCCCATTATAGTCAATGGGGTCCAGCAGGAAGGTCACCGCATCCTCAATGCTGGATCTGGAGAACTCCGGTAGGTAGATGTGACAATAGAGCTTTAATTTTCCCAAAAATGTGTAGGGAGTCCTAAGGGTGGTATTACACTGCCCAATCTTTGGGCAGTGCAAGCGGCGATAGATGATACATCCATCAGTGCTCGTGTGCTATTGCCTGATTACACAGGACGATGCATAGTGAATGTGGGAGGATGGATTGCTACTGCAGTCGTTTCTCCCTCATTCTCTTCTATTCATTATCCAGAGAAGATCCGATTACACAGGGAGATGTGCTGCCTATAATCGGGCATTGTTTATCCTGATGAAAGATCAGCTGATGAACGAGCATTTGCTTATTGATCGGCTGATCGACTGCTCGATACAGTATACAGTACAAGCCATTTCTCGTGAATGAGCGTTCATATTTCCAATAATTGTCCCGAAATCGTGCAGTGTAATAGGGCCCTAAGTGTTCAAAATTGATATGTGCACATTTAATATTGACTTGTACATACCTGGGGAAATGATCTGTGCTGGCAGAAAGGGCATATGTAGCTTTAAAAATTTCTGACTGCAACATTTCTACATTTTAGTATTGTTGTCTTGGTGCCTGTTCATGCCGGTTACGGTCTATTAAAGGGGTTGCCAGGATTAGAAAAAAAGAGCCTTTTTTCCAAAAACACCACTCATTCTTGTAAATGGTGCAGCACCAGACATAGCCTTTAGACAGTAGTGGCAGTGTTTCTGGGAAAATAATATGTACGGTATATGATTTGTAAATCCTGGACTACACCAGCTGATATTCACTTTTTCCCACATCATTCTAAAACATGTATTTTTTTGTCTAAATTGTATTCATAATAATGAAAATAAATATTTATCTGTCTATATAATTTCTGTATGTAAATTGAAAAGTCTGCTCATGGCTGCAACGTGTCTTTCCAGACACTGACAGTACATGTAATAATACAGCCTGGAAATATATCAGGTAACAGGAACAAAATCACCTGCATGTGCTGGATTACAGGAAATTTTTATATAATTCTCCTGTAATCTGCTATACGTCATGGCTGCTTTGAAGGGTAAAGCATTCTGAGGGCTACAGCTCAAGTGAAAACGCATGTCAAAAGTAAAAATAGGCTATCACATAGGGCAAACAGTATCAACGGCTGTGCACCAGAAAAATAGCATAAAAAAGTCAAAGAATTTTAGACTTTTTATGAATTTATGTCATTTATGCCTATTCTAAACGTTATATACTCTTTTAGACCTCATGCACACGAACGTTGCTTTGGTCTGCATTCAAGCTGCATTTTTTCACTTCAATGGGGTAGCAAAAGATGCGGACAGCACTCTGTGTGCTGTCCGCATCCGTTGCTCCCTCCGTGGCCCCTCAAAAAAAACATGTTCTACTCTTGTCTGATTTGTGGACTAGAATAGGCATTTCTATAATGGGTGGCCTGTTCGGTTCCGCAAACTGTGGAATGCAAGCTGCTGGCATCCACAATGTAGCTGATAGAGGTTGTTTGTTCCATTCCGCATATTTTCAGATGCTGTCATATACATTGCTATACTCCACCTCCTAATGTTCTTTCCAAATTGTAACAGTTAGCAATTGGTATGTGAACATAGTTATGTGAAAACAAAGCTCCTTCAAGGGTAAGAACAACTTAGAAAATAAGTTATACATTGATTTCTGTGGAACACTCTGGGCATAGCTGATTGAAATAACTCTAAAGGGAGAATCACGCTTTCCCCCCTCAGGCCCCGCATAGAGTATCAGTTATGTCTGGATTGTTCCTTTAAGTCATAGATATACATATAGTCATAATACAATAGAACTGACACCTTGATATATTTAGAAAAAAATATTTACAGGAATTAGGTAAAATCAGGGAATTCCTAGTTAAACGAAGTTTATCCTTCATTCCTGAACTGCATCTATTAACCAGAGCAAAGAGTGGCCACGGAGAGCATTCCTTTCCTCTAGAAGCCCCATGATAACCGGCAGTACATTGATTTCAATGGAAACAGTGGATTATTTCATTTCTCCTGTAGTAGTGGTGCAGGAAATCTGAACACTTGAACCAATGTGTCCCCACAAATTCCCTTCAACTTAACAAACTTTGATCAGCGTGTGTTTGAGGGACCCTTTTAGCAAAAAAGTATTGCCCAAAATGGACAACCTCTTAAATATTCACCGAGATTGCTTGCCATAAAAGCTATATTGACATAAAGCTATTGGTTGGCATTTATTGCCATTTTCCCCAAATGTGTTCATACGAGCAGTGTAATGAAAATCAAGCATGCCTTATCACCACAGGAGTATGTTGGCATGGTGTTGGTTGGTGGTGTTGATGGGTCGCAAGGCAGCAGAGATGCTAGAATGTGATGCGCCAGTGTCATTGAAAGTATTATTGTAAAGAGTGGAGGGACCATGTTTGATCACTTTATGAGCATAGTGTTTCTCTGGAACTAGTCATGGCCCATCCAAGGTGGCACTGGGAAGATCCCGACCCAGGAGCCATCATTGGTAGGGAGTGAGGCTGTGATTTGCCCAATTAAATGTCGGGACACACAAGTACGAGCGTGTAGTGTCTCCCACATTGAACCTATGGTAGAGATTATTTAAAGAGACCTTTCCTGCGCAAAGGTTGCTGTTGTGGGACAGATTGTTATGCTGTGTCTGTGCCCGTGTAGCTTCTGAGGTACGATCAAGAGCTTCCTTTGGTGAGGACCCATGCCAACGGCAGATCTTATATAGATACTGCCAGTAATTGTTCTGTGATCCTGCATCTGAGAAAGGAGAAACCAAGCAAAGTGTGTCACCACCAAGGCATTTGTGACTGTGCAATGTTCATGTCTCTCACAAGAAGATCTCTGTTGGCATTTATTAAACTTGTTGCTACTAGAAAACTAGAGTCTTCTGCCATTTTTCAAGCCACGACACACTTGCCCTTTACCATTAATGCTCATCCTGACGTCACATTATTACAGGTGGCAGTTTTTAAGGTAATTTAATGAAGTAACTTGCTGATTGGTGCTGACATGGCCACAAGTGAATCTTATGGTTGGCAAGGCTGGTGTGAAATCTACTGTTAAAATATAGCTTTGTCTGACCTATTCCCATAGGCCATAGATATAGGGTTGCTGTTGTACACCAGGCCATAGATATAGTGTTACTGTTGCACACCAGGCCATAGATATAGGGTTGCTGTCGCACTCAGGCTCTGTGGCCTAAGAGTAGTAATAGCCCTTATGCCTCATAAGAGGATAGTATTATTGCAATTAAGACTGTTGGGGGTGATTATGCACCGGTGCTTCAGATCTTCAAGCATGTGTACTGACAAGAACTGAAGTTTAAGGGATCAAAGAGTTTGTGTATTTTCCAGTCTTTTTTTCAAATTCCACTATACTATGTGATGTATTTCCCACTGATTTTAATGAGGAAGGAACACAAAATTAATACCTTTTTTCAGTTTACATAGGATTAGTCTCCATTTTGGTGCAATAGTAGAGTATTCTTCATCCTTTCTAGTGATGGGCGGCAGGGGCAATATTCGAATTCGCAAAGATTTGGGCGAATATTCATCATAAATTTGCGAATTGGCAAATATTTTCTTGATTGCGAAAATTGGCAACGTAATATGCGCATATTGCGCATGCAATACAGGCGTCGGTCAATATTGCTACATTTTTCAAGCTGATAGAAGTTTCCTGACACTGGAGAAAATGGTTGGCACGGCAGAACATTACAATAGCTTTATGATGCTCATATTTTTGCGCAATGCATGCAACTTCACATTTTAGCGGGTCTGACTACATATTACTGATTGGTGCACTAAGTATTGTTGTGAACTTGTGACATCACAGCACTATGTCTGTAGCATGTATGTATGGACAGCAGAACCTATCACACTACCTAACACCCTGCACTGGAACCTATCAGCTACACTATATCACTATCGAACCTACACTGACTATCTCCCACTAACTATCTGTATCATATATATAACCTAACTAACTAACTAACTAACTAACTAACTATCTAATGTAATGTGACACAGGAAAGCACAAACTACAGCAATGACACTGCTGTCTCTCTCAGAACTGCAAAAAACTGCAGAAAATGGTGGCTGGGGAGGTTCTTATATAGTAAGGGGTAGGCAACTTTCCTATTGGTTGCTAGGGTTGTTGCTAAGCGCAGACAAAGACATTACAGCTTTCTCATTGGCCAAGAAGCAGGGAGGGATCAAGAGTTCAGAGGGGAAAAAATCTAGAATATTCTCAAATACGAATATATAGCAATATATTCTAAATCTTCGTGAATTCTCGAAGTGGCGATATTCGCGATTAAAATTCGTGATTCGAATATTCACGCCCAACACTAATCCTTTCATTCATGAGAACCCAGCATCCATCTTCATGCATGTGATGTTGGCCTCACAGTACCCTAGTATATGTATTCAGTAAGGTGTGGATATGGCTCTTAGCTATCTTTCTACATCAGTCTGCTATGTCAGATTCCTGTGGTTATGGCACATGGCTCTTGCTTGTCGAGGTTAAGAAGAAATTATTTCTGACTCTCAGCTATATGTTAGAAGCTGTGAAATCCATGAAACACATATTCAAAGCTTATGTAGGTATTAGGTTTTGCATAGTTAACAGCTTGATTTCATGTATTTATGTTTGTGGCTTGTGGTCTCCAAGAAAAAGAAGGATTGGCTCTGAGGGAACAAAGAAAACTTTCCTAATGCTTTTCTAGAACTTTCCTTCCTTAATATGTTAGACTAACTGAACTTAAAAGGGTTGTTTTAAAAATTGATGGATAGCTTATGAATATTAGTTCACTGGAGATCTGAATCTTGGAACCCTCACCAGTCAGATGTTTGAAGGGGCTATTCCATTTGGAGAGCTCTACAGCCACTTCCATGATTACATTGGTCTGCAAGACACAAGACTGTACTCGCCCAATTATTTGTGCTTAGTATTGCAGCATAGCCCATTCAAGTGAGTTGCAGAGGTGCTGGGAGTAGGACCTCCACTGATCTAATATTGAAGGCATATCCTTAGGATATGCTATACATTTTTAAAACCCAGATAACTCCCTAAAAGCATGTGTCCAAATATTGATCTTGTTAGGAAGTATGAGAGTAACTATCCAGACCACAGCCAGTGACTCCCAAAACTGTTACCAGCCTTCCAAAACCACTCTGGATAGCATGGAACTAAGACTACCCCTAGATATTCACCAGAGCCTGCTTCAAGGCAGGATGGACTTGGCTGCTAGGGACCCATCATACGTATGTAGATCTTATAAAAGAATACTGCTGCAAGTAGACAAGTAGCAGACCATTCAGAATGACCAAAGAGGTACAAGCAGGGTCAAAACCAGGAAAATACATGCACGATCAATGCAGAAAATGAATGGTTAATCTAAGGTCAGTTACCAACAGAGGCTATATAAGCAGGAACAGCAGGCACAAGGTAAAATCCCAAAACATGCCATAAATCAGATCACCAGAAATGTCAGAGGAAATTCGCACTCTATAGAGCCTAGAATACTAAACGCAATCACAGGCAAAGATGATAGGAAACAGCAGTTTTAAATCCCTGCCTAGCTCTGGGATTGGATAGAGAGTCAGAAACCTGATTGGCTTGGTTTCCCGTCACTCTGATAAGTTCAGCAGCGGAGGTAGTCTGGTAAGCATAGCAACCTCTCCGAACCGCAATGGAAAGCGATGCGACATGAACTGACTAGTGCACTAATATTATTAAAGGCTGTTATTCATAAAAATAGATGCTCGATGGATAGTGTGCAATGCGCTTGTTTCCTTAGGTTTACTCAGGGGTAGCAGGGGAGGTGTAGTAGGTGGTCACCTAGGGTGCATTGGAGGCCACAAGTTATGGACTTAAACGTAATATTATTGTTTATGCAAGTGTCTGCAGCCTGCAAACTGAAATAGAAGATTTATACTTAGCTGCTCCTGCCGCTCCTGTGTCCACGCTGCCTCCGCTGTCTGCAACTCACAGTCCCTCACCGATTCAGCCAATGACCGGCCTCAGCGGTGATGTGGCCACAAGCAGCACTCCACCAATGAAGCCAGTCATTGGCTGGAGCGGTGCATGTGACCATGCCCATGCACTGCCGTATGTAGATGGAGACAATGGAGGAAGCGCGAAGGACCAGAGTAGCATGAAGCAGGTAAGTATAAATCTTCTACTTCAAGGGGCAGGCTTTGGGCAATTGCTTAAAAAAACAATATTAACGGAAAACCCCTTTAAGAGATCTAGGGTAGTGGGGCGCATTTTGTACCCACTGCCCTTGTGCAACAACAGAGCTTCTGTAGTCCCTGGGTTTCATAGGAACACTTGCCCAAAGGTACCTTGGCAGGCTGATTACAGAAATCTAATCAGTAGAACTCCATACAAAGAACATATTCACCCAGGACCTGCGATCTAAATAGCTACTGCCCAATTTCAACTAAATCTTTAAAGTGGGCCTGAGAAAGATAAAACCTTGACGTCGCCATGTCAAAGTTTAGCTTTATTCTGCAGTTCTTAAAGGGATTTATTGGAGGATAGGTATTACAATCTTGGAAAACCCTTTTAAAAAAGGTTAAAGGGGTTAAAGGCTCAGAGTGGCATGAAAAAAAAGATGTAATCTTCACCTAAACTGATCCCCATCTACTTCCGTTCCAGTCTCTGCTACCTCATCCCTCGTGACATAGAGGGAACGGCTGCTCTTTAGGGGTACGAAGAAGCAGAGATGATCAGAACGGAGGCAGCAGAGGATCAGTGGAGGTGAGAGTGGCTTCTTAGTTTTTATGCCAACTGGCTAACCCCTTTGAGATGTCTTCATATACCTCAAATGCATCTTTTCACACCTGCAATCCTGTTCTGTTGGTATTTGAAGGGCTGCCAGGTTCTGTCTATAAATGTACAAGGTGTGTCTGTTTGCACAAATTCTAACTGCCCCTCCTGGGCCATTTAAAAGAGCAGAGTGAGATATGTGATAGTAGTAGCATACTTGAAATGTGGGTTAGCATTGCAGTTATTTTATTATATATCAATACGCAGTATTTGTTCAACTGTGATAAATGGCACTAAGTTTGGGGGCATGGAAAAGACTGTTATCAATCAGATTCCAGGAAAAAAACCATCCCTATTACTTAATCTCACATACCTCCAGGTCTTAGAACCCTCCAAAACACTGAAATACCAATGTGCATATGTATGGTAATGGGGAGTGTAGAGGTGGCTCACCCACGCCCTGGATACTTTGACCCCTCTGCCATATAAAATGCCACTAGTAATATAAATGGCACATGGTCGGTGGGATCCTTTTACAGATTGGCAATGGCCAAGATGCTTCCAGTTACAATTCTGTGAATGGTAGCAGCTCTCTGAGCTACATTTTGATAATGTTAAAACTTTAGACTTAGCGGCCCTTCGAGGCTAGCCATGACAGCTATATCTCTCTGGCCTACCTCCCTCATATACATCCATGTGTTCTAAATGGGCAAACTGGAGTAAGCTATAGCCAGACACGTCTGCAGCCTATCTCCTCTGAGAACAAAATGATCGGCCATATTGAAATTAAATTTGTCCCGTCCTTCCTTTCACATCTACCAAAGTCAGCCAAATGTCTAACACACATACACATGAAGTCATGGATTAAATCTGCAATTTGGCCCACTTTAATCTGTGTACGGTCACCTTGAAGGGGTTGTCCCATCTTGCACTTTCATGGCCAAGATGGGAATAACAGCAGTAAGTTTAGTTACAGAAACAGTAAGTCGGGTTACGGAAACAACGTAGCTTCACGCCATTCACTGCTATGGGAGCTCCTCAAAAGAGAGCTTACTGTGGTTATTTCCGTTTAAGAACACATAACACACTGATAAGTCTATACCCCCATAACTAGAGGCATCTCGGCCAGTTTGACTTGTTTTGAGTAAAACAGAAGAGCAAGATTATTGTTGTGCAGTTTATCACCCATTTTACAGTCCATAAAATAATGTTTTTGTAGAGCGACGTGCATGAAGGCTGCTCTATAAATTCCACTGTAGAGCCATCTTTGTTTACCTAATCTTACATTGTCCTCTCAGAGGACAAAGAAAAACACTGACAATCGATGTCTTAAAGTGCTGATTGACATTAGTTGGGTCGACTGAACCCACTTTTGGTGGTGTACCAACTTGATAGCAGGTGTTATGGCAAAGCAAGATCAGGTAAGTTGGATTTCAACAAGTTTGATCCTATGTTCTTGCAGGAGCTAAACCACTGCCAGAGGAGTCCAGCAGTGGTTTATTCTTCCACCCATTGAAAAACAACTATCTAAGGTGGATGACCATCCATGGGCCTGTTTATCTTCTATGGGAGTTTGGTACTGAGAGACCAGAGATATTCACCCCACCCATGACAATATTTTGCATAAAAAGTTTAAAAATATGGACGCTTCTCCAAGCACTTACAGCTCGATGATCCACATAACACTTTCTTATTATTATCCATTTTTTAGCAGTTTGGAAGAGCAATACGTATTATTGACTTGAGGCACCTTGGTCCCAGCAGGGTAGGGCCTATACAGAACAAGTGCCTGTCCCCGTACACTGTAGACTATCTTTTTGTTGCACACATCATCAATAAGGACTATGGGACATTAAAAACGACCTAAAGCAGTGATTAACCCTAGCAGTAATGTTTGCCCAATGCTTGGTTGAACCTGCTAATTTTGTCAGGATCTGCAGGTTATATAATGTGTATGAAGCAGTCCAATTATGTCAACCATCATGAAAGAAGGATCTCATATTGGGTTTCAAAACGGGTGTAGCTATAAGTGTGCAGAAGCAGCAATTGCACCTAGCACTTGGTGTCTGAGGAGGACCAAAGACCCCCCCCTGCCATATAAGAAGGTACATGGTAAGGGGGCCCATGACAAATTTTATATAGGGGGCCATGAACTTCAGATTACACCTATGGTTAATATTTTGGTCCCCTGCAAGACAGTCTGCTGACAGAGGTGACTGGCAACAGTCACAGCTAGGCTCTAGCTTTTGGGGGACCTAAATGCCATCTCTCAAATAAGAAGATGCTAGCATTATAAATGGAACATGATAGGTAACTAAGGAGTTTTGCACTGATGGCCCAAAAACTCACACCTCTGGATGTCAACATCCAGAGATAATCTGCCTTTCCCTGTTGAAATAAACAAGCATGCTTGTTAGAGTCAGGAGGGCGAGCTGTGGCTCAAAAGAGTGTTCAACTGACTGCTTATGGCTGGCTTAAAGGCGCTTTCCAGGAATACTAATTTTTCAGTAAGTGCCCACAGCCTGCCTCAGTAAACAGAAGATTCATACTTAACTGTTCCCTGCTGCTCCAGTCTTCTGTTGTTTTCTTATGGAGCCACACGGGCATTGGGCATGGTCACATGCTCGACTGAGGCCAATGACTGGCTTCAGCAGTGACAAAACGGGTGGCTTTCTCCTGTTTTCCTATTGAAAACACACTTTTAGTCAAAGTGAGTGTATATGTACGTGGAGATAGTTGCCAGCCGAATGATTGTCCATTGACATGGGTACTAAGAAATTACCTGAACCATAGGTCCAACTACATTTTGGGGAAGCAGATATGATATTACTATCCATCTTTCTTGCAGTTGGGAGGCTTTAGATCTTCCAGTTCTGCATCTACAGACATGGGTCAGTATTGGGATTGTCCTAAAATAGCTGTCCATCCCCATATGGGCTGTGTAGACTGCATCTTCTCTTAGATGACCTCATACGTGTAAAAGGTCTTATAATGTTTACTTTTCACAAGAGTCTGATGAGTAAGTCTTTTATATGATGCATATCGAAACTGTGCAATATGTAAAAGGTCAAAGAGAAGTAATATTATGTGGTAAAACATCTCCTACAATGTTTGCCTAAGGGCTCATTCACCCGACTGTATGGTCGCCACGCCTGTGTTGCCGACCACAAATAGCCGTTTGAATGCCATATTGCAGTGCGGACCCTTTGACTTGAATGGGTCCGCGATCCGCAAAATACGGCAAAAGACATATTTTACGGTGAGGATGCACAGACCAGAAAGCCCACAGAAGCGCTTCCGAGTGTTTCTGCGGGTTTTCAATTCAAGCCTCCGCTTCGCAAAATATAAGACATGTCCTATCTCTCGCTGTATCTTGCAGATTGCAGACTCTTTCAAGTCATTGGGTCCGCAGTACAGAGTGCACCCGTTCATGCCCGTGCTGCGGACCACAATTGGCAGTCTGCAATGCAAGGGCACCGGCTATGTGAATCCGGTATTGGGGAGGGATATGCTAGTGCCTTGCTCTCATAAACATACATTGTTGGCATTATCTATTTTCATTGTGGTATAACGTGCCTCATTTGTTGTAAGCTGCACTGTAGGGTGAATTATAATCCGGTGTGGAAGTACGTTTCTGAGTATTTAGCGGATGTAACATGAGAGCATGACTGTATACGACAAAAATATAAAAACATCCTGGAAAAAACATACTAAATATTTCTAAAACTGTTTCTATGTCTCAAGAGGAACTGCAGGTATTTAGCATAGGCCCTCCATGGTACAATTGTTTTCCAAGAAATAATTTGATTCTGTGACGCTGTTCATGAGGATTATGCAAAGAACTTGCAAACTCTGATATTATTTAATACTTAAAAGATCATCTCCACATAAAATAGCTAATTTCTGTTTGTTTCTTTACTGATGTAACCCCTGCAGAGAAAGCAATGGGTCTAGTGGATGCTATGACGGTCAGTTAAAAGCAGATTCTCCTGAGGGGAAGTGGACTAAAAATCCCATGAGCACTTGCTCCTCCCTGCAGCCAATATCAAGGGGACCAGGGGGAAAGGCTAAGGAAGGAGGAGAAACAGCAGCCATCTTAGGCTTCTTTCACACTGGCGTTAGGATTGTCCGGAGATGCGGCCACAGCACAGCAAACATGCCGAGAGGTGGCCGGACAAAAAAGGCAGCACACTGCCGCATCTCTGTCCCATCCCCATTAGAGTGAATGGGGCCGGAGCTGACTTTCGGCAGAACCCGTGTGCAAAGGTCAGTACGGATCCAGCAGGCTGTTCCCCTGCCGAAACAGCCTGCTGGACAATCCAAATGCCAGCATGCAGCCAATCAGCAGCCAGCCAGCTCTGTGATGTCACAGCCCTATAAATAGCCTCAGCCATCTTGGATTCTGCCATTTACCAGTGTACTTAGTGCAGGGAGGGACGTCAGCAGGCACTAGGGACACTGTTTGATACAGCCATTAACAGGGTTTATTACAAGGAAATATTTCTACGTCTTATTTGCCCTTGTGTGGTGCAGTTATATGTTCTAAAGCATTTTTTGGCTTGTATTAGTGGGAAAAAAGGGCTTATTAGCCATTGTGTGGTGAAGTGCTAAAATTACAGCCCTTTGTTGTGTATTAGTGGCAAAAAAAAAAAATTTTGCCGATATTTGCTGATCAACGGTGCAGTTATATGTTCTAAAGCCCTTTGTGGCGTATATAAGTGGCAAAAGTAAAATATATTTGCAGTTCAGCAGTGCAGTTATATGTTCTAAAGCCATTTTTGTCGTGTATTAGTGGCAAAAGTAAAATATATTTGCAGTTCAGAGGTGCAGTTATATGTTCTAAAGCCATTTTTGTCATGTATTAGTGGCAAAAGTAAAATATATTTGCTGTTCAGTGGTGCAGTTATATGTTCTAAAGCCCTTTTTTGTGTGTGTTAGTAGGGGAAAAAAGGGCTTATTAGCCGTTGTGTGATGAAGTTAGAATTTTTTTTGGGGTGTTTTAATTTACTTTTAATTTATTGATTTGATCTAACAGTATGTCAGACAGAGAAGTGCCAGGCCCTGCACAGGGGAGTGGCAGAGGCCTAAATGTTTCTGGTGCAGGCAGAGGTCACAGCAGAGTGAGGGGGCATGGCAGCAGGAGTCGATTCGAGAGATCTGAGCTCCCAGTGTCATCTAGCGGTCGTGTCTTGACCACATACCCAGCGGTTCTTAAATGGCTGACTCGATCTTCGACTTGTTCGCAAGTGACATCAAACACCCCCAGCCAAGAGTCAGTGGGTTTGTGAGACAAAACCCTTAGTGGGCATGGCTCGGGAGCAGGCCCTGTGTCCGCACCTGTCCTCAACCTGCCTCTGTCCTTTTCTGTTCCATCAGCCACAGAAGTATTATATGCTGTGGGCTCAGCTCCACTATACAGTGAGGATGAGCTACTAGAAGACAGTCAGCAGCTACTGGCAAGCCAAGATGTGGAGGAGAGATCCGCCGCTTCCTCCACTAGGGGGCAAGTAGTTATGAGGAGAGTGGCGTAGGAGCTGGTGTTCCGAGTGGTCAGGCTCCTGACCCAGAGACGATTGAGGAAGACATCAGGGACGTTCAGACGCTACTTGATGATGCTGATCGCACTTGGGAGCCGGGTGAAGGGGCTTTATCATCATCGGGAGAAGAGGGTGGCAGTTTACCAGTAAGGCAGCAGCGGACCAGCAAGTTGCTAGCGTTGCCGGGAGTCAGCAGGGTGGCAGCAGTGGGAGGTCGGGAGCCAAACGTGCCCAGGGTAGTCCACCCGCTTCGCAGGAGCCTATGTGTCCGGGAAGAAGCGGTGCACGGGTTCACGGAGGCAGCGGCAGTAACAGTCAGTCAGTGCAGGGTTTTGGGGATAAAACCACCTACTCTGCGGTGTGGCAGTTTTTTGTTACTACTACTTGTTTAAGCGTTAAATAGAACAGGTTTTGTTGACATCTACGTGGAATCAGCTGATGATGGTGTAAAAGGAGTGCGCTTCTTCTTGGCGCTAACATCGACCTGTAAGGCTGAGTTCACTCCCCAAATAAGTGAAGTGTGCAGTGATTCTTAGAGCGACGCCTGTCATCTGTATGTCATACAGACTCACAGTATTATTTCACTACCACAGCAGACTCCCTATGCGTGTTACTGTAAGGCACAGTGTTCTACACCACTATAAATGCTCTCTGCAGCCAGGAAATAGCCGTTTTTTAACTAAATTCTCCGCGAATACATTCGGATCAAACCAAATTTGTTCAGAAAATTAACCGAACCGGCCGAATCTAATTTTTGAAAAATTCGCTCATCTCTAGTTTTCTGCATCCGGTCCCCAGTGTTCGGACTGGGTTAATTGCTAGACAGTAGGGTATAGTAAGTGGGGTGCTAGAAGTAGATAGCTAGGAAGTGCATACTGTCTTTATCTTCCAAAGGAGAGTGTGTGACTACCATCACTGCTTCCTGTTACAGATAGCCCTGTTACTCTCTAGCTAACCAGAGGAGTCTGGACCAGCCTGTCTCCATGGCAACCTAACCAACACTGCCAGTGTTAATATTTAGCTTTTTGCAAACAACCTTTAGCAGTGATGTTCTGGGTCACTGTATAGGTAGGCATAATTTGACTATTCTTATGTCTGTCCTACTTGCTGATGGCTGACTGAAATAAAAACATGGCATTCAGTACTAGACGTGGGTTCCTTTGACCCACCCACATCTATACAGAATATGTTAGTAATCATAATCTTTTTTTGTGATCATTGCATACACAGAATATATCATCAGATAGGTCTAATAGGCTACTTGTGAACCATCTCATGAGAGATAGACCCAGGAGGCAAGTCATTGACTCCCAATTGTGCAGTCAATGAAGTTGTCTTCTGCTGAACTTACTTATTGTGTCTGTTGTCATGCCAAGTTCAGGTACCCATATATATTATTCCAAAATTCATCAAAATGGTCAATTTCCACCAAAACAAAACAGTCTGGGGGGATATTAACAATCATTCTAGTTGATTAATGACACACCAGTTCTACTGGTGTCCAGGAATGACTGGAGAACGACCAACCTGTGCCAATGTATCGAAACATTCCAGCACTCCATGGTGCTTCTGTATAAAATGTCAGTTTATTGGCACAACCACCGATCAGCTGTTCCCTGCAGCCTCCAGTGGTTTCTAGCTGTGTGAACACAGCCGGAAGGAAGCACAGCTACAGCAGGTATAGTGACTGTGCTGGGTTACATTCAAGTGAATGGGAGCTGAGCTGCGGAAAACCCGCACGGCCACTACAGTTTGAATGGAGCCATGCTTTTGGCTCCACTCAAGGTAATAGTTCTGGCACCAGAGTCTGCAGGAAATAGCTCATCAGCGGGTGTGCTGGGGTATCAAACCGCCACCGATTTAATATTTTTGACCTATCCTGAGAATAGATCATCAAGATCCTGAAAAACCCATGTAATGATAGTTCCTAAAAAAAAATATGTATGAAAAGAAACTTCTCGCTGTTTGCTACATTATCACTCCTATAGCCAAAGAGGAACATATTAATTCACTCATGAGCTAAGACAAGTAGATGTAACTGAATCTATGTACTAAAATGGAATATTACATCATGGTAGTGGCACAGGATGAGGTGATATCTTCTTGGATCAGGCACACCCAGTTGTTCTTGAGATTCCCAGATAATGTTGATGGCTGATGTGACTCAATACCCTCTACACCTTGTGTATGGCAGCACACCATAGACAGCTCTCAGAAGAGATGGGCCTGGAAATGGCCACACTATGTGCACTTAGTAGGCATGAATTGCTTTGTAATCTGAATCTGGCACGTTTAAATCCATTGGCATAATTATAGTGGATTATACATAATTAGGCCTCTTTCACATGAACGTATACGTTCCATTCCACAATACGGCCACGGAACCAATGCGTTCGTGTGAAAGAGGCCTTAAACTGACGGAATAGCATGCAGCCTTCTGTGTAATCTATAATTATATTGGCTAGACTATTAATGTTATCCTAATTCTTCAGCTTTACTGTTGTAAACAAATGAAACCATTCATGATGACAGATGTGGGCCACCACCACCGAGTCCTATCATAGGATCCCCATTACCTACCTCCACTATGCACCTGGGCTGTACAAGGCATGTAGTATAATCTTATATCAGTGGTAATAGTTCAGAGCATAACCTTGTAATGGGGACCAGTTTGACAAGTTAATGTCAATGAAGTTCTTAACAAGTGTGTAATAATTTAAAAAATATCCAGCACGCTATAAAGAATTGTCAGAAGATTTCATGAGTGAGGGTCCTTGTGCTGGGATGCCAGCAGGTGCTTTGATTTGAGGGACCATAAAAACCTCTGCATGACCATGACTTTATTGAAATCAATGAGAATGACAGAATCCTTTCAGTCAATGTAAAGGGCATTTGGGTCATCTAGTTGGTGGGGGTTTGGTTCCACGGCTGTAACCTAAAATACTGCACATCATGTTGTGTTATGGTTTACACGCAAGAAAAGAACCCAAGGAGGACACCAATATGGTGCCAAAGTAAGTTTTTCTTGGCATAATTGTGTCTGGTAGCAGACTTCAGCAGTACCTTGATCCATTCTTAGCTTTTTCCCTTTTCTTTAGTTCCATAGGACCAATATGCTCTCCATCAATAGCGTGAAGGGCTTTCTATCTCCAGAGATATTGAGATGTTAGGAATCAAAACCAAGGGATGGCAAGGTTGCGTGAATAGGCCCTGGGATATCTTGTCCACACATGGAATAATGTGATAGCAGGAGCCAACATCAAGGAGCCATTTTTTTTTCCTTCAGTGTAGGACCATCCATAGACTTGAAGATATGTAGGAAGCATATACTGTCTAATTTTTTGCCAGGTCATTGTAACATGTACGTCCAACGTATACTATACTGTGTGTCTGTCATGACAATACGTTTTCCTAGTCCGCTGTGGTCCTACCTAAGTATTCACAGTCACTCTGACAGAAATGTTTCCATGTCGAGGAATGTTACCTATGAAAAGCTCTGTGTGTGTACCTGTCAGACAGTCCCTCCTACCCTGCGTCAGAGCTCAGCTCATATGATTTGCTACCTCTGGATGCCAAAACAACTTTAGCATAGGGCTGGAATTCAAAACCACTGCATTCACGAGGCATTAATCTTCAAAGAGCATCACGGACCTACCTTTAATCAACGTCTTTCTGTATGTGATCATCATTCTTGTTTGTCTCATGATTTATACATGGATTTTTATTTGACAGTTCGTCAATCTGTTAATAACTATGTAGAACCATAGACAATTCAGCAATTTTTGGTATGTGCTGCTACCATTGTTTCGGGTTTTGCTCTGTGCAGCGCAGCTTTAACCCATCAGTGAACCTCAAGCAAAGATACAGTGTTATGGGTGGGCCCCTAACGTGACGCAAGGTCATGATATGGTACAAAATTTCCTCCATTTTTTTTACACCAGCAACCAGTTGAAGGGGTATTCCTAGCTCAGCTATACCCTAAAAGTTTGATAGCAATCTATCCAACCCGCAACAAGAACCGGGCCTCATTTGTCTGCTGCAGTATATGGAGAATGCATGCCTCTTTCCATTCACTTCTATGGAAGTTCCTAGACACCCAAACAGTCGCTGTGGATATGCATTAAATGTCTGAGGTGCAAATACCCATTTAAACAGCATTTCTATAGAGGGAGAAGAGGTACTAGCTGCACCTGGGCCTTGATACCTATATTGGTCTAAAGGCATGTCTACCTCTTTTCATGGTGTAGTAATCCAGCAGTTCACTACTAAATAGTTAATTTTCTGCTAAGCTAATGGTTATGTACGGGCAATAAGTGCTTAACACTGGCAGTCTTAGCCTAGTTTCCAGGGTGATGGGCTGGTCCTGCCTTTTGTTAGAGGGAGTCTTAGCTGAGCAGACCTGAAGACAAGACCTGCATATGTGAGCTCCTGAGAAGTAGGCCCGAAGAGAAGCCTGATCCAGGAAAACACCATTTCTGTGACTGAAAGCTGCCAGAAAGCGAATGAACTAAAGAACTACCCCTAAGGCAAAGAGAAGGGACATTTAACTAAGGTTTAGAACCATGAAGACTGTGCAGGATTCAGACGATAAAGTACCATACATTTATGGCGATAAGACTATACTGCTGTTGTAAGGGTATATGGCTTCAGAGCCCCCCACACTTTGAGATGGACTGGCTATATGAATCTAAGATCTGCACTCCTCAGACTGGGAATTGCAGAAAGAGTTAATGAGAATGGAATTGTATGCCTGTGGTCATTTGGGAAGATTGCAAACTGAACTTGGAGTGAGACTCAGGGAGGATTACCACCATCATTGTTGATGCCTATACACAACTATTGGAAAAAAGCCTACTCTTTGATATACATCAGGACTGTGCAGAGGCAGATTGAGAACTTAAAATGGCCCTGGATAAAAACCTAGAAGTAGCCCCTAGGGAAAAAAGTGTGCACCCTCCATTTAAGTGAAGATAGCCACCGTGAACCATCACCACCCCTATTGGTGCCACTACTACCAATCCCCGACCCCAACTCCTCTGTGGGTCGATGCAGTGGTCTAGGCTTATTTACCAAGGCTGAGACCTATCTTGTGATGTGCAGCTGCACTGTTTGCCTATGAATGTAGCATTCCAGACTCTGTATTTTACTATATTTAATGCTGCTAGGAAAGTCTAGTTACTCTTTAAGCCATTTATGGTACTTGGAATGACAGCTGCACACTTTATGTGACTACTGTATAGTAAATTATATATAACCTGTATACTTGACATAGTTTCACAGTATTTAGCTTCACTCAAAACAGTTGATGATCTACCACTGCTCCGCCGTTACAAGCTAGATGGCATGCAGGTAAACAGTCTCAAGAGTGCCGTGACCAGCTGATTTATAGGAGTTGGACTTTTGGCAATCTGATTGATGACTTATCCTAAGTAGAAGTCATCACTGTCATCACACAGCACAAGCCCTTTAAGACTTCTGTGAGCACACAATCCTCTGGATCTCTAGTGGGCCAGTCTGAGCCTGTAACAAACCACAAAGTATATAAATGGCCACAGCTTGGGTCAGTAGCATAATAACAACAATCAAATAAATATAAAAGTGATACCATACATTCTATCTATCTATCTATCTATCTATCTATCTATCTACCTATCTATCCATACATACACTCACTGACAAAAAAATAACTTAAACTTACCAAAAAGGAGTTGCCAGAACCTAATGAAATGTTGATATAATGATGATATGTGTAAGTTATAATATTACAGTGAAAGGATAAGTTAATTGGGAAAAACTGTACAATTGAATGGAGTCTCTAGTGCCCTGTTAGGCCTCCTCTAGCCTGGATACAAGATGATATATGGTTGGGCATGGAGGCATACAGCTTCTGTATGGTATCCTGTAGCACATTTGCTGGGCCTGTAGATCCTGCAAACTTTTAGGTTGTGTCCCAGACATTCCTGGGAAACACTTGCTGCGTGTGGGCAAGCATTATTCTGCTGAAAAATGCCAGTTTGAAGCCCTGCCATGAGAGGCAACACACGTGGCCGCAATATGTCCTGCACAAATCGCTGAGCTGTTAGTGTCCTTCATATCACTATTAGACCATCACTCAGAACATCACACCAGCACATGGGGCAGTGTTTCGCACCACAGCAAAGCCAGGATTGAAGCTTTCACCACAAAGCCACCATGCTAACCCAACCATCACTGGATTTCAAAGAGAACCTGAGCTAAAGAGCTAAAGACTGAACAGTTACAGTGTGTAGTATTCCAGGTTTCTTCTTCATGACACCTCTGCAAATTCAATGGCAAGGCATGTAATGGACGCAGTGATACCAAATTTACTTCTGCTAAGTGCCTGTAAATAATCCGGGCAGTGACAGAAATGTGTAATGAAAGTGCCACCTTTGTTTGGATGGTGGACAACAAAAGTGGGAGCTGCTCATGCTTGTCGGCAGATCAAACGATCTTCTCTACTGATGGTCTGTCTGGGCCATCCAGTGCCTGTTTGCTGTGTGTACATGCCCTCACATAACCACTGCTCCCAAAATCTTCTAACAGCTAGGTCAGACCGGCCTAGATGACAGACCATTTGTCTGCATATCTAGCAGATCTCTCCCCCAGAGGTACACTACCTGAAAGTAGCCTCTGAGATCCTCCTTATAGGGCAACAGGGAAAACCATTTTGCACTTGTGGCAAGACCCAGTTTCTAATCAGACCACACCGATAACCATTGATATATCTGCCTGAGACATAACTGCATGCAGAGTTATGCACATTACAACTTTTCTATCTGGGTGCTTCATTTTTTTTTGTTAGTGAGTAACAAAGTCATTGTTCTTTAGTGAGTTGGTTAAAGAACAGTTAATGTTCTGGCACAGTTAATGATTGATCATTCAGTACTACACCCTGTCACCACCTTCTGCTAATTTTACAGTCATTGCAAAATTATCTGTTAATTAAATATCGATTCAAAGGTGTGATCCAACCAAAACAAGCACATCCAGCTGAAATATGCTATAGTAAAAACGGTCAATAAACACTACAAATAACAAATCTACCCTCCGCCATGGAAATGGAATTCAGCACCCCCAACAATCTACACCCATCAACAATGACATTGCAACACCAAGAAGGACAAGCAATAAGGTTCTGAAAATTGAGGAAGTAGCAGGGGTCTTCGGGTGATCACATTTTCAAGCACCTAGAGCCAATCTGTGTCACGTGGTAGTGGCATAATAGCCAGATTAAAAGCAAAGTTTTTTAGCCATATGAAACCTCAAAAATTTGATCTAGTCATGCGGGATGATTGTGTGATGCCTCTTGGGCATTGGCGTGCTAGTTGGCGTCACTTATCACAAACTGAGAGGGACAGAATCTTTGAACTAAGAGACCATGTGTAACACCCCAGAGTGGTGTTACCACTCCTGTACCCTGCTACTATCTCTAATGGGCTAACAAAACGTCATCTTATGTATTTTGTTCAGGTCCTCCACAATGTGCATTCCTAATATCTTTATGCAACTGTTATGTTCATGTAATGTGCCTGGTTCACCAGCAGATGGCAGCAAACACAGCAAAGCTGTACTTAGGTAGAATTAAACTCTCCATTTCATTCTAACCCTCCTCTGCAGAGAAGTGGGCTAGTCCTACTTCCTGCAGGAAGGGTGGGACCAGTTCCAATTAGTTCTAGCTTACCCTCTGCAAGGGAAAGGGTGTGCAGGGGGACGTCTCTGCTGGACGTGCTCATGCCAGCCAGAGCACCCTAAGCTCTGGTGGCCATGGAGGCAAAAGCCTAAAGTCTCAAGAGCCAGGTGATTAGTTCCTTGGCTGAAGATAAGTCACACTACAGAGTGAAGTGCAGCAAAAAGAAGAAGCTGAGTTATCCAGTCAGCCTGTCAGTACAGCAGTGAGAGAAAAAGATATAGCAAAGTTGAGTTTGCCTGCCAGTTTAATGCTAAAGCCTGCTGGAACCAAGACAAAACCTGTAAACCGTTTGAATAAACATTTATTCAAGTAAAGCTGCCATTTAACTTCATATCAAGGTCTGGAGCCGAAGCCTGGGGTCCAGCCGTATCCAGGTCGGAGCACCGTGACACATAAAGAGACAGATAGGCTGCACTGTACCGCTCGGCATTCCTACTCAACCTGGGTCACGATATAGAGGGCCCTAGGGGAGGCAGCCCATTTACCTTGGTTTATCACTGCGGCAGATCGCTACGTTACCAGGCCGAGATAACAGCACTGTTTAACATTGTGTGTCCCAGTGTTGGAAGGTGGGAAGTACAACGAGAAACTGCAATGACTGCAGGAAGAGGTACACAGCGGTGAACCTATGTACGGACAGATCATCTGATTAGAAGTATGGCATGTGGTGATCGATTCAGTGCTGCAAGTGAAATTGGATGTCACATCACAAGCCTAGGTGGCTAAACAGTGTTTACATAATCCATCAGAAGGCGTTTGCATGACATCGGGCTATAGGCCAGATGTCCAGCCACAGGTGTTCCATTGACCTTACACCACCGCTCTCAAAGGCTATCATGGTGCACAGTAAGATGTCAATGGAGGCTGAAATGGAGGTCTGACCTTTTCAGCGATAAGTCCTGCTTTTGTCTTGGATACAATGATAGCTGGAGAGTGGTTTGGAGACCAGGTGGGAAAAGACAAGAAGAGGCCTTCACAAGGGAATGTCACACCAGTCCTAGTCCATAAAGATTATGGTGTGGAGTACGTAAATGTACGGTAGCTGGACCCCTCTAGTCTTCATTTCAGGTGCACTAATAGCTCAGCGTTACATTGATTTGGCCGTGGAACCCATAGTACTGCCATTTCTCCAGAGCTGTTTTCCAACAGGACAACACCAGACTGCATGTTCCCTGTGCAACTGTGAGCAGCCTGCATGGCCTAAACATGGTTCCATGGCCTGAGGCATTACCAGATTTGAATCCCATCAGGCACATCTGGGATGTCATTGTTCAGCAATTGCAAAGCGAGCTGCCAACAGCGGATCTTGATGATTTACGTGTCAAAGTGCATTCAGCGTGATATAACATTCCTCAGACAGCCATTAATAACTTCATTGATAGCATGCCAAGGCGTTTATGTGCGTTTATTTCTGGATGTGGCACTCTAATACTTAATATTGATTAAATCGAGATGTTTACAATATTTTGTTTCCATTTTTGTTATCATTTATTAGCATTTAGTTAGCATATCATGAACATGTCTATCGATCCCATGATTTCCATAATTCCATGACTATTTCTTCTTCGTGTTGCATTTTCAGTGGTGAGGAGTGTAGAAATTGTTTGTCAGTTCCCTGGTTTATAGTGTTAAAGACGCTTATACAGCATTGGACTGCACTAGGTTTATTGTCATCACAAACAATCAGTAATCTCGTCTTCTGGGCCTGACAATGTTTAGAGTTTAATTAGAGACACTGATTCATTGTTTTAGTTACCATAGCCATTATTTATGCCATTGAAAGTAAGCCGAAACATACATTTTGCAATTTGCGGGTCACAAAACCAAAAAGATTACAGACACATATTATCACCCATATGTACTATGTAATGATATCATAGACCTGGCTACACAGAGAAATCCTTAATTATATACCATGACAGAGGCTTCATGCACATGCCAGTGTCACACGAAGACTGGGTGGAGGGACACAATGTCTTGTGGAATTTGCAGAAAAAAGCTTTCATTTTAAATGGAATCTGTCAGCAGTTCTGAGTCTTTAAAACTGCTGACAGCATTTTATAGGTGACAGGGATAGAAATGAAGACATACTTAGAAAGATGGTCATGTAGATTGTATAACAGGAATTAAAGCTTTCATCTGCCTGGCACCATGGGCACAAGTGTCCAGAAGTTAGTCTCTTCATGTTCAGTGCTTTGGGACCGCTGCCCTGAATATTTCCCAGCCCCTACCCTCTACTCTGAGTGATGGCTCAATCAGTCTTCTGATTGGATGGTAGTGCTCACAGCAGAGGGCCCAAAAAGTGTGTGCAGAGGGCCCAGGACACTGAAATGAATGGGACAACCTTCAGGACATTTATGACCATCGCTCTAGGTATGTCTGCCCTTTTCTCCCTGCCATCTTTGTATTGCTCTCCACATTTTTTAGAGCCCTGGGCTCTGAGACTCCTTTAACATCTTAGCAACCAATGATCGCATATGTGAAGTCTGATCCATGCATGGTGGGTGCCGGCTTCGTTACAGAATTGTGTTCACTGACAGCAGCTGGGATCTGAGTGGCTCCAATCCTGGCAGTTTAACTAATCAGATGCCGCTGTCAATAGTGAATAGTGCACCAACAGTCAATAGTGTGCTCCTTCTTTCCTCCAATCGGCATAGCCACAACGTAATCATGGACAGCTGATCGGCTGCTATGGCAGCCGGAGATCTTCTGAAGGTCCCCAGAATACAAAAGTATTGCTGTAAATATTACAGGTTTAAAGGCGTTGGCCACTTTGTGGCTACTGTTGACCAATGTGTAGGTAAGATGACTATATGACACTTACTAATATAGCCTTTGTTGATACTCTTTGCAGTTTGCTTTATGCCATAAGTCATGTCACCTTTTGGGACAAATTTTCTGTGCTGTCCGCTTAAAGGTACTGTCCATAAGATGGCTGCTGATGGAGGGTCATGTGACCAAACACATCAATCAGCCTCCTCTATTCTAACACACTGCACCAAACTTCCAACAGCGCAAGTGCAAACCATAGGTGAAATGTATTGAAATGGAGGAGACTGAGTGATTTGTCTGGTCACATGACTCTCCATCAGCAGCCATTTTATGGACCGGACCTTTGTGCAACAAGGGTAAATATAGAAACTGGACTTCGCTGTGCAGAAGCCACAAGGCTGCTACCCCTTGAGGTGGTCCCTGTATGGTTGGCAGCTGACCCACGGGGTCAGAGATACCAGTGTGTGGGCAGGCAGAGTACCAGGGTATCCATAAGACAAGTCTGAGGTCAGCCCAGGCGGCAGTAGGGTAATCTAAGAAACAGGCTAAGGTCAGGGCAGGCGGCTAGATGTCAGAATCGGTAGTCAGGCTGGAGTGCGGTACATGGGTGCTCAGACAGCGAATATACCTTTGCTGGTTACTAGAGACTAGCAAACCTAAAGCTCACGCACCCTCTCACTGGGGAGGGTGCCTAAAATACTTAGGGATGTCCAGCCATTGGCCAGGAAAGGATTTTGACACATGGCGCTGGCCCTTAAACAGGTAGAGAACAGAGCATGCCTGGGTGCCTTTAAAGTAGATGCATAGGCAGAAGCCTGCAGAGGGTGCCAGTGGCCAGGAAGAGGAGCGGGGCTAGTCACCAAGGCCCTTTCCTACAAGTTAAATAAACAATTTAGGTTGCTACATCTGAATCTCTAAAGATAGAGATTAGCATTAGAAGCAGTTTGCTTGATTTGTCTTGTGTTGTACAGGTTGTTGTTTTTTCTGCTTTCTATATCTGAAACACTGATCCAATGTCATCTATTCCCAGGGTCATTCAGTGTTTTTAAATGTATTCATTGGCTTAGTTATTGATACTGAATTACCATATATATTTTTATGCGATATATCAAAGACTTCTATAAATAATATTGCTATACGGAGGACTTCATGAATTAGGCAAGACCAAATATTCTACCAAGTTTGAAGTGACACTTACTATAAAATAGGAGCCTCATTTACTTGTATGGACAATTGAGAATTTTATGGACTATTCTATAATTTTTCTTATTTTTATTTTTAAGAAACAATTTTATATCACTTTTTTGCCACATTTTCCTATACACCTAATTCTCATACCCCTGGCACTATACCACACCTCCACATTCAAACATCTTAGATACACAAAAATCCTACCCTACTTATCCTACAAAAATTCCACTTTTAAACATATCTTAGTTTTTTATCTAGAAGTATCTCTAATAAATAAAACTACTTTTTAACCCCAAATAAGAGTGTGTCTGCTAATTTCTAAACCTTATACTGAATTGCATCGACACTACCTGTTGCGGGTACTGGTTCTCCTTGTGGTCATCTGTCTAGTGTTGGAAGTTTAATAGGCAATGCTCCTCAAGAAAAAAGTGTGAAAATAAATTCCCCTTCTGAAGGAGGAACACTTTGGGGGTAATTTATTTAAGACTAGTGTTTTAGACACCAGTCTTAATAAGTCCCTGTGCTGGTGGTGGATCTACCAAAGTTATGTAGAGGCGTTGGCCTCCACAGGTTTTTGTAATCTTTTTATCTTTTTTGTATGAAAAAGCAATTTGTGCCCATATTTTCTTAAAATTTCACATTTTACCTGTGGTAATGATTAATAAATGTGCAGTACTGACCATCTTTTTTCTACACAATTAGGAAGAAGATCACTTAACTTGAAAGTCAAAATGAATGCCTCACCTCGGTATGTACTATACCTGCATTTATTATTGGTTAAAATTAGAAACCTAACTACTTGTGCAATCGTGTTTAGAAATTTTGAAGTACCGTATGTACTGCGGCAATCGATAGGCACTCTGTGTGCCCCCATATGGTACCTCCAGCAATGCTTCTAGGGCAGAACACCTCCATAACATGCCAAGTCAGTGGTACCTTGGTGACTGAACTAAAGTAATAAAACTTAGGTGAACTTGGGACCTTTGGTGCACCAAATTCAAGAGTTAAAATATAGTTACAGAGGGGCTTAAAAGTTTGTGAACTCTTCAGAATTTTCTATATTTCTGCATAAATTTGACCTAAAACTACATCAGATTTTCAGAAGTCCTAAAAGTATACAAAGATGACCAAATCAAACAAATGAGTCAAAAATATTATGCTTGGACATTTGTTTATTGAGCAATGCGATCAAATATCACATGTCTGTGAGTGACAAAAGTATATGAACCTTTGCTTTCAGTATCCGGTTAATTCCGGATCTGGCTTTGCGGCAAGTGTTCAGGATTTTTGGCCGGAGCAAAAACCGCAGCATGCTGCGGTATTTTCTCTGGCCAAAAAACGTTCTGGTCCTGAACTGAAGACATCCTGATGCATCCTGAAAGGATTTCTCTCCATTCCGAATGCATTGGGATAATCCTGATCAGGATTTTTCCAGCATAGAGCCCCGACGACAGATCTCTATGCCGGAAAACAAAAACGCTAGTGTGAAAGAGCCCTTACTAATGTATTGT
This sequence comes from Bufotes viridis, assembly GCA_033119425.1. Lineage (NCBI taxonomy): Eukaryota > Metazoa > Chordata > Amphibia > Anura > Bufonidae > Bufotes > Bufotes viridis. The sequence goes on along the minus strand of CM065590.1, from coordinate 481,863,503 downwards.
GATTGTCCATATTGTCTCCTTTGATGGCCTGACTTGCCTACAGATGGAGCTACCTGATGGCATTACTAGTTACCAGTATTTGCATCATCGTAGATTTGATGCTATGTATATTAGTGATGCCAGTGAAGGTTTTCACTTCTCAAAATCATGGTAGTGTAGAGAAAAGTTCAAAGTGCTTTTCTCATCTGAGACATTTATGGCATATCGGTAGGATATGCCATACATTTCTGACTGGTGCGGGTCCCACCTCTGGAACCAGCTCCTTTTTCCAAGAGTGAGATCCTGCTATAAATGGAGAGCATGCCATATATGCATAGCATTCACTTCTATGTACAGCAGCTCCCACCCCGGCCACCTCGTATCTGCACTGCAGCAGTGGCCATAACGAGGAGTGTGTAATCAAACCAGCAACCTTTACTTTTGCTTAGCCACCAGTAACAATTTAGCAGTTTAACCCGCCATTTCCACGTGCCATATGGCGCAACTTCTAACCACATATGATCTTGACATCCTCCTGCCCGTTGCCATTTGCTTTAACTCCCGGCTTTTGTCCTTTATTGTGCTTCTTTGTTGTTTCATGGAATTAATGATACAATTGTAGAAAATTTGGCAGTTGTGATAACAATCTGCCTAGATCTTATCTTCCCCTTAATCTAGTCTAAAGCTGCATGGCAGGTATAAGGAGGAAGATACAGAAATGTGAATAGAGGGTGGGAGTGGGACTTGCACTCAGGCCAAACCACTCCAGCTGGATTCTTTTGGGTTCCCTTACAACAACATTTCCGGTCTAGTGTTTTCTCTTTCACATTCACAGAGTATGAAATCAGGCTGTCCTCCTAGAAAAACTATGAATACTCCATTCATTTGCCTCTGTATGTTACACTATACATGAATGTCACATACGTGATGTCATTCCCCAATGTTTGCCATATTATAGAGATATTGCTTCTGGGACAGAGTCCAGTGGCTCGTGGAGGTGCCAGCGTGCATGCGGCACTGACGTAATACACCCTCTGTGCTTGTATCACTGGATAACAAGAAATGGGTGACAAACCATATACTCTAAGACCTCTATTGGAGGCTGTATTGGTTGCCGCTAAGCTTTCCAAGAAAAATATATCATTAAGAAGCAACTGAATAGAACTGATCAGCTTGACAGAATTAAAAAACCCAGGAACCCCTTATTTATATTTCCTTTTCATGTTAAGTATAAAATCTCTGCAATATACTGACATACGTGCTAGCATCCACTATAGACGGTCAGTGTATCATTATTCTCTATATTACTAGTCTGATCATTACATTCTAATATCATTTTCTGTTCTCTTTCAGACTAAATGGGGTGTCAAAACCCAACGCCAAATCCATATATGGTGAGTCGAATATTAGCACTGAGGAGCCTGTTGTGTTGGCAGCCCCAATACCTGGGCTAATTAAAGGAAATGTGTTATCGGAAATTGACCTATTGTTCAAATCGAGTTTTTATGCTGAATATGTTTAAAAAAAAAATTATGTTGGTATGTTGTAATTTTTCATGCTGCTATCTATATTTTAAAAAAAAATATTTTAAAAATACGAAAGTCCTGCGGTTTTCGCATTGTCCACTAGGCCTAATAATAGCTGCTGTTTGCAGATTCTATCCTCTCTGGTTAAATAGGTTGTTCAATAAAGATCCCTGTCCATATGGCATTTTAGGTTATGGAGGTCATCCCCCATTTAGGGTTATGGTTGGCTTGAGCCAACCTTGTATTACTGGTATGATAGCAGTTCGTGCCCACTGCCGCTCCTCTCCTACTGGTGGGCATGACCGCCACCTTACTCACCCATTCCATAGCTACAGAACTCCGGAGACTTGGTCTCACCATCGTCTTCCTGCCCTGTAGTCCCAGGCGCTGGGGTAGCGATGCACCTTCCATGCAGGCTGGGGCCTGCTTCCTGTTAGCAATGCCTCTCTCTGCCCATAGGGTACTCCTCAATCTTTCCCAGCCAATAGCTGGTTACCCTGGGTTAATTTATGCATCTTCCCCTGTGGGAAGTTGCCTGAGCAATACGTTCTAGTACCCTAGTTTCCTCCTAAGGTGTGCCGTATTCATTTGGATGTTCCATGTACCTTCCTCCGCTTTTTCTCTGTTCTGACCCTGATATGACTGTTTCAAGAGGTAGTCGTCTAGTGGTTCCCCTGCAGTGAAGTGTAGATCTTTGTATTGGGATAAAGGGTGAACAACTGAGGAACCATTTAGATAAGCACTTAGGAGTAGCCACAAGCCAAATCTGTTCAAGTGACGCAGTGAGTCTACTCCTGGTCCTTATAATTACAAGGACTGCCACTCATCTGAGTAGCCACCACTCATCCGAGTAGCCACTAGGCGTTTCCTCTGCAGGGGAAATGCCTGGCTGGCCGTGACTTTCCATAGCATGATCAGCTGTTTGCTGGGGGGTGCCAGGAGTAGATGCCCAAAGAGTTTCAATTTGAAAGGCGGATGTCTCTCTGACAACTTCTTTAATATAGGGTAGCCCTAATAGGAAAGATGCAGTGTCGGACTGGGGTGCCTAGGGCCCACCAGTAAAATTTATTTTGGGGGCCCACTGTAAAGCTACATGTGAATATTAACCACCCATACAGTGGTGGCAGCAGCAAGATTCTACAATATGATTATTGGCGGCCCATGCAGTGACTTTGAGAGGGAAGGTCTCGGGGAAAGAGGACATGGCTAGCCTGACTCTATATCTAAAAGTCATCTCAGCCACCCAATGTGTCTGTAATAATAAACTGGGTGCTTTGTTAAATAATGTCCCCAGGTTTTTATAGTGCTGTCAGTGTACTGTGCAATGTTCCACTTGTAAAAAGGTTGAGGAACTAGGGACCCACCTTGCTCAGGGGCCGGGGGATTCCCCTGTTTCCCTGTGGGCCAGTCCGAACCTGGACATATGTTGTCTTGATGAAGTAAACCCTCTTGTGCAATTACTAACCAAACAGAAAATTGAGATTTATGCTTTTACTTTAGCTTTACATTGACGATAGTGCGGTTTGGTGGAGTTCTGTCCATATCCATAAGCAAAAAAATAACCTCCTTTGTAAAGGGTCAGTTACTAGAAAATCTAGACTATCGTCTGCTAGTCACACCTGTCATAGGCATGGATCTAACGTCTATAATCATGGTAGCTACAGGTGGTACAATGCACAAACCCAACTGCTTTTCATTTCCACAATGTGTAATAAGCAGAAGTAATGGGGTGGAGGACGACCCAGGGTTCCCTAAATCTATAAGTCCATTGTGAACCAGAGTTGTTCGAAATGGCCATATGAGAACAATGGGGACACTGTAGAAGGCTCTTAATTTAGGAGATTTCTAGTAACTTATAAAAAAAAAAAAGGTATTCCGATGCTTCCACTGGTGCAGAGAGAAGAGAAGAACCACTTTTGGTGGAATTGGGCGTCCCTAATGCCCTGAGATAAAAGGATATTCGCCCTGCTTTAATACATACAAATGTGTTTGATTTGCAAGGTTGAACAATTGTCCAATGTGTTTTGATAAAGCCTAGGATGATTCTACTGTGGTGAACACCAGATTCTTCAAGGACTTGAACCACCGAACTCATCTCATCGATTCGGGTAACAGATGAGTTCTTTTACTACATAATGCCAAAATGGCCAGTTGTAACGGGGCATCTTTAGAAAGCTAAGCTCCAGTTGCAAAAGGACATGCTGGTGGTTTAGTGATCCCAAGCCTAGTTTGAGAATCATCCCCGCATTTTCTATGATTACAGTTTCTTAAATGAGGGCCTAAGTTTTTAAAGGGGTGTTTCTACCCAGCCAGCAAGTGTGATGAAATCATAAAGTATATATACTTAAAGGGGTTGTCCAAGTTATATTTATTGATGACCTATCCTCAGGATAGGTCATCAATATCAGATCGGCGGGGGTCCGACACCCGGCACCCCCGCCGATCAGCTGTTTGAAGAGAAGGCGAGCGCCGTGCCAGCGCTGCCTCCTCTTCATTGTTTACCTACTCGCCGTTGCATCTGCAGCGGTGAGCAGGTGTAATTACACCAAAGCCGTTCTATTCATTTCAATGGGATGGCTCGTTTCTATACAAGTGTATACTACAGAGCCGTCCCATTGAAATGAATGGAACGGCTTGGGTGTAATTACACCTGCTCACCGCTGCAGATGCAACGGCGAGTAGGTAAACAATGAAGAGGAGGCAGCACTGGCACGGCGCTCGCCTTCTCTTCAAACAGCTGATCGGCGGAGGTGCCGGGTGTCGGACCCCCGCCGATCTGATATTGATGACCTATCCTGAGGATAGGTCATCAATAAATATAACTTGGACAACCCCTTTAACCATTTTATCCTTCACCACATTCAGTGCCACCACTCTGGTCCTCCCCAGTGTGCTGTGTTTGGTTGTATAAATTACACGCCTCTATACTCCATGTGACTGCCACAGCCAATCACCAGCCTCAGCAGTTAGGTGCTATATAGTGTATACTGCTGAGGCCATTAATTGGCTGCAGCAGTGTCCATTGTATAAGGTTATGTCATTGCTGCAGCCTAAAAGATAACGTCATAACTGCAGGAGCGGGGAGGATCAGTGGTGGAATCGTGGGGATGAAATAGGTAAGTCTACATTCTTTTATTATTTTATCACAGTTGCTGTCATGGGGGGATTTTGTTATTAAGTTGACAACCCCATTAAACCTTTAGCTTATGTGCACAAGGGATTCACATCATGTCAGAATGAGAGCAGGATCAGGCAGGGATAGCTGTGCTCCAGTCTGACAGTGACCAGAGAGAACACTTCTCCGCACACTATGAACATTCACCTGGAACAATGTACACCCGTTGTCTTTACAAACAGATATGACATTCAGTCTACATGTTACCAGTTACCCTGACAAAATCTGGGGCTCAGGCAACGGGACAAAGTTGGTCATACATCATGTAAAATGGACTATATAGGGGGAGATCACAAGCAATGTATAGCACAAAAAAAGATTTTTGAGCACATTGGCTATTTTCATTGGGATGAACCAACTTCTTCCTTTTGTCATGAGAACCCAAATATAGATACACTTACACGGACATTGAGTTCAACCATTCTTTGCTGGGTTGTCCTCTACTGCAGGTGACAACGTGCATGACACTTTTAATAAAAATAATAAAGCTCATTATGTGCCCCTGTGCGGTATTACCTTATAGCACTGAAATGTTTTGGCTTCTTTAAAAAAAATCTGCAGAAGATATATGTTTTAGTAGCTTCTTCAGCTCAAGGCTTCCTAGTGAATTATTCTGGTTCTGTTTATCAACCCCCCCAAAATTTTACAGTGTAGTGACAGATGGAGTTCGTGCCCCAGTATGAGACTGGTCTCATCCATTGCCAGCTTTCTACATCAGAATTGCACCGTGTGTAGGTCCAGAGTTCAAGATGTTGAAGACAATAATTGGTTGCTGGTACAGTGTACCAATTATACGGTCTTGAAGTGGCATCACTTAAAGGATGTGTATCATCCTGTCTCCATGGGAGCATCTTATATATGGGGTCTGACTACAGGTACCCCCTCCACCAATCATGAGAACAGGGGTCCTGAGTCCCTTAAATGAATGGAGCGCTATACTCGACCAGCGCTCCAATGATTTTGTGTCGCAGTGCCATAGATAGCTGCGTTCTGTAGTCTCACAGATCAGATGCATATCCATAGCCTGCAGAAAGAGCATAAGGTAATATCTTAGTACAAACCCCTTAACTCATAGAGGAACCTCCTGAAGTAAGAAGAGACTTCCAGAGTCCTGAAGGCATTAGCAAGTGTCCTGCCAGATGTTTTAATACAGTCAAGGCAAGCTTCCAGCTGACATATCATTTCTTGCTTCTGTGTCTTACATGAAGAAGGGACACTATAGGCCGCCAAAGGTGTTTTTAGTTGAGACTTGACCAATAAACATTTTGGAATTCATCAATCTATCTTCTGCTCTGCACTTTCACTTCTATGTCCTGTTAGCAAGCAGCATAGCTAACACTGGGTCTGAGAAATTCTTTTATTTTTTGGGTATTTCCACCTTGAGATGAGCAGCAGCTTAGCTGATGGGGACAGGACAAAGGCAGTATTCAGACTCTAAGGGCACATGAACATATTTTTTTTCTATTTCTGTGCTGTATTTTTTGCAGCCTGTATATGGGTCCATTCACTTCAATGGGTTCTCATTAAAAACGGAATATACTCTGTGTGCATTCCGTTTCCTTATGTCCGCATGGCCATTCAGTAAAAAATAGGAATGTCCTATTATGCCCTGTCCGTTCCGCAACATACAGAATGCACATAGCCAGTGTCCGTGTTTTGCAAATCCATGATTTGCGGACTGCGAAACACACTACGGTCGTGTGCATGAGCCCTGACTCATATAAGCTGCCTATACCTGCACGATTCTGTAAAATGGGCCACTTAAATCTATGGCGCACATTTACTGGCTCTGAACATGCTCACCTTATAGTGAAACATTTTTTCCTACGGTCTATTCTGACTACATTGCTCTACAATCTGCGACCTTTCCACGCTCACGCCAGATCTAAAAAAGTGGGCATGGCATGGGGGGGAAGAGCCCGTCTCATTCATCATTTTCTATGCCTGTTTTAGGCGTAGAAAATGGTCTAAATGTAAGACAGCAAGGAAACTGTCTTACATTTAGACTGGCGCTAGATGCTTCAAAGTTAGGGCTCATGCACACGACCGGATGCATTTTGCGGTCCGCAAAAAATACAGATGACGTCCGTGTGCATTCCGTATTTTGCGGAACTGAACAGCTAGCTCTTAATAGAACAATCCTATCCTTGTCCGTAATGCGTACAATAAAAAGGACATTTTTTTTTTTTTTTTGCGGAACGGAAATATGGACATACGAAAACGGAATGCACACGGAGTAACTTCCGTTGGTTTTTTTTTGCGAACCCATTGAAATGAATTGCTCCGAATACGGGCCGCAAAAAACATCAATATTAAAACATAAGTAAAACTATATAACTTTGGAATCAGTGTAATTGCACTGACCCCAAGAATAAAGTTAGCGTCATCTTTACTGCACAGTAAACGCCATAAAAATGAAACGATTTCAAATTCCAACTCATTTCGATTTTTTTTCAGAACCCACTGCATAGTATGGAAAATGATGGTAAATAGCGCCAATAGAAAGTTATAATAAGAATTGGATCAGTATATCATTTTGGGGGTAACACAGTGAACACCCTATAGATCCAGATCATGAGACTTCCTGTGAGATGTCCTGGTTTCTCCCTGCACACCCTAGAACCTGAGCATGAATGCATAATATCCTTCAAGCTTGCCCATCCCTAAAAAGAGGATATCGTTTTATAAAGTGTGCACCGCGCCCTGTTTGGTTTCATTCCTTTCATAGTTCTTCATTTTCTTGTAAGAGGTTTGTTCTTTCCTTATCTTGAGAATACATCACTTCTGCTGAAATGTTCCCGTCCTGTTCTCGAGGATCAGCCGGCTGTCCTGCTACGATCTTTCACTCTTTATTACTGTAGTCCCTATAGGAATGACATCACGTGTTACAGGGGATCGGTTGTTTCCTGAATCATATATTTCATTTGCATTCTCTAATATAGTTGTGTCTGTCTGTATTATTAGTTTGCATCCACATAATGGGTATAGATTGATGTAAATATCATCCCTGTTAAGTATACTGTATGTTAATCTAAATAGTTTAAAAGAGCACCTGACAGCAGGATCAACAATAATTAATCAGGCATACTGCCTGATGGGGTTGATCCTGCTGACTAAGGATACCTGTCTTGTAAAAATCAGTTTTGGTGTTCTCAACAAAAAAAAAACTTTTTATTTATGCAAATTAGGGCTTCAGTGCATCGAGGGGCGGGGTCAGCTCTCGGTGCACCTCAGCTACTCATCTGGCCACGCTCCTCAGTGCATTGAAGTCCTAATTTACATAAAGAGTAAACATATTTTTTTTTCTTGGGAGTGCTGAAACTGATTTTCACAGAACAGATATCATTGTAATCAGCGGGATCAACCGGTCCAGACAGTCTGCCTGGTTTAATGAGGTTGATCCTTTTGACAGCTACTTTTTAACTGTAATAATCAGGAAATTTGGAACTGTGATTCTATGTGGTTAGGTGATTTCTCCTAATCTGAGTGGGACTTCAACTGACAACTATTCTACACACTTCATGCTGTAACAGTCATTGACATACCTACATAAAGACAGACCAAGCCACTGCTGTAAAACCCTTCAGTGAAATGATGAAATTCTGTCTGCCTGAAGCTGCCACTAGGGGGAGCACATTGCCTAAAATCGAAAATACGCTAGCTGTATAAATCTATTGAAAGAGAGCTCCCCCTAGTGGTGGCTGCAGGCAGACAGGATTTTTAAAAGCGGTTGTCCTATTTTTTCTTTTCCTAATTGTCAACGTAATAATAATAAAAATAATATATACTTATTATCCCAAACCCCCTCCATTCCGGCACTGCTGGCTTTCTCCTCTCCATTGCTGCAGCCGTGATTTAATGGTTTGCAGCAATTACATGCCATAAACTGCAGGTGACTGCTGATGCCAATCGCTGGCTTAAACAGTATACGGAACAGGGCATGTCTGGTCTGCTTGCTGAGCCATGGCATATCATTATTTATTACAGAAAATAATGCACGGTAGATTTCCATGTGTTTCTCAAATATTAGCTAAGGGTGCCATCACTGGCAGCTCTGGGCTTATACAGTGACATCATCTGCAATACAAGTCATACAATCTCTACCAAGTAAACAGGTTACCAAGAACCTGCTTTCTTAACCAAGATGTCCTGCATTCAGTTCTACAGCTCAAATTTAGATTTTTATATGGCATAAATTAAAGGGAACCTGCCACTAGGAAATTCAATGTTAAACCTGGTACACTGCCATGTAGGGCTAGCTCAGCCTAATGTAATGATATCTTTCACTTAGTGGTCCATTGCTTCACTTTTAATCCATATGCAGATGAGCAGTTAAATGCACCGAGAACATCCCAAGCCCCGCTCTGCACCCTTGCTCTTGTCAGCTACTCCTTCTTCTTTATTGACATGGTCAGTCGAGATGACTACGCAGAACCTGGCCCCGTCAATATAGAAGGAGAGTGATATCTATCTATCCATCTGTCTCTCTGTCATATTTTTTAATTTACCATTTACATAGCTTTTTTGAGGGACAAGTTGTACTTTCTAATGGCACCATAGTGAGAGGCTTGAAAAAATTCCAAATGGGGTGGAATTGGATAAAAATGCAATTCCACCATAGCTTTGTAGATTTTGTTTTTATGGTGTTCCCTAGGGGGTAAACTGACATGTTAACTTTAGGCCTCATGCACACGACAGTATTTTTTTGCGGTCCGCAAAACAGGGTTCCGTTGTTCCGTGATCCGTGTCCGTTTTTGCTTTCGTTGTGTTTCTGTGTGTCTTCCGGTTTTTTTTAGCGGACATGACCCAAAAGATATTACCAAAAGGCAGGCTGACAATTTGCCAAATGCCTGCCAAGGGATCCGCAAAAAAATGCAAACGCGGAAACACGGATGACAAACGGATGGCCATCCGCATTTTTTCACGGTCCCATTGACTTGAATGGGTCCGCGAACCTTTTTTCGCGGACAAGAATAGGACAGGTTATATTTTTTTGACAGACTGGAATCACGAGCCACGGACGCAGAGGACAAACGGTGCATTTGCCGAGTTTTCCACGGACCCATGGAAAACCAATGGGTCCGCAGAAAATCATGAAAAATGGCGCAACGGACACGGAATCAAACAACGGTCGTGTGCATGAGGCCTTACTGTGCGGGTCAGTACAATTACAAGAATACCACATTTTTATAGGTTTTCAATAAAAAATAAAAAAATATTGATGCCATGTTGTTTTTAAGACTTTTTGATTACTTTTTATTCATTTTTGGGAGGTGTATGGGATAATAATTTTAATAGTACGGGCATTTTGGTACATGGCAATACCAATGAGCTTTATTTTTTTGCTTATTTTAAAAATGGGGAAAGAAAAGGTAATTTGCCTTTTTATAGCTTTTTATTTTTTTATATTTTCGTGAACCTTTTTTCACTTATTTTAATTATCCTTATAGGACTTTAACAAACATGCAATCATCTCTCCCATAGACTGCAATGATTTATCACTGCAGGCCATGGGAGACTCTCTGTACTTTTATAAAGCCCTGCCACAGGCAGAGCTTGATAGGTATTACAAATATAGCTGATGGACGGCTCTCTGATTACTGAATGGATGGTGCACGAGTCCAAATTGTTACACCCAAACAATGAAAAATAGATCAATATTGTAAAAATGACTGGCACTCTTACTGGATGTATATAGAGGAAATAAGGGAAGATGTGTAAACTCAATCAATCTCTATTTATTAAAAATCCATAAATAATTAAAATTAACCTAAAACACAAAGTCCTAATAAAAAAGAAAGCACTGGTTAAATGTGCAAATAAGCATATGGAAAAAAAACTTGTTTAAAGTCCGTGAGGCTTGTGGGGGTACTCCTGCCCCTGGTAGAGAATATCTATTAAGTTTTAATTCATAAATAAATTAGTATTCCAGTTCATAATCATATGTTGCATTCAAAATGTCTCTTTTATTTTGTATACTGTCCAGATCCCTTATTCCTTATAGGGTATTGTGACCATAAAGTGCTTAGGCATTGAAGTCCAATGAGCACACTGCGATAAAGCAATAGAGCAATAGGGATTCAGTTCTGGATATATTAGTATCGCTGTATGCGGCAGTTCACTGACCTGTATATCCCACTTATGCGCCAGATGACTGTGATACAATCCTTTTCATGCACACTGACAGGTATGTATATTACCTCCTTTGTATTACCTCGGCGTCCCACGTGCCAGAGCGTTGTACAGAGGGATCTTACCCCGGTCGGCGTTCCTGTGAGTCTCGTGCACTGGGATGTTCGCGGTCTGTAGTGGCGAAGATGGTCAGATCCTCCTCCTCTGCCGCGCGATATATCAATAGATAGAATCCCTTCTTAAATCAAATAAATAGAGCGCTCCGTATGCAAGTGGTCTCATACTGCTTCAGGGGTCTCCTCAGGAACCAGACGCGTTTCAGGACCCAACAGTGTCCCTTCAGCAGAGCTTGATAGGTGCTGTGCTTATGCCTAGCATCTATTTACATCAGTATTTAGCACCACCTCTTTAAAACATTTGGGGGGTCATTTTTTAAAACCAGCATTTTCCAAACTGGTCGTAAGACCCTCTATGCTGCTGGAGGAAGTACCAAAGTTATGTAGACCCACATGCCTCTACATAAGTTTGGCGTTTCCTCCAGCAGGCCATGCAACGGACTTAAATGATGGAATGGTGGAAAATGCTAAATGAGCCAGGCCTGCTGGCCCACCCGCTTCCCACCCACACCGCACCTCCTTTTCTTGCCCCTTCTGAAAAGTGACGTAAGCAGGGAAAAGTCACAGATTTTGCCGCTAAATGGCATGTGACAAAATCTGCAACTTTAATATGCCACTAAGCAAGCCCATTTTCTTTTATTCTTTAAATCTGTCATGATAAGCATAAAAAGTAAAAACAAAAAGTTAAATATTTGGCACTCGCCATGTATTATACTATTTTGGCACAATTAGTGGCAAACTTGTGGTGCATTGCGTTTAGTAAATATCTGTCTCTAATATAGATAATGCCGTCATTTGACTGGATAGGACAGTAAGATAGCGGCCAGCTGGCAGCCCTCATACAATCAGCCCCAGATCTGTGACCCTGTGGAATGGCTGTGGTTTGAAGGGAAGGTATGAGGACTGTTACTTCCTCTCTGGGTAAGATGTGGAATGTGCTTTATCTCTGTGCAAACACTGGAGAAGAAATATCTTGTGTCTCTCATTTTCTTCGGGTTGAAAATTGTCACACTAGCAAAATAAGACGTTCTATAAATAATGGTGTCCTGCCAACTCAAGCAATACATATGACAGGCTGAACCTTACAAATGTCAGTATTCCTGCAGGTCACTGTACGGTGCAAGGTACTGAAAATAATCAAGCACATCATTCGTGGATGGGCCAAGGTCACTGTGGTTATACACATGAACGGCTGTGGATTAATATTTAAAGGGGTCTCCATGTAATATTTACAGACATCTGCACCGACAATGCAGCGTTTATGTCCCTTTATGTAAATGATTAAATCATCATAGCCTTTACCCTTATATTAGAAGACTCTCCAGTAAATTGACGTAATTGAGGCGACCTCTGCTTCATTAAAACATTTATTCCAGAGTATAGAAAAGTGGCAATTAACCAGGGGCCTCTCCCATCCAGTCCCTTAATAATATAAAAAATGTAATGTGTGGTAGAAGAGGAGATTATGAAACTTTCTGTTACAGTGCTCTCCCTATCACAGCTGAGGGGGAATGTCCTTTCTGCTACAGACCTCTTCCTATCACAGCTCAGGGGGCATGTCCTTTCTCAGGGGATGTGCCCCTTCTGCTGCCCACTGTCACAGCCTCTAACAGTAGATACAACTGAAGGATGGAACTGAGCATGTGCATCCGCCTCAGCGATGTAACTGAAGTGGACAGAGAAATATGGAAAAGAACAAATAGCAGGTGGCACTATACAGAATACAGATACATTTTATCGAATAACACTGAATTTTTAACTACATGTAACTACAAAAGTATTCCGATCTTGGTGCCGGTTTAAAAAATGTATATTTTTTGCAGTACAACCCCTTTAAGGGGCATAGCTAGGGCATAGCACCTGGTACTATTGCCTAAGGAGGGTGCCTTTGCCACAAAAGAACACACCAGTATTATAAATGACGCATGGTAGGTGTTACAACAATGGCACAGATTTAGTAATGTGTCTACGCTCAGAATCTGTGTAAGACTAGTTTCACACCTCTGGTGTGAATTCCAGCAGTCTGTTCCGGCAGACGATCCCGGGAATCGGCAGCATGCAGCGGTTTGTGTCCGGCTAATTCTCTGCAATCTCTACCAGAATGCGGCTGGATCTCCGCCGGACCCCATATACCCAATATATTAATGGGGCCAGTGGACATTCCATCTGCATCCGGCCGTGCCAGAGGTGTGAAACTAGCCTAATAAGTGCTGCAAATTTGGTGCAATTTCATGCAAATAGGGCTTCTACACCTTTTTTTAACTTGCTTAATAAGTGGGTGGGGCTTAGTGGTGAAGGGGCGTGGTGTAAAATGTAATATGATTAAAGGGCTGTCTTTGCAAAGGCAATGGCCGCTCTTTAATCTGGCTCAAACAGTTTTGTCCGAAGTGGGGCATCCGTTCTATGACATCCAAATGCCTCACTAGCACATAAGACAACCCTTTTATTTTTCTGATTTGCTTGACAAGGGGGTGGGGCTTAGTGGAAAAGGGGTGTGGTCTGATATGTGACCAGATTACAAGGCTGTCCTTGAAACAGTAAGAGCCGCTCTTCATTCTGCCTCAAAGAGTTTGGTATCCCCTCTATGACATCCGAATGCCTTATTATTATTAGCAACTGCTTAAAGGGGCTGTACAGCCATTTACTTAAAAAAATTAAAAAAAATCCCCATGGGGGGGGAATTATAAAACAAGTCAATATTCATCTTAGGCTGGGTCCACATCACCGGGTCATTTCCATACTCTGATCCATTAGAAGAACAGACTCAAAGTCAATAGTGCAGCGCTCAGCTGTGTGGGATTTTGTATGTAATCTTGTATTTGGATTCTACCGCAACGAACTAAAGCATCTATGTTTCATGGGAAGCTGAACTCCACCGCTATTATCTCAATTAGAAGAAAAGACCAAAAAAAAAAACAAAAAAACGGATCCTGTATTTGAGGCATCGGTTTTCACATTTTGCTGGACTTTTTTTTCCGTCTAAAAAATTGGATCTCAGGCGGAAATGATGCAAACAGATGCAAAATGTGCATAATGGATGCTCAGGATCTGTTTTTTTTTACAGGATCTGTTTTTATTTCTGTTCTGACAGATGTGAACCCAGCCTTACTGATCCCCTGCTAAACTGGTCCAATGCCTCACGGTCTTGCGTTGGTCTCTGTTTCTTACTCCCTCTCAGCGAGCAGGAAACGCTTGCTCAGCCAATCGCTGGCCGTCAGCTGTGTCTCTTATGTTTCGCTACAGCACCTCTGCAGGAAAAACAAAGAATTACAGCGTGCTGATGACACTTCCTCCTGTAGCCACTCATGCTACCCTTTATTCATTTTTAAGTCTGTGACCTGGCTGCTGGCCATGGATATACTGCAGACTATGCTTGCCCAGATACTTGATATGTTTGCAAATGTCACTGGAATATATTACTCTGAATTGTTTAAAGGGGTTGGCCACTTTTTAGCTACTCTTGATCAACATGTTTATAAGATGATTATATGGCATTTACTAACATAGGGGGAAATTTATCAAACTGATGTAAAGTAGAACTGGCTTAGTTGCCCATAGCAACCAATCCCATTCCACCTTTCATTTTTTTAAGGAGCTGTAAAAAAATGAAAGGAGAAATCTGATTGGTTTCTATGGACAACTAAGCCACTTCTACTTTACATCAGTTTGATAAATCTCCCCCATAGTCTGTTTAGATTTTCTATATTCCATAAGGTATTCTCCATTGTTGGCTAAGTCTTTTGTGCCGTACACGCAGAGGTCCTGTCCATAAAATGGCTGCTGATGGAGGGTCATGTGACCAGGAAAATCACTTATTCTCCTCCATTCAAATACACTGCACCAGCACTAGACTCTCTATATTGCCAGTGCAGGTGGCAGATGTGGTGTATTTGGGTGGAAAAGGCTGACTGATGTGTCTGGTCACATGACCCTCCATCAGCGGCCATCTTATGGACAGGTCTTCTGTGTGGACAGCACAGAAGATTTGCCCAACAAGGGGATGTGATTTATAAAATAAAGCAAACGGTACAGAAAATCAACAAAGGCCATATTAGTAAGTGCCATATCGTCATCTTACATACGCATTGGTCAAAAGTAGCCAGAAAGTCTCTGAAATATGATGTTGTCTGCAAGACCTGAATACAGTTCTTTTGGGTCCAATCCTGATCCAGAGCAATAAAGACTCTACTTTATAGACATAAAAGGTCCCTTTATACATTGTTTATCTGATCTTCTTCACATCCATAATTACAGTGCAGGGACTGTACATTCATGACACTGATGCTCTGCAGGCGTTGCTTCATGAAGCAGGGTGGAGTGCTGTTTACAGGCAGACCACAGCACAAATCTTACAAAACAGGTAGGAAGCTGGTGTCCATGATACTCCATGGCAGGACCAGTATAGGACAAGCGCCCAGCCCTTTTCTGGAGACACGTGCTAGACACGTTTCTGTTTTCTTTTTTCTGACCTTTTTATTCTAGATATTCTAAGGCAGTCTTTTTTATATTGGCAGTTACACTTTTTCAAAGCAGAGAGGATTTCCGGGGGAAAACATAGACATGAGGAGGCCTCCTAGCAAAGATTAAAGTCTACCACCAAGCACAATGGGGGTCATTTATCAAAGGTTGACTTTTTACGACAGTCTTTAATAGCGCCTGCTCTGCCGGACAAAGCACCTTTATGATGAGGCGCATATTCTGGGGCCAAAAAGTACTATTAGTCCATATGCAAAAGAGCAGTTAAGTGCAATAAGGATGGTCCCAAGCCACTCTGTGCACCCTTGCTCCTCCTGTTTTTTCTGCCAGACCCTCTCTCTGCTTCTTGATTGACAAAGCCAGGAGAGATGACTATGCAGGAACTTGGCCCTGTCAATCAAGAAGAGGAAGGGGCTGGCAGAGGAGCAAGGATGCACAGAGTGGCTTGGGCCTCCTTCAGTGCACTTCACTACTGATATGCTTATGGATAAAAAGTGCTTTCACTCCAGAACGAAGCTACAGATTCTGTTCCAGATTTGCCATTAGGCCTCAGAAATTTCCTGTTAAAGGGGTTGTCAAGGCTTCAGACAGGATAGATCATCAATATCCAATCAGCACCCCCTTAATGATCATCCGTCAACTGAATTGACTGAAACTGATCTATCCTGAGGATAAGACATCAATATTTATAGCCCGGACAACTCTTTTACTTAAACCTCTGGGTGTTGTAGATTTTTCCCTGAGATTGGCATTTTTCTCAAAAAAAAATAATGCAATCTGATAAGTAGCCTGAAGCCCTAGGCCCCAGTGTGAAATTCATAACAGGGCCGCTACCTACCATGGACTATTTATCATACTGCTGTCTTCTCCTGTAACAAAGGGCCTCTGGGCCCCTCTCATTGACCTGGGCCCAAGTGCACATCTTTCCCCCTATAGCTACACCCTTGAATGCAATTACTGTCAGTAAACAGTGCTGTATCTTTGGCTGCAATCTACAGTATAGGGGATTGCTTCTTCAGGAGGCTTTCCAGACAAGTAATGAAGATGTGAGTGGCGGGGGTCTGGGTCACTGATGAGGACACTAAGTAATCCATTGCTCCCATCCATTCAATACACACAGTGTAATAAACTGTGGGTTTAGATCTGCTCTCTAGACCAGTAAAGACATTTTTGCAAACATCCTACACGAAGAGCACTTATCTGAAGCTTGAGTAATCATGCATCAGAAAGGTGCCAAATGCTGGGCCTCTTCTCCAGTCACAAGACAAACTGGTTCTGCCAGACGACAAGCAGGTCGTCCTTCTACAGCCACCTGACAAGGAGAAAGAGGAGTCAGTCTTGTGTGGGATTCAACATCATACACAGCCTGCCCAGGTAATGAAACTAAATGAAGATTTTTTATTTTATATATATATATATTTATATTCAGCCGTATATATATAGCAAGGTGAGGCTATAGAGAATGCATGTAGTTGTCACCATAGTTGCTTTGAGGATACTGGCTAGTAAGTAAGGTAGTAAGGTGAAGGCTGGAGATATATGTAAAAATGTAGATGTTTTTAACCACGTCTAACAAATTATTGAGGTTTCATCTATGTTTGTACTTTCTTCCTCCACCCTCTACATTAATGATATTTCATCTTATTCTACACTCATCTCGCATAGGAATAATTGAGGGGGTCACACTCTGAAATGTGTATATGAAGTAGTAGAAGCCAGACAGGTGCACTTGTATGACTATGCATTCGGCACATCCAGGGGTCTCCCAATTCTGCTACATTATGTAACCGCTACCAGTTTTGTTGCAGAAAATTGGGATAATTCATCATTTTATCCACTCCCCCATAGGAAGGCGTTGAGATGACATAGTGGAGGAGCACCCCAGCATTATTGAGTGCTCTCAATAGTAGGTTGAGCAAAGTATATATTATAATATATAGATAATAGGAAGCGCGGTGTCAGTGCCCTATTCCTGCTGCACTTAGGAGCTGAGTGGACTTTATGTCACTTGCACACTTGAAAGTAAAGTATTGTAGGTGTTGGCAGCATATAAAATAGAAACTCAAACAACCTGTGTACATGTAGCACACCTTATCCCTGAAAGGCGTTGTCCCAGGGCTGCAGCCTTCTAGTTGTGTTGCACAGAATGAGCTCCATCAGGCATGTAATGTGTCCGTACAGAAAAATCAGCGCCACAAAACCAAAACAGTACCCAAAAAATGTCAAAAAAGACAAGGCAGGGTGACTTTCCATTGGAAATGACAAGAATCTTGATGTGACATTGTAGTTGTCGCCATAGTTGCTTCGAGGCTGGAGATATATACAAATTATTGATAATAGTTCCTTATAGATTATTATGAGCAGACTGATAATTTTGGCACCTTGTACACAGCAGTAAACTGGCATAGGAAGCTCCTGAGATATCTCAGGTGACCTCCTGTATATTTCAGACAGTTTTGATTTTGTGTATTTTGGCTGTACGGCCTGTTCATTGCACACCTTCACAAGTACCATGTTCTTATGTGTTTTGGCAGGCTGTCAGAACATGTTGGGAGTTGCAGTTTTGCCACCAGTGCATGTGAACATATACTAAATGAATGAGTCAGGCTCTGCCCATATCTGAGATGTAGGCAACACTGAACGCTTGCCTGCTGTGGGTTTAGGTGTGCTCCTGAAGGAATGGGCTTGATGTTTACAGAACAATGTAGGTGGAAACCTCCATTTTACATTCCTTTCCCTAATTACATTGTTAGAAAACTCTCTCCTATTGTTTCAGCATGGACTTCTAGGTAGGCGGGAGGGGGATCCTGGGTGGCAGGCAGCAGGTCCTGCTTGATGCTAAGAGAGCAAGGTCCAACTCTCTGCTGACAGAGCCATGCCAGACCTGTATGATAATGCTTCCGTTCTATAGGCTACGTTTGGCGTTTTCTGCTGCGTAATCCACATTCAAAATGGCATGATCAGCTTCCCATTGAGTTCTATGTAAAGAATTGAATATTTTTTTCAGGAGTGGCATGTCACCTCTTTCAGATGTGACGGTAGTTTTCCATAGAAAACAATAGAAAAGGGGGAAAATATATTGATGAGTGGATGAGTAGAAGGTGTATCTGGAGAGTATTCGGGGGCCTTTTGCTACAAAAGATCAGTCTTTAGCGGTTAATTCAATTACTGATCGGCCACTGATTTTTCTGTTGCGATTATGCCATGTTATCCATATTGTTATCTCCATAATGTTATCTCATTCACTAGCTTTGACTCAAATACAAAAGTATATGCCTTCAACTAGCATAGCATGCTGAGAGTTGTAGTCTCTCAACGGTTGGAGAGCCACTGGTTGGCGCGACTGTTCTTAGGGAATGTTAACTAAAAAGCAGGGTGCCAAAGTCCTGGTCCCGGCACACAGAGCTTTCATAACACTTAGGGCTCACAATTACAAACCTGTGCCGGCAGTGCCCGTATTGCGGCCCACTAACAGCGGAACCGCAATATACACAAAATGGCTGTGTGTGCACCGTATCACGGTATTCATGTGAATGAGTCTGCAATCTGGAATATACTGAGCAGAAGGCCACAGAAGCACTACGGACTGTTTCCGCTACATTTCAGTCCGTGGCTCCGCACAGCAAAAAAATAGTGCATGCTCTATTTTTTGTGTGGTGCGGACGGATCACAGACCCATTCAAGTTGAGTGGGTCTGCATCCATCAGTGCCGGCCACACAGACGGTGCCTGTGCATTAGGGAACGCAGTTTGCGCTCCCCAATGCGCGGCACGGGAAGCACATGTTCGTGTGCATCAACCCTTATGCCCCTTTCACACGAGCGAGTTTTCCGCGCGGGTGCAATGCGTGACGTGAATCCTGACCCATTCATATCAATGTGTCTGTGTACATGAGCGTTTTTTTTTTCACGCATCAGTTCTGCATTGTGGGAAAAACGCAGCATGTTCTATATTCTGCGTTTTTCACGCAGCCCTGGCCCCATAGAAGTGAATGAGGCTGCGTGAAAAAACGCATCGCATCCGCAAGCAAGTGCAGATGCAATACATTTTTCAATGATGGTTGCTAGGAGATGTTGTTTGTAAACCTTCAGTTTTTTATCACGAGCGTGAAACACGCATCAAAATGCATTGCACTCACGCGGAAAAAGCTAAACAACAGAACGCAATCGCAGAAAAAAGTGACTGAACTTGCTTGCAAAATGGTGGGAGTTTCACTGAACGCACCCTGAACACACCCGGAACCAATCCGTCACGCTCGTTTGAAAGAGGCCTTAAGGTATTTTCTGAACCTATGGTAAAGCAACTGCACATGATTCAACCTCATTCACTAGTTTATTGGTTGGGCAGTATTATTTTAGCGTTATATGGTAGTGTTATTTGGGGACTATATTCTACACCAGGGATCAGCAACCTTCAGCACTCCAGCTGCTGTGAAACTACAACTCCCAGCATGCACACTTGGCTGTTCTTGTAACTGCCATAGAAGTGAAAGGAGGATTCTGGGAGTTGTAGTTTCTGAACAGCTGGAGTTCCGGAGGTTGCTCATCCCTGTTTTACACCAAAAAGTGGGATGGAAGTTTTTCCATTATACAATATATAATTTCCAGGGGTTATTATGACCACCCTGCAATCCATCAGTGGTGGCTGTGCTTGCACACTGTAAGAAAAAGCTTTAATCTCTCTGGTGGCCAGGACCGTGGGAGCGTGCACAGGCACGCATGCGCAGCAGTTCCCATCTCGACCACTTTGTAGCTGCGCTCCAGCGGTGGCCATAATGCTGAAGTGAGACAACCCCTTTAATAGACATTTGAGACATAATACACGGGTATTAGGCCCTATTCACACGTCCGCAATGTAGTCCGCATGTATTCCGCAATTTTGCGGAATACATGCGGACCCATTGACTGTGAATGGGGCCGGGAAAGATGCGGAGAGCACACACTGTGCTCTCCGCATCCGATTTTGCGGAGCGCGCCGCCGATTTTCCGGTCCGCGGCTCCGCAAAAAAAATAGAGCATGTCCTATTCTTGTCCGCAATTGCGGACAAGAAGAGGCATTTTCTATGGAGTCCGGGCAATGTGCGGTCCGCAAAAATGCGGAATGCACATTGCCGGTGTGTCTGTGTTTTGCGGATCCGCGGCTCCGTGGATCCGCAAAACACTTGCGGATGTGTGAATAAGGCCTTACAGGACTTTTTTCCGTCTTGCATAACGGGACCCAGACGGATCCGTTATGCTTTCCCATAGACTTCTATTAGGACGGAAAGCAAACAGAATGCCTTTTAAAGGCTTCCGTTTTGCATTCTGCCTGGACATTCCGTTATTTTCCGTTATAACCATGTTATAACGGAATCCCTAACGTAGTGTAAACCCACCCTTACTGGATCCAGCAGGGTTCAGCAAAAACGCTTCCGTTACTGATAATACAACCATTTGCATTCATTATGAACGGATCTGGTTGTATTATCTTTAACATTGTCAAGACGGATGGAAAGTCAATGGAGGACAGATCCATGTTCTATTGTGTCAGGTTGTGTCAGAGAAAACGGATCCGTCCCCATTGTCTTGCTCTGCATCCCAGGACGGAAAGCAAACCGCAGCAAATTGCGGTTTTCTCTCCGGTATGGGAACTAAACTAAACGAAACTGAATGCATTTTGGAGCATTCAATTCTGTTCAGTTCAGTTTTGTCCCCATTGACAATGAATGGGGACAAAACTGAAGCGTTTTTTTTTTCCAGTATTGAGCCCCTATGATGGATCTCAATACCGGAAAACTAAAACTCTAGTGTGAAAGTAGCCTGAGCAAGTTTCCCTTTATACCAGTTTTGATAACTCTTCCCCAATTAGTCTTTTAATACAGACCACAGGGTGAAAATAAGTCATCTTGAGGCTGGGAGGACGTTGGGTGAGCCCGCTGTACTGGCAGCAGATCCTCGGTTTAAGGCCTCTTTCACACGAATTGCGGTCCGCAATGCACGGGCACCGACCGTGGGGCAGCTACAGCGGCTCACGAACCCACTTCAATGGGTCCGTGATCTGTCCGTTTGGCAAAAAGATAGGACATGTTCTATCTTTTTGCAGGACGGAAGTACGGAACGGAACCCCTCGGAAGCACTCCGTAGTGCTTCTGTAGTGTTCCGTTCCGCATCTCTGGATTTGCCCGTGTATTGCAGATCCATAAATGCGGTCCGCAATATGGCATGGGGCGCACACGTTCGTGTGAAAGAGGCCTTACCCTGTCCTGCTATGCACGGTTGCTTTTCTTCAATAAGATTGTATCTGGTTTTACTTTTGATCTAGTACCAAATAAATAAGAGAAATGCTGTTTACTGAAAGTACTGCCCTTTAGAACGCCTTCAGCCTTTATGCCCTCTCTTCCAAGAATTGGCTGATTTTCGACCTGCAGCATTTTTGGCAGTCTTCACCAGCTTTTAGTTTCAGCTTTGTAGCTGAGCAGGTGAACATCCTCCATGTGCCTTGTCTGTTCCTGAAAACTGGTTCAGCTTCTATTTTACTGTAAATATAAAAATATCCCAAATTACTGTAAATTTACACTTCACTACAGTACACTACACCGCAACTTACCGTCATTGCCCCAGAAATGCCAAACATGTTCTTTATAGGGGTTCCTATAAAGACACTAACAATAAGCCAATCACAAAGTGTCTCCCCTGGTCAGACCTCCCCCAATCTGCTTTCATCTGTGAGGAAACCTGGCAGTAAGTGTTCAGTTTTCCTGCAGCGCCACCACAGGAGAAATCATGCATTACACATTGTCCACTTAGATGCATGATCAAGAGATGAGGTTCCTGAACGGGTCCCCTTTCTTTTAACTCAGAATTCCCTAATAAGGTTTATGGCAAAGCATGTTCTAGCAACGCTTTTAATAAATTCATTGCACTCTAGAAAGATCATCAGACCTGCTGGAGAGCATCCGGGCTATCAAATTGCTTGCAATAACTACATCATACATTTAGGTGATAATGCATCACAGACAGTGGCATTGCAAAAAATAAAATAAATCATAGGACATTTTACTAATGATTTTTGGTGCTTTATAAAGGAGTCTTATTTCTGGTAAATTAAAGGACGACTGTTAGCACGAATTTGCATATTAAACCAAGCATAGTTTTCAGTGCAACGAGGGTTTGCCATAGCCCTTTGGTGCACCCTAGCTCCGCCACTGTAGTCCCTACCTCTCTTGTTTGATTGACAGGCAGGGGCTGATTGGCCATAGACCTTACAGGGAAATTTCCCTGTGGGCCGATGCCCAGGGGGCCGCCTGGGCCCTCCTCACAGCCGGCCAGTAGAAGTTTCTGGGGATGTATTTTGTGCTGCTGCGCAGTATTTTGTGATGGCCTGCAGTATTTGGGGTGGTATAATGTGCCACAATATGGTATTGCTGGCCTTCCGTTCCATTAGTTTGGACCTGACTGCAAAACGGGGCCACTTTTAGCATTTTTTCCAGGACCACTTTAAGTTCCCAGTCTGTCGCATTTGACAGGGCTCTAATGGATAAAGAAAAAAAAGGGTCAGTCACAGGCCTCTCTGGCCACAGCTCCTGTGCCTGACAATCTAATATTACATACATATGAGGACATGTCTTGATAATAGGAGTGTGTTGGAAGGGAACGGATGCTAAAGGCCCTGTTTCCCTCCCAACAATCTATCTATGGGGACTAGAAATCCAAGAGTGATGTTTGTAGGAGTGCAAGGCCCTGATAGTACGCTGAGGGTAGGGCTTGTGTTCACTTGCATAGTACTCTGTCTGACTAATGGACACCTATGGACACATTCAGCAGGTCAGTCGAGAGCTTTTCTACCCTTACATGCTAAATGTGTGGCAAAGACGCTATGTGAGTGCAAACTTATGTATGCGGCCTGCTGCCTCTCCATATGTTCCGTCTCATGCAGTGTTTGCTCTTGTTTCTAGGGAATTGTTTCTGTAGTGATCTCCTTCACCGTTGTGAAGTCTATTCATATCATTCCAGAACTGTAAACTGTGACTGGGCTTCTGCAATGTCCAAAAAATAATTTTCTCGAAGACGTTTCTGTGAGAGATTTATGTAGAATATGACTTCATTCTGCATTGCAGTAACTTGTTTGAAGGGGTTGTCTTTGTTACATCTCCATCCCCTATTGTTCCTTTCCTGGTCAGCATCTGATCGGATGATCCCTTCTGAGAGCTCCTGTTGTCAGATCTTATTGGTGGGCAAAAGCAACGTAAATGCTTAGCAGCAGAGCTCTGCAGAACTTACAGGGGGAAGATATTCAATCATACATATCAGATCGGCAGGGGTCCAACTCCCGACACCCCCGCCGGTCAGCTGTTTGAAGAGGTAGCGGCTCTCATGCGAGCATTGCTCTGGCTTCATCGCCTTTTCAGTGGCGACAGAGTGTAATTATAACTGCTCATGCCATTCACTTGAATTACACTGCTCTGCCTCTACAAGTGAGCCTACCTCTTCAAACTGCTGATCGGCGGGAGTGCTGGGAGTCAGCCCCCCACCCATCTGATATTGATGACCTATCCTGAGGATAGGTCATCAATATCTTTGCACTGCACAACCCCTTTAATTGTTTGGGTACGCCTCTCATCTTTAGGGCTCATGCACACAACCGTTGTTGTTTTTCGCAAAACGCGGATACCGGCCGTGTGCATTCAACATTTTGCGGAACTGAATGGCCAGCCCATAATAGAACAGTCCTATCCTTGTCCATAAAGCAGACATAAATAGGACATGTTTATTTATTTTTTGTGGAACGGACATGCGGTCATACGGACTCAGAACGCACATGGAGTAATTTCCGGTTTTTTTGCAGCCCCATTGAAGTGAATGGTTCCGCATTCGGGACGCAAAAAAACCCATTATGGACACGGACAAAAATACGTTTGCGAGCATGAGCCCTATCTCTGTATACACAGTCATAGAGGGAAGGCTGTCAATCACTGATAGGACCGCCTCCTTCATACAGCTATCTCTGTATACACAGTCATAGAGGGAAGGATATCATCACTGATAGGACCGCCTCCTTCATACAGCTATCTCTGTATACACAGTCATAGAGGGAAGGCTGTCAATCACTGATAGGACCGCCTCCTTCATACAGCTATCTCTGTATACACAGTCATAGAGGGAAGGATATCATCACTGATAGGACCGCCTCCTTCATACAGCTATCTCTGTATACACAGTCATAGAGGGAAGGCTGTCAATCACTGATAGGACCAACTCCTGGACTTCAAAGCCCAGAATCAGCAGGAATTTAAATGAATGAAATATAAGTTATAATGAATTTTTCCCCATAAACCTATATATCCATCTGCTCAGCTCCTCTTGCTCTATAACCTACCGGCTGCAGCTCAGACACCACGTTCAATATGACAGATTCCTTTTGATGGGTCAGTGTGTGATCAAAAAAACACTGAAGACAACTACAGCTGTGTGCATGGCCCTAAGGCTGGGAACACACTTCGCGTGTTCCCAGGGCGCGCCTATGACGCGCATATGACGCGCGCTTCAGCCGCCAAGTGGCTGTTTTATGGGAGCGCGCGTCATATGCGCGCTCCCATAATAGCCTATGGGTTGGATCGCGCGTGCTGCCGCGCGATAGTCACGGCAGCCGACACGACCGAGCAGGGCGTTTTACAGCGCGTTCGTCCGCGCTGTAAAACGCCGACATGTGAACCATGCACATAGGGATGCATGGCTTTTCACATGTTGAGCGTTTTTCAGCGCGTATGAACGCGCTGAAAAACGCTCAGGTGTGTTCCCAGGGTTAGGGCTAGTTCACATGTGGCAGAAATTTCTGCAACTGCCCTGTACAGCTGAATGGCGTTTGCAGAAATCCATGCATTTCCTGCCAAAGCAGATGAAGGGAAGTGAGTTTCAGCTGCATAAATTTCTGCAGTAATTCTGCCATGTGTGAAAACATCCCTAAAGCCGTACTGAGATGATAACATGTCGTCTGCAGCACAGAACCTCCTTAACGCTGCATATCTGGTTAGTTACGGTTAAATACATCACTTGCAACTATATCACTGTGTAAATAGGCAGAGGTGACATTCCGGAGTCTGGGAAAGCTGCATGACAATCCGGCAGGGATCTTTAATAATTTTACACAAGAGGATGACTTAAAGGGAATCTGTCACCAGGTTTTAGCATATTAAGCTGTCACCATAGCCATGTACAATAAACTACCTTCTTCCCTGCTGGGGTCTTCTTTTTTCATTTCATGGTGTCCTTTTGCTATAAAAGCGCTTTTTCTGTTATGCAAATGAAACTTCAAGGTGCCCAGAGGGGCGTTATTCTTCTTGCGCCGTGACACTTTTGAGGCTGTTGCCCTCATGAGCTTTATGATCGTACAGGCGCAGGCAGTCGGCGGTACTGCGCCTGCGCGAGATTTTCCTGCGGCCGAAAGAAAGATGCAAGGAGCGTATCATGAATGTATTAGATGATGTAGCGGAGGGGGCAGCGCTGTTCACCTCGGCTGTGGGAGGATATTTCTTGATGAGGAGGCGTGCTTGGCCTGGAATTTAAGGGGGGCTGGGCACTGCAGGGGGGCGTTACTGGACTCCAGAGAAGAAGAATAACGCCCCTCTGGGCACCTTGGAGGTTCATTTGCATAACAGAAAAGGCGCTTTTTTTAGCAAAAGGACACCATGAAATGAAAAAAGACCCCAGCAGGAAAGAAGGTAGTTTATTGTACATGGCTATGTTGACAGCTTAATATGCTAAAACCTGGTGAAAGATTCCCTTTAAAGGGGTTGTCTCACTTCAGCAAATGGCATTTATCATGTAAAGAAAGTTAATACAAGCCACTTACTAATGTATACTTATTACTCATATTGCTTCCTTTGCTGGCTGGATTCATTTTTCCATCACTTTATAAACTGCCCGTTTCCATGGTTACGACCACCCTGCAATAGAGCAGCGGTGGCCGTGCTTGTACACTACAGAAAAAAGCCCCAGCCTAGGTGAGCTTCCACGGTCCCGGCCACCAGAGAAGCCAGCACTTTTCCCTATAGTTTGCAAGCACGCCACCGCTGATGGATTACATAGTGGTCGTAAGCATCGAAATGGAAAAATGAATCTAGGCAGCAAAGGAAGCAATATGGACAAGCACAATACATTAGTAAGGGCCTTGTATTAACCCTATCTACATGATAAATGCCACTTGGTGAAGTGACACAACCCCTATAATAACGTCTGTTATAACGTGATTTTAGGTGAAATGCTCTTTCGATTTTTTTTTTATAAATTGAATTTTCATTTTGTCTACAGAACAAAGGAAGAGATATTCAAATGTCATCATGGCTGATGTGTCACAGTACCAAGTGAATGTAAGTGTGAATCGCCAAGGA
Organism: Bufotes viridis; assembly: GCA_033119425.1. Classification (NCBI taxonomy): domain Eukaryota; kingdom Metazoa; phylum Chordata; class Amphibia; order Anura; family Bufonidae; genus Bufotes; species Bufotes viridis. Next base: position 481,836,735 of record CM065590.1, on the reverse strand, counting down.
CGTATGCACACAGTTCTTCCACAGTCATAGAGTCATATACTGCATTGTTCAATTCAACACTTAGACCCTTAATGCGACCCAGGATAAATTCTAATTACCAAAACCAAAAGCCAAAGGCTACCTAATTCCTGGTTTAGGTCATTTATCCATATTTATTATAAAACATAACATGTGATGTATATTTATTAAAACCAAAGTTTATGTTAGGCCTCTTTCATACTTGCGTTGTTAGGATCCAGCGTGCACTTCCGTCGCCGGAAGTGCCTGCCGGATCCATAACAACACAAGTGACCTGAAAGCATTTAAAGACTGATCAGTCTTCAAAATGCTTTGAGGTAACCATGGCAGCCAGGACGCTATTAAAGTCCTGGTTGCCATAGTAGTAGTGGGGAGCGGGGGAGCAGTATACTTACCGTCCGTGCGCATGGGGCGCCCTGACGTCACTCTGAAGCGCCCCGGGAGCCGCACGGACTGTAAGTATACTGCTCCCCCGCTCCCCACTACACTTTACCATGGCAGCCGGGACTTTAGCGTCCTGGCTGCCATGGTAACCATTCAGAAAAGCTAGTGATGCGCCGAAACGACGTTTAGCTTAAGGCCGGATCCGGATTATAATGCCTTTCAATGGGCATTAATTCCGGATTCGGCCTTGCGGCAAGTGTTCAGGATTTTTGGCCGGAGCAAAAAGCGCAGCATGCTGCAGTATTTTCTCTGGCCACCAAACAACGTTCCGGTCCTGAACTGAAGACATCCTGATGCATCCTGAACGGATTTCTCTCCATTCAGAATGCATGGGGATAAAACTGACCAGGATTTTTCCAGCATAGAGCCCCGACGACGGAACTCTATGCCGGAAAAAAAAAACGCAAGTGTGAAAAAGCTCTACCCAACTTACTAACTATATTAAAAGATGAAGATGGCCATTTGAATATTATCTTTTTGTAGTATTGTATCTAACTGCTATGAGAGATCAACAGGGATATTGTCTTCATATCCCCTTTAAAAACTGTCCTGTAGCATAAATCACAGCAAAATTAGGCCTCTTGCACACGACTGTATGTATTTTGCGGTCTGCAAAAAATACAGATGATATCCGTGTGCATTCCGTATTTTGCGGAACGGAACGGCTGGCTCTTAATAGAACAGTACTATCCTTGTCCGTAATGCAGACAATAATAGGACATGTTCTACTTTTTTGCGGAACGGAAATACGGACATACGGAAACGGAATATGGTTCCATATATGGTCCGCAAAAAAAACTGCCTGGACACGGAAATAATATACATTTGTGTGTATGAGCCCTAACTCTGTAATAAATCATGCCATAATTGGCTATTAATGTTACAGTTTTCACAGAGCTATAACATGATTAAAAGAATGGAATAACTTTAGGAATAGTATCAAATACTGAAGAAGCAAAGAAAAACTAAGTCCCAAGTCATGCGCAATTGAGGATCGGCGATGTGATTTTGTCCAAGTTGTGACGCACACGCATTCGAGGTACTAAAAAGTAAAATGAGCCTCAGTATAAGTGCAAGCGCAGTAAAGTGATTTGAAGCAAGAAAAGTATAAGTCCTGGAGTCTGCGTAACTAGAAGAAATTAGCCTAAAAAATGTAAGGTAGAAATCATGCGCACCGGATAGACACTAGTAGTGAGCACCTATCGGAGGGTAAGATCAGTGGAATGCAAAGATATGAGTGGTTAAGGCTACGTTCACACGACGACAATTGTCGCGCGACAAAAAATCGCACTATTGTCGCGCGACAATTTTTATAATGGGAGTCTATGGTGTCGCATTGTGACATGCGACATGCTGCGACTGCGACACGACAGTTGGAAAAAATCCATCCCGGATGGGTTTTTCTGCAACTGTCGTGTCGCAGTCGCAGCATGTCGCATGTCGCAATGCGACACCATAGACTCCCATTATAAAAATTGTCGCGCGACATTGTGTGCGACAAAATGTCGCGCGACAAATGTTGCAGTGAAGTTGTGCCCTTTTTGTCGCGCGACAATTGTCGTCGTGTGAACGTAGCCTAATCCCCATGTACTCTGACAGGAGCACTCTCGTATTGGATGAGGGAAATATGTATCTACCCTTTGTATTTAAAGGACACCTGATGGAAGCGCTCTTGTTAGCTGTAGCTCCATTTACCCCGAGGACGCCGCTGCAAGCGGTGAAACATGTTGGGGGAGCTGCGAACATAGTTTCTTTTAATTGAAGTGACCAAATCAGTAAATAGAGTGGTGGGGTAAACTGCAGACACCCTGACCACCTATAGGAACAACTGAATGAGAAAGGAAAGACAGCGATGAGGGACAGATATTAATTACAAAGATGAGGTTTAGCAGGACTAAATATAGCCAAGAATTACATCATAAACCTGTTATGAAATAGTAATGTGCCGAAAGCAACAGTGTAACAAAGGCTGACAATTCAGCTGTAACATTAGTAGCCAATTACGGCATGATTTATTACAGAGAAACTGCTGTGATTTATGCTACAGCACAGTTTTTAAAGGGGATATGAAGACAATATCCCTGTTGATCTCTCATAGCAGTTAGATACAATACTACCAAAATATATAAACTCAAATGGCCATCTTCATCTATTAATATAGTTAGTAATTTGGGTAAAATAAACTTTGGTTTTAATAAATATACATTAAATGTTATGTTTTATAATAAATACGGAAAAATGACCTAAAACAGGAATATACTGCATTGTTCACACTGCACAGCATGAGCTGTCACAAGTGGCAGAAAGACTCCTTGTTATTACAGAGTCTGTCAGCTGAATGCCACTTCTGGCATGACCGGCACATATCTGACATAAAACCAGAGATTATCTGACAATAGATTATTCCTAATGTGCAGGTTTGAGGAAGTGTCAATTTAAAGAGGACCTGTCACCTCTCCTGACATGCTGTTTAATAGCTTTACTCATTCCCCATGTAATAACAATTCTGGAACATCTATTCTTATGTCTGTATGTTGTGCCATTCCTTTATTATTTCTGCTAGAAGTTATGAATGAATTGCTAGCAGTCTGCAGTAAGGGCACAGAGGGGTGGTACCCAGTTGGGGGGTGTACCTGCACAGTCTGAAAATGGCAACACTAATTGGATAGAGTCACACTGTGCAGGTACACCCCCCCAACTGGTTACCACCCCTCAGTACCCTTACTGCAGACTGCTAGCAATTCATTCATAACTTCTAGCAGAAATAATAAAGGAATGGCACAACAGACAGACATAAGAATAGATGTTCCAGAATTGTTATTACATGGGGAATGCGTGAAGCTGCTATATTAGAATAGGCATGTCAGGAGTGGTGAAAGGTCCTCTTTAAGGTTACTAAAAATAAGAAATAAATGCGCCTTTTATTGGTCATTATGTACTGTGCATATGATCCATAAACTATAGGATCCAGGCTTGTGATCTCAGACTACCACTGATTTTCAGAATGAAAGGTTTTGGTAAAAAGCTAAACCACTTTGGCTATTTTCAGAACTGCCAGAGTAATGAATGACAGGTAGAAGAGCTTGCGCGGCTGCACTCCCTTCACTTTAGTGGCCCTGTTCAAGAGATATGAGTGGATCCCAGAGGTGCAAACCACACCTATCTGACATTTAAGGCATATCCTAGTGATATTCCACAAACCTTGAGATGGAAAAACCTTTAATGGCTATGTATGCCTTTGGAGGCAACATTTGTTTATGATTGCATTCAACTCATTTCTGGCTAAAAATCATATTTTCATTTGGCCTTTATTAAAAATATTGAGCCATTCTGTCCCAGAGGGTTAACTGTTTTTCTAGCTGTTTGACTGGTACTTTCACTTTGTGCCCGTCATCTAATAAACCTTATCTCTAATTTACTAAGAAGTTATAAATACTTATTTAGGCCACATTCTTATCAGTAACATAAGAACTGATTTATAATGAGTGTTTATAAGGTCAGAGAGCAGAGATAAGGAGCCCAATTGAAAAAATTAGTACAATGTGGTAATATAAAAAAATTGCCTCCAAAGGTTTACAAAGCCTTTAAGGGTATGGCCACACGGTCAGGTTTCCCAATGTAATTTTGGAAGCCAAAGCTACGAGAAAATTAAAAAAAGAGGAGAAGCCATATCCATCCTTTAAATTTTCTCTCCTTTTATGATCCACTCCGGATTTTGTCTTCCAAAACTACATACAGAAACCTGACCTTGTGGCTGTACCCTGAGGGTTCTGTACCAGCCAAAGCCACCCATACATACAAGCCGGTAAGGCTGTGTAAACGATGAGGAGAAAGCTCTCTGAGTGCTGCAGTTCCTTCATTCTGGTGCTATCAGTCAGACACCCATGATCTATACACTGAACAAAAATATAAACGCAACACTTTCGGTTTTGCTCCCATTTTGCATGATCTTAACTCAAAGATCTGAAACATTTTCTACATACACAAAAGACCCATTACTCTTAAATATTGTTCACAAATCTGTCTAAATCTGTGTTAGTGAGCACTTCTCCTTTGCCAAGGTAATCCATGCCACCTCACAGGTGTGGCATATCAAGGTGCTGATTAGACAGCAGGTTGCCACAGGTGTGCCTTACACTGCCCACAATAAAATGCCACTCTGAAATGTGCAGTTTGATCACACAGCACAATGCCTTAGGGAGCGTGCAATTGGCATGCTGACTGCAGGAACGTTCATTTCTCTACCATAAGCCGTCTCCAAAGGCGTTTCAGAGAATTTCACAGTACATCCAACTGGCCTCACAACCGCAGACCACGTGTAACCACACCAGCCCAGGACTTCCACATCCAGCATGTTCACCCGGACAGCTGCAGCAACAATCGGTTTGCATAACCAAAGAATTTATGCACAAACTGTCAGAAACCGTCTCAGGGAAGCACATCTGCATGCTCGTCGTCCTCATCGGGGTCTGGACCTGACTGTAGTTTGTTGACGTAACCAACTTGAGTGGGCAAATGCTCACATTCCATGGCGTCTGACACTTTGGAGAGGCGTCCTGTTCATGGATGAGTCCCGGTTTTCGGTGTTCAGGGCAGATGGCAGACAGGATGCTGGATGTGGAGGTCCTGGGCTGGTGTGGTTACACGTGGTCTGCGGTTGTGAGGCCGGTTGGATGTACTGCCAAATTCTCTGAAACGCCTTTAGAGACGGCTTATGGTAGAGAAATGAACATTCATTGCACGGGCAACAGCTCTGGTAGACATTCATTGCACACTCCCTGAAACGTTGCGACATCTGTGGCATTTTGCTGTGTGATCAAACTTCACATTTCAGAGTGGCCTTTTATTGTCGGCACTCTAAGGCACACCTGGGCAATATTCATGCTGTCTAATCAGCACCTTGATATGCCACACCTGTGAGGTGGGATGGATTATCTGGGCAAAGCAGAAGTGCTCACTAAGGCCTAATTCACACGTCCGTAGTGTGTTTTGTGGAAACACGGATCCGCAAAACACGGACGGCTGCAATGTGCATTCCGCATTTTGTGGACCGCACATTGCTGGCACTATATAGAGAATGCCTTTTCTTGTCCGCAATTGCGGACAAGAATAGGACATGTTCTATTTTTTTGTGGAAACGAAAACACGGATGCGGAAACACAGATGCGGACATCACATAGTGTGCTGTCCACATCCATTCCTGCCCCTATGAAATGAATGGGTCTGCAACCCTTCCGCAAAATTGCGGATGGGATGCGGATCCATTTTGCGGACGTGTGAATTAGGCCTAACACAGATTTAGACAGATTTGTGAATAATATTTGAGAGTAATAGGTATTTTGTGTATGTAGAAAATGTTTCAGATCTTTGAGTTCAGCTCATGCAAAATGGGAGCAAAACCGAAAGTGTTGCATTTACATTTTTGTTCAGTGTAGATGGCCTGTCCTAATGACATCTTCGACTTTTTGGGGAAATCCCACAGAAGTGAATGGAGAGAGTTGCACATGTGTGGCCACGTCTTAAATCACAGTGGTGGGACCCGCATCCATCGGAAATTTGTGGTATAATATTTGGTGCATATGTCATAAATGTCCAAGGTGGGAATACTCCTGTAAGTCCCATAAGAAACATTAAAAAGGGTATTTGAAAATGCATTCTCAAAAGCAGAAAACTAAGGCTACTTTCACACTCACGTTTTGTGCGGATCCGTCATGGACGGATCAGTTCAGATAATACAACCGTCTGCATCCGTTCAGAACAGATCCGGTTGTATTATGTCTTCTATACCCATGACGGATCTGTCTTGAACACCATTGAAAGTCTATGGAGGATGGATCCGTTTTCTATTGTGCCAGATTGTGTCAGTGAAAACGGATCCGTCCCCATCGACTTACATTGTGTGCCAGAACGGATCCATTTCACTCAGTCTCATCAGATGGACAGAAAAACGTTGCAAGCAGCGTTTTGGTGTCTGTCTCCAGAGCGGAATGGAGACTGAACTGATGCAAACTGATGCATTCCGAGTAGATCCTTTTCCATTCAGAATGCATTAGAATGCAAACTGATCCGTTTTGCACTGTTTGTGAGATCCCTGAACGGATCTCACAAACAGAAAGCCAAAATGCGAGTGTGAAAGTAGACTAAGTCGAGAAGCCAGTAGTACTGAAGCATTAAGGGGTCTTATTAAACCCTATATCTGGCGGTGGAACCTCTACATAACTTTGTCGCATCCAGCGCCAGTCTAAATGTAAGGCAGCTTCCTTGCTGTCTTACATTTAGACCATTTCCTACACCTAAAACAGGCATAGAAAATGGTGAATGAGACGGGCCTGCCGGGCTGTCTCCTTCCCCACCCACTTGTTTAAACCTTGCGTATTTCTGGTTAGTAAGTGACCCCCTAAATGTTCAACATAAGGCCCATGTTCACATGAAAATATACATGTTGGAAAAATGCAATGTGTATTTGCCGCAGAATCCCTAGCAGACATCCAAGGCTGACTCTTGAATTGCTGCCGCAGATTGGTAGTTCGTCATGAGCCGCCACGGATTCCATGTCCCTTCAACCCCGTGGCTCACTGCAGCTGGGGCTCTGTACTTGGCCTCCTCCCTCTTTGCTTTTACCATCATGTTTTCTTTTTACATGAGTGCAACATTACATAAACACTTGGAAGACGTCTCCATGTGTGTCAGGTGTGAGGTTTATGTGGTAGGTGAGCATGACGTCAAGGACAACTAAAGCCTTCAGGCCGGTCTCTAAGAAACCTTATTTTTTCCTTTTTGCCTCACCCAGTTAATATTTTCTTCACATCAGCAATGCAAATATAAAATGAGTAATTTTATGTTGCAAAAAACAGCAGCAATACAGATATGCGAGTATCAGTCATTGTGTAATGCCTGGCACACCCGCTAATCTCTTCATCATAGCGTAACACTAAATCCCTGACCATGCGCTGTGCATGCATTATCCTAATCTAGTTATAGCTAATTGGCAAGATGAACGTTACTGCACCTATAAAGAAAATCCTGACAACACATGTTACATCTGACTTGTCATTTTAGCATAAAATCACAAGATTAATTTGTAATTAGTTCAGATTTATGATATTTCCACATCACTGGTCCTCGTAAAGCTGCCCGAGCAGCGTTCATCTTCCAGTGTTTGGGTTCAGTTGAGATTGTCTCAAGGCCACTAGCTTGGAGAAGGTTCCCAATATTTTAATATATAATATAAACGATTACCACAGAATTGCTTATTAATATATATGTAGCCATTATACAGTATGCTTATTCCTATTGCCAAAACTAATCCACAAAATCAGCAAAACTAATGTTAAATGGCCTGTCTATATTTTAATACAAACCCCCTGTGTGTAATGTGTATGGAACCTACTATCAGTCCTATTGAATTTTTATTTTGAGCAGCCATATGACAAGAACATATTCCTCTGTGTGAGGATATACTACACTCTCTCCCCTCTCCAAGCAGGAAGTCACAGCATAATCTCATGGAAACACCCTTAGGGCTGATGCACATGAACCTTTTCTTTCCGTTTCTTTTGGGCCTATATGCGGAAGCATTCATTTCAAAGCGGTTGCAAAAAAACAGCAATTACTCTTTGTGCATTCCGTGTCAGTATGTCCGCATGGCTGTTCCGCAAAAAAAATTAGAACATGTCCTAGTATTGTCCGCATTACAGTCAAGGATGGGACTGTTCTATTAGGGGCCAGCTGTTCCATTCCGCAAAATGCGGAATGCACATGACTGGTATCCATGTTTTGCGGACTGCAATCACCCAATGTTCGTGGGCCTGAGCCCTTACATAATTATGTGATTTCACAGAAAACAAAATACATACCAATAAACTTTGCTTCATTGTATGGCTATGTCTTTGCAGCATTTGGTGACTTTCACAATCGATGAAGAGGATGATGTCCACACAGTGGAAGATGCGATTCGGAAACTTAACCTAATGGATAACAAAGGCAGAATATGGATCCAGGAGATGGTTCTGCAAGTCAACAGTTCTAGTGTTAAACTTCTAGATGTGGAATCCAAGGTGAATTATTCTGTGTTTGATAGTATTAGTTGAGTCAATTTACCTTTGAGTTTCCCTTTTTACTTTGATCCTTGGCATCTGTGCCCTCTTCCCTCTGATCTTTTCCATTCTACTTCATAGATGTCCATTCTCAGTTTTCTCAGGTCAGTGGTGTGTTTCTGGGACCCAATTCAAAATCATGGCTACCATCCATCACGTGCCATTTAAAATATTGGTGTTTACTTTCAGGACTCCCTAAGGCACTCCACTACCATTGAACCCCTATATCTGCACCGTTGCTCTGTGGTCATGAAGATCTTATGTGGATTCAAATCACCATCCACATTAATATGTCCAGGCTTCAATAGAAAGACACATACTTTTTGGTGAACATTTATTAAAGGGGTTTTCTCATCTCAGACAATGGGGGCATATCGCTAGGATATGCCCCCATAGGTCTGATAGGATATGCCCCCATTGTCTACAATGAGAACGGAGCGGGGAAATGAACGGAGGGCGTATGCGCAGCCGCCCTCTATTCATTTATATGGGGCCACCGAAAATAGCCAAGCCCTGCCTCGGCTATTACCGTCTGCCCTATAGAAATAAATGGGAGCATGAGCCGTGCATGGGCGGTGCGCTCCCATTCACTCCCATGGGAGAGGCGGGGAGCAGCACTTGGTGGTGGACGGACCCCGGGACATCCGCGGTCCTCCAGCCACAGTGCTCCCCGCTTCGTTCTCGTTTTAGGTGCAGGTCCCATTACATGGCTATAAGGGAGAATAATAGCATTCTTAATACAGAATGCTTATTAAAATGTCCATTGAGGGGTTAAAAAATAAACTCACCCCATCCACTTGATCGCGCAGCTGGTATTGTCTTCTTTCTTTTTCCTGCAGGACCTGCAAAAATTCTGTATTAAGAATGCTATTATTTTCCCTTATAACCATGTTAGAAGGGAAAATAATACAGTGAATTGACTTTAATGGGGTCCGGGGTTGCTCATCCTTATTTACTAACATCACCTCCTAGCAACCATGCATGAAAATTGCACAGCATCCACACTTGCTTGTGGATGCTTGCGATTTTCACACAGCCCCATTCATTTTTATGGGGCCTGCGTTGCGTAAAAACGCTGAATATAGAACTTGCTGCGATTTTCACGCAACGCACAAGTGATACGTGAAATACATCGCTCATGTACACATCCCCATTGAAATGAATTGGTCTGGATTCAATGCGGGTGCAATGTGTTCATGTCACACATTGCACCTGCGCGAAATACTCCCCCGTGTGAAAGGGGACTAAGGGTGTCTTAATCATTAAGATATGTCATTGCTTTATGATTGGTGGTAGTTCATCCTCTCAATCCTGAGAATAAAAATGCTGCTGAGACCGTTTAGCACTGTGTCCCCTTTCAAGTTTTCCTAGCACAGCAGTGCTCTTGACCACCCAGCCTTGCAGAGAACCTTTGCCGATCCCATCTATGTGAATAGGGCCACCTTGCCAGTTTCTGCATAGCGAGTGGCTGGGGCACCACTGAGCAGGGAAAAACAGTAAAAGGGTCTCAGTGCTAGTCTACGCAGCAGCCCCTTCATTCTCAGGACTGGTGAGGTTTTCCCATAGGTGAACCGCCACCCCCGCCATCAATCATACAGTAAATTGACAGCATATCCTGGGAATATGCTTTCACCTAAAAATGTGGGAATAGCCCTTTAAAGTCAGGCAATCATATCACAATGTACACAGAAGGGGCTTTCACACTTAAAAAAGGAAGCCCTCCACCTAAAAGATCACCCTGTCTACCGACTGTCGTATGCATATACATTTAAACATGTATGTTGAAATCATAGCTATTTGTGTTTTGTGTGTACAGGAGGAGCTGGAAGTGTTTCCTGTCTCTGCCATCCAACGTTGCGATACTTTTCTCCCAGAAAACCGGCATCGACCTCTGCTGGTGCTGGTATGCCAGGAAAGATACCAACCGAAAGCTGATGTTCACTTCTTTCAGTGTGATGATATTGGGGTAAGGCATTCGGATTCAGGACGGTTGTTAAACTGATTACCGTGTAGTTGGCAGTCTCTCAATTATTTATTTTTACGTTTTCTAGGTGGAGTTGGTTTGTGAAGATATTAATAGTGCTGTGTCTGATTCCAAAACCGGAAATAACGCAAAAAGACAAGCTGCTCTACGGTATTACATAAATGGATTAGATTTAAGCTATATTACCTTAGGGCGTTTCTCAATCCTTTTCTTAGCTGTTTATGAGTCATGTCGTGAGGTGTATAATGTATTCATCCTTTACTGGTCGTAGTTCTCGTTATTTTCCGTGCAGTGCCAAATTGTTATGGGCTCCAGAAGGGGCAGGCACAGACAGAAGGGGGCCCCTGTGCAAGTATCTTATCATAGATCAACCCTTTAAATCAGATTGTCATAGATCACCCCTTTCTACTGGGCCCCTGTGAAACTACAAAGGTTGAAAATATGGTATGTCTGTTTCTGGGCTATAAGTCCAAAAAGTTAAAACTACTTCCTTTTAACTACTTAAGGGTACTTTCACACTTGCGTTGGTGCGGATCCGTCTGTTTATTTGCACAGACGGATCCGCACCTCTAATGCAAACGTTTGTATCCGTTCAGAACGGATCCGTTTGCATTAGGTTTAAAGAAAAATGACAAAGTCCAAAACGGATCCGTTTTGAATTACATTGAAAGTCAATGGGGAACGGATCCGTTTTCAAATGCACCATATTGTGTCATTGACAACGGATCCGTCCCCATTGACTTACATTTAAAAAAAAAAAACGGATCCGTTAGGCTCCACCTCTTCAGACGGACACCAAAATGCTGCATGCTGCGTTTTGGTGTCCGCCTCCAAAACGGAATAGAGGCGGAACGGAGCCGAACTGATGCATTCTGAACGGATCCTTATCCATTCAGAATGCATTGGGGCTTAACTGATCCGTTTTGGACCGTTTGTGAGAGCCCTGAAACGGATCTCACAAACGGAATCCAAAACGCTAGTGTGAAAGTAAAGGGCAACTTATAACCATCCCCCTTTCCCAGCAACCCCTTGCACAAAATTTTTGCTGATGACAGAGGAAGGAAGGTAGGTGCCAGGGCCCCAAGTGTACCTCCCCCAAGCACCAGTTTCATATTTTGAGGTCAGCACTTGAAGAGTAGTAAATTGGCACTGAGATGCTCACTTTTTGGGCCCCAAAGCAGAAGAAGGGTCTGCCTCTAGAGTAAACATTCGATTTGTAATGGAATAAGAAAAGAAGGGAGGAGCCAGGGCCAAACCATACCTCCCCCGAGCACCAGTTTTACATTTTGAGGACAGCACTTGGGGAGTGGTTAAATGGCACTGACATCCTCACTTTTTGGGCCCCATAGCAGAGGTAAGTCCTGCTCTAGAGAAGACATGCCATTGCTATTGGGCTATACAGCACAAACATTCATACATTTAAAGGAGAATATCTGTAAGAGGGCCCGGGACTAGATTAGGAGCATAGCTAGGGGAAGGGTTGGTGATGCACGTGCCCCTGTGTCGGGGAGGGGTTCCTAAAAAGCCAGTTTATCTTGGCCAGCTACAGAGATGGGGCATCAAACTGAACCCATTCTTCAGGTGAACAAAAGCCTTGCTAGGTTGGCTAGAAGTGGATACATTAGCATGTAATTATATACAATATAAACAGGTCTATAACTTGTTATTATGGTCTGTAGCTTACCTCCCAATTTTTGGGACATTCAAAGAGGGACACTTCATTGTGTGAAAGATCTGCTTTTCCTGCATATCTATACACTTCAATAGTTTTCTCTCACAAAGTGCAAAAATTATCTGAATATAGACATTTCTAAAATTCAAATAGCATCAAATAATGAAATAATATACAAGGCAGGCTTTAATATGCACATTGGAACCAAACACTTTCTGGATCAATATTGTAAATGCAATAATAAAGATCTATACCTAAGTTCAAAAAGAGGGACATTTATGGAGCAAAGAGGGACAGGAGAACTTGGGTCAATAAGAGGGTCTGTCCATCCAAAAGAGGGACACTTGGGAGGTCTGGCCTTTCACTGCCTGAAAATAGGTACGCTAGAAACCTTTTTATTAAATAAATTCTTAAAATCTCCGTTCACTAGCAGGCTGGTGTAGTGAGTAGGGACAAATCAGACTGTATTTGTATATTCTGTGTCCACTACTCGCTAAACTACAAAAACCTCCCAACGTGTATGGGAGTTGTTACGCTGCAATAGAGGTAGTGGACCCACCTGCACTGTGGATTATTTATTTTAAATGCTTACTGGACCCATGTTATTTATCAGGGTGTCGAGAACACGCAGGAATGGAACCACCTCTTATGCAGCAATAATATTGATTAACTGTAATTAGTGTGCCCTGTGTTCTGATCTATATTGCTTGACGCGTTTCATTGTTTAGATTCATTAGCAATTCCTCAGGAGCAGAATATATAGAGCATATACAGACCGTGAGCCAGTAAAATACACAGGAGTGCTGCCAGCATCGCACCAGTAGTGGATATTGCTGACTACAAACACTCCCGTGAGGCATTCACAGACTGTGCATTTAGTATAAGTGCCGCCAGCATCAAATGAAGTATTGCTGACTACAGACACTTATTACAGATAGTGCTGCATGCACGCCTCTGATAGCGTGCAGCACTATCTGTAATAAGTGTCTGTACTCCTGTGTATTTTATTGGCTCACGGTCTGTGTATGCTCTATATACCGTATTCTGCTTCTGAGGATTTGCCGATGAATCTGGACAATGAAACGCGTCGAGCAATATAGATCAGAACACAGGGCACACTAATTACAGTTAATCAATGTTAGAGCCAGTTTGCTGCATAAGAGGTGGTTCCATTCCTGCGTGTTCTGGACACCCTGATAAATAACATGGGTATAATAATCATGCTAGTGAACGTAGATTTTAAGATTTTATTTAATAAAAAGGTTTTTAGCGTACCTATTTTCAGGCAGTGAATCGGAATAATTGAGGGATAAAAGAATAACTGGAGTCCAGACCTTGAGATGAAGTTCAACGGCAGCTTTACTTTGCATAAACGTTCTCCAAAACGGTTTACAGGCTTTTTCTTGGTTCCAGGAGGTTTTAGCATGAAACTGGCAGGCAAACTCCACTCTGTTCTATCTGTTTCTCTCTGACTCTACTGTACTGACAGGCTGGCTGTATAAATCAGCTTTTTCTGTATGCTGCACTTCACTTTGTAGTCTGACTCCAGGTTATGCCAGGTAACTTTACTCCTGGCTCCTGAGGCTTCAAGCTTTGCCCTCCATGGCCAGCAGAGCTTAGGGTACTCTGGCTAGCGTGGGCACGTCCAGCAGAGACGTGCCCCTGCAAACTCTTCCCCTAGCTGGGGATAAACCACACTAGTTCTAACTGGTCCCCGCCCTTCCTGTAGGAAGTAGGACTAGCCCACTTCCGTACAGAGGGGGGTTAGAATGGAATGGTTCCATTCTATATAAGTATAGCTGTGCCGTGTTTGCTGCCACCTGCTGGTGAACCAGGCATATTACATGTTATAAACAGTTACAAACATTAGAAATGCACAGTGTGGAAGACCTAGAATAAATGCATAAGATGACATGAGATTAGACCAATAAAGACAGTAGCAAGATACAGAAGTGGTAACACCACTCTGGGGTGATGCAAATTTGTAAAGCGCTGTGGAATATGGTGGGGCTAAATAAATATTATTATTATTATTACGTAACATATATTTTTTTATGAAATGCTGTTATTGGATTGTTTGATATCTATCTTTAGCTTCTTGTATGCATTTTTCATTTCTTAAGGAACACTCAGGAGAAGATAAGTCAGCAGGAAAGCACAAGTAGCTTCGATTCCTTTGTGCCTAGTAGACAATGGAAACAGCCCCAGACACACTACGTCAGCCCAGCAGAGATCCTGGAGCGCGAATCACAGCGCAGAATTACAAAACCTGCAGACCAACCACTAAACCCTCAAGTCACTATCAATCCAGTTCCACAGTTCCAGGAGTCAAGCAGGTCCTCACAGGTATTTGGATTTATATTGACTGGATATGTCAAGACAGATCCTGATATCGTATTCGTATATAGTTTTCCGGATTTTTTTATGTTTCATTATGTTTCAATTTATCATCAATGTCAATATCTCTGCTTGCTTTTCATATCCATAAGATAAAACTGTACCGATCTAACACTCATCACAGCTAATACAGTTATATCAAGTCTAGACAATCTCAGATAAACAGGTTGCACTCTGGCCTGATTTTAAAGACTCTGATACATTGTAGCAAATTATCAGGGCAAGAGATTTTTGTAGCTGGTGGTTTTGTCTAAACTGCATACATTGAAGCAAACTCTTAGCTGTGAGACATTTTATTTCTGTATGGATTTTCAGCCTTGACATGGAAACAAGAATATTTCCATTCAATATAGCCAGCAGAGTTGGTGAGAAATTGAAACATATCATTTAAAATATATAACTCAGGTCTGAAGAGTGGTTCCTGACACATTTTGTTGGTGCAAGGCCAGTGCCAATGTGCAATCAATGTGGCCTTGTCACAAACCAGTCAGTTATCGAGAGATGCACAATGTACTGACTGTACCTATACACACAGTACAAGGGCTAGGCTAGTTCACATGGTAAATTGGCCAAACTGTACCTGCCCCGAGCACCAGTTTTATTTTTTGAGATCAGCACTTGAGGAGTAGTAAAATGGCACTGAGATCCTCACTTTTTGGGCCCCATAGCAGAGGTAAGGCCTGCCTCTAGACTAGACATTCCATTGTTATTGGGATAAGAAAAGAAGGGAGGGGCTAGGGCCAAACTGTACCTCCCCAGAGCAGCAGTTTCAAATTTTGAGGTCAGCACTTGAAGAGTAGTAAAATGGCACTGAGATCCTCACTTTTTGGGCCCCATAGCAGAGGTAAGGCCTGCCTCTAGAGTAGGCAAGGGCCAAACTGTACCTCCCCAGAGCAGCAGTTTATAATTTTGAGGTCAGCACTTGAGGAGTAGTAAAATGGCACTGAGATCCTCACTATTTGGGCCCCATAGCAGAAGAAAGGCCTGCCAATACAGCAGACATGCCATTTGTATTGGAACAAGAAAGAAGAGAGGATCCAGGGCCAAAGTGTACCTCCCCCGAGCACCAGTTTCATATTTTGAGGTCAGCACTTGAAGAGTAGTAATTTGCCTCTGAGATCCTCACTTTTTGGGCCCCATAGCGAGGTAAGGCTTGCTTCTAGAGCAGACATGCCATTTCTATTGGGCTATACAGCACAAAGATTCATATATTTAAAACAGAATATCTGTAAGTGGGCCCAGGGCTAGATTAGGAGCATAGCTAGGGGAAGGGTTGGTGAGGCATGTGCCCCTGTGCCGGGATGGGTTCCTAAAAAGCCAGTTTATCTTGGCAGCTACAGAGATGGGGCATCAAACTGAACCCTTTCTTTAGGTGAAAAAAAAACCTTGCTAGTTTGGCTAGAAGTTGATACATTTGGATGCAATTATATACAATATAAACAGGTCTATAACTTGTTATCATGGTCTGTAGTGACAGGATAAACTGTTGATGAAACGTCGCTGAAGCACATTTTCTCAGCTTAACTTGTATTTCACATAGTGATTTTTTTACATTGTGTGCCTAGGAATCTCTCTATAGTCAAGTGATACGACCTGAGAGGGAATTACAAGTCCCACAGAATTCTGGCAGCCCACAAATGCAACAGAAAAGTAGCTCAGGTGGACAGACAGTTGGTAAGTCACCACAAGTATTACCTGGATCAATGGACATTAAAAAACATGCAGCATTTCCATGTATCACTACGCACATGTACTAAACATATTGCTACCATTAATGTTCTTACAGTTGATGAAGGAATCCAAGACCCAATGGCTATCAGAGCTGGACGGGAAGTGGTGAGTGTCAAATGTGTAAACGTTATTCAATTAACAATAGACAATACATAGACAAGCGACAGACGTCCTTTTTGCAACTGTAGAGCTTTTCAACCGAGCAGGAGACTGGGCTGCAATACTAAGCACAGCCACTACGAGAAGTATGGAGATGTGTGTTAAGGACCAATGGAAAGAATGAAGAGACCTCAGTGCTCACGCTAGGGCCATGGCACCTTCAAATAGCTGATCAATTGGGGTGCCAGGAGTCAGACCCCCCATTGATCTCATATCTACAGACTATCCTAAAGCATCACTGAGCTTTCAAATAACTTTTCATATATCACAGTGACACATCAAAAGTTTTGATCTGTGGGGCATTGAGTGCTGAGACCCCCACTTAGTGCTAGAACGTGGAGAGAGCAGTGCTCACATATCGTGCGCTCTCCTAGCTGCAGGAAACAGAAACGAAACAGACACATAGACTTACGGAAACATAGACAGCCTGTCTCCTGCCGCGAGGAGAGAGAGCATGATATACAGGTTCTTCCATCTCCTTGTTCCGGTGATCGGTGGGGGTCTCAGAACCTTTTGATATGTTGCTATGTAACATTTTTGTAAGCTCAGTGAGCCATTTATTTTTAAAACCTGGCTAGACCAAATCTAAAAAAAAAAATACTACAAATGGAAAATATTCACTTTGGGAGGAGTTTTCTCTACTAGATGTCTGATCGATTTTTTAGGAGCTGGAGAATATCTTCCAGACTTTCCTCATTCATTTCCACATTTCCAGGTTTGATATTTAAAGAGAACCTGCCACACTGAACATTGTGTCTGAGCTGCAGGCAGCATGTTATAGAGATGGAGGAGCTGAGCAAATTGATATATAGTTTTATGGAAAAGATTTTGTAAAATGTGTAATTTATACTTTATTTCCCGCTCATTCTGGTCTTTGAAGTCCAGGAGTCGGTCCTATCAGTGATTGACAGCCATCTCTGTATACATAGTCATAGAGGGAAGAGTGTCAATCACTGATAGGCAGTGGCGTAGCGTGGGTTGCCAGCACCCGGGGCAAGCCAAAAATTGCGCCCTTCCCCTCAAGCCTTTGGGCACACCTCTTTTAACAGATAATGTAGTAGATCAATCACTTGCAGTCCTACATAACTCCACATATAACACAGTGATAACTCTCTGAGTACAGATAATGTGGTAGATGGGTGTGAGGACCCAGAATTCAGAACACACACAGTGTGACCTGACGTCTGGGGCCGGTGTGCGGCAGTGTGGGCCAAATTCTTAATCTCCTCCCCCCAACCCTACCATGAAACACTGTCATTCTGCTGCCCCCAATACTGTGCTACAGCCACACAGATAGTCCCCCATTCCCCATAATATTATTCCCCCTGTATATTATAATGACCCCCTCTGTATTATTATTATTATTATTATTATTAATGGCCCTCTGTATTATTAATATTATTAATAGCCCCTCTGTATTATTATTATTAACCACTTGAAGACCACAGGTTTATACCCCCCTAGTGACCAGGCCCTTTTTTACAAATCCGCACTACACTACTTTCACCGTTTATTGCTCCGTCATGCAACTTACCACCCAAATGAATTTTACCTCCTTTTCTTCTCACTAATAGAGCTTTCATTTGGTGGTATTTCATTGTTGCTGACATTTTTACTTTTTTTGCTATTAATAAAAATTTAACGACATTTTTGCAAAAAAATGACATTTTTCACTTTCTGTTGTAAATTTTTTTTAAAAAAACTACATTTCTATATAAATTTTTCTCTAAATGTATTGTTCTACATGTCTTTGATAAAAAAAGTCCAATAAGTGTATATTTATTGGTTTGGGTAAAAGTTATAGCGTTTACAAACTATGGTGCAAAAAGTGAATTTCGGCATTTTGAAGCAGCTCTGACTTTCTGAGCGCCTGTCGTGTTTCTTCAGGTGCTAGAATGCCAGGAAAGTATAAATACCCCCAAATCACACCATTTTAGAAAGAAGACACCCCAAAGTATTCGCGGAGGGGCTTGGTGAGTTCATGTATCATTTCATTTTTTTCACAAGTTAGCGGAAAATGACACTTTCTGAGGAAAAAAAATAATAATAAAGTTTCCATTTCTGCTAACTTCTGGCAAAAAAAAAAAATCTCATACGGGCTCATTATGCCCCTCAGTGAATACCTTGGGGTGTCTACTTTCCGAAATGGGGTCATTTGTGGGGTGTTTGTACTCTTCTGGCATTTTGGGCGGGGCTAAATTGTGAGCCGCCATGTAAAGCTAAAGGTACTCATTGGTTTTAGGGCCCCTTTGCGCACCCAGGCTGCAAAAGTGTCACTCATGTGGTATCGCCGTACTCAGGAGAAGTAGGGCAATGTGTTTTGGGGTGTATTTTTACATATACCTATGTTGGGTGAGAGAAATATCTCTGTAAACTGACAACTTTGTATAAAAAATTTAAAAATTGTCATTTACAGAGATATTTCTCACACCCAGCAGGAGTATATATAAAAATACACCCCAAACACATTGCCTACTTCTCCTGAGTACGGCGATACCACATGTGTGACACTTTTTGCAGCCTGGATGCTAAAGGCCCTAATTCCAATGAGTACCTTTAGGATTTCACAGGGCATTTTTACGCATTTGGATTCCAGACTTCTTCTCACGCTTTAGGGGCCCCTAAAATGCCAGGACAGTATAAATACCCCACATGTGACCCCATTTTAGAACGAAGACACCCCAAGGTATTCCGTCAGGGGTATGGTGAGTTCATGTAAAATTTTATTTTTTGTCACAAGTTAGTGGAATATGAGACTTTGTAAAAAATATATATATATATATATATATCAATTTCCGCTAACTTGTGTCAAAATTTTTTTTTTTCTGTGAACTCGCCATACCCCTCACAGAATACCTTGGGGTGTCTTCTTTCCACAATGGGGTCACATGTGGGGTATTTATACTCACCTGGCATTTTAGGGGTGCTAAAGTGTGAGAATCCAAATGCGTAAAAATGCCCTGTGAAATCTAAAGGTACTCATTGGTTTTAGGGCCCCTTTGCGCATCTTGGCTGCAAAAAAGTGTCACTCATGTGGTATCGCCGTACTCAGGAGAAGTAGGGCAATGTGTTTTGGGGTGTATTTTTACATATACCCATGCTGAGTGTGAGAAATATCGCTGTAAACGACAACTTTTTAAATTTTTTTATACAAAGTTGTCAATTTACAGAGATATTTCTCTCACCAACATGGGTATATGTAAAATACACTCCAAACACATGCCCTACTTCTCCTGAGTACGGCGATACCACATGAGTGACACTTTTGCAGCCAAGATGCGCAAGGGCCCAAATCCCATGAGTACCTTTTAGGAGGGCATTTTTACGCATTTTTCTTCTCATGCTTTAGGGCCCCTAAAATGCCAGGGCAGTATAAATACCCCACATGTGACCCCATTTTGGAAAGAAGACACCCCAAGATATTCCATGAGGGGCATGGCGAGTTCATAGAAAAAAAAATTTTTGGCACAAGTTAGTGGAAATTGATTTTTTATTGTTTTTTCTCACAAAGTCTCCCTTTCCGCTAACTTTTGACAAAAAGTTTAATTTTTCATGGGCTCACTATGCCCCTCAGCGAATACCTTGGGGTGTCTTCTTTCCAAAATGGGGTCACATGTGGGGTATTTATACTGCCCTGGCATTTTAGGGGCCCTAAAGCGTGAGAAGAAAAATGCGTAAAAATGCCCTCCTAAAAGGTACTCATGGGAATTTGGGCCCCTTTGCGCATCTTGGCTGCAAAAAAGTGTCACTCATGTGGTATCGCCGTACTCAGAAGAAGTAGGGCAATGTGTTTTGGGGTGTATTTTTACATATACCCATGCTGGGTGAGAGAAATATCTCTGTAAATTACCAACTTTGAATAAAATTTTTTAAAAGTTGTCATTTACAGAGATGTTTCTCACACCCAGTATGGGTATATGTAAAAATACACCCAAAACACATTGCCCTACTTCTCCTGAGTACGGCGATACCACATGTGTGCCACTTTTTGCAGCCAAGATGCGCAAAGGGCCCTAAAACCAATGAGTACCTTTAGGATTTCACAGGGCATTTTTACGCATTTGGATTCTCACACTTTAGCACCCCTAAAATGCCAGGTGAGTATAAATACCCCACATGTGACCCCATTGTGGAAAGAAGACACCCCAAGGTATTCTGTGAGGGGTATGGCGAGTTCACAGAAAAAAAATTTTTGACACAAGTTAGCGGAAATTGATATATATATATATATATATTTTTTTTACAAAGTCTCATATTCCACTAACTTGTGACAAAAAATAAAATTTTACATGAACTCACCATACCCCTCACAGAATACCTTGGGGTGTCTTCTTTCTAAAATGGGGTCACATGTGGGGTTTTGTACTGCCCTGGCATTTGAGGGTCTCCGCAATCATTACACGTATGGCCAGCATTAGGAGTTTCTGCGATTCTCCTTATATTGAGCATACGGGTAATGAGATTTTTTTCCGTTCAGCCGCTGCGCTGAAAAAAAAAAAAATGAGCGGCACAGATTTTTCATTCGCATCGGTCAATGTGGATGAAAAAATCTCTGCCAAATCAGTGATTGCGGTGCGGTGGGCGCTAGCTAACTAACAAGTAGCTAACTAACTGGCGGTGATAACGGGACCCTTATGCCCCATTCACACGTCCGAAATTCTGTTTGCGGAGCGGAATTGCGGACCCATTCATTTCTATGGGGACAGACTTTGTCCCGCTCGGATACGGAATTACGGATCCGCGCTTCGAGTCTGCACTTCCGTTCCGCAAAAATATAGAACATGTCCTATTCTTGTCCGCAATTGCGGACAAGAAAAGCATTTTCTATATAGTTCTGTCTTGGATCTGCAAAATGCGGAAAGCGCATTGCCGGTGTCCGTATTTTGCGGATCCGCAGATCCATGGATCCGCAGATCCATGGATCCATAAAACACATACGGACGTCTGAATGAGCCTGTAGGGGGTGATTAGTGACAGGGGGTGACAGGGGGTGATCAGGGGGTGACATGGGTGATCAGGGGTTAATCAGTGATGGGGGGTGGGGGGTGTGTGTAGTGATTGGTGCACTTTTCCTATGTTTCCTCTGGTGGTCCCAAACAAAGGGACCACCAGACGAGCAGAGCAGCAGGCATATCAGACGCTGTTTAAAAAACAGCGTCTGATATGCGATTTAAATGCGTTTTTCGCATCTACAGCCTGCCAGCGCATGATCAGCGCTGGCAGGCTGTAGTTTCAGTTGTCCGGCTCCGATCACATGAGCAGCGCACGCACGACGCGCGCGTTCATGTGAAATCTCGGGTCTCACGAGATGACGCCGATAGGCGGCAGTGAGACCTGAGAGAGCCGCCGCGCTGACGCCCATCGGCGTTAGCGTGGCGGCAAGTGGTTAATAGCCCCTCTGTATTATTATTATTATTATGGCCCCCTCTGTAATATTATTTTATTATTAATGGCCCCTCTGTAATAGTATTATTATTATTATTATGGCCCCCTCTGTAAAATATTATTATTATTATTATTAATGGCCCCTTTGTAATATTATTATTATTATTATTATTATTATTAATATTAATGGCCCCTCTGTATTATTATTATGGCCCCCTCTGTAACATTATTATTATTAATGGCCCCTCTGTAATATTATTATTATTAATATTAATGGCCCCTCTGTATTATTATTATTATTATTATGACCCCATCTGTAATATTATTATTATTATTAATGCCCCCTCTGTAATATTATTATTATTATTAATATTAATGGCCCTTCTGTAATATTATTATTATTATTATAATAATTATTATTATTAATAATAGCCCCCTCTGTATTATTAGTATAATGGCCCCCTCTGTATTACTGTTATAATGGCCCCCTCTTTATTATTAATATAATGGCCCCCTCTTGATTATTAATATAATGACCCCTCTTTGTTATTAATATAATAGAACCGTATTAGTATAATGTCCTCAGTCCTCTTCTCTCTGCTCCTCCCCCACCCCCATAGTGCCCCCCAGTACCTCCGCAATTAGGGTAGGGTACATAGATAAAAAAAAAAAATACTTACCTCTCTCCATCACAGCTTGTGGCGTCTCTCCATCACCTCTCTCCATCACTGTGCCTTCCCACACCGAGTCATCGCATCATCTCGCGAGACCCGACGCAGGATATCACAGTGAGGTAAACGTGACCGCCTGCGCCGCTCTACTGCCTGAAGCCTATGAGGCATAGCGGAGGGGATGGGAGCCATAGGCTCCCTTGGCCCTCATTGAAATGCTTGCCCCCCCCCCCCCCCATGACCCCCGCACCCCCATGCTATGCTACTGCTGATAGGACTACCTCCTTGACTTTAAAGCCCAGAATGAGCAGGAAATTAAATGTATAAATTACAAGTCATACGGAATCTTTTTCATAAAACCACATATCAATCTGCTCACCTCTTCCTGCTCCATAACATGCTGCTTGTAGCTTACATCACATTTTCAGTGTGACAATTATTCTTTAAGTACCTTTTTCTTTTTGTTTTAAACTTATATTCTATAACATTAGCAAAGGGAGGACCTGTTTTTGACCTTTTAGTACACAATGTTCTTGATTTTGTCTCCACTATAAACATAAAAGAGACTTAAATCCAAGTCACCAACAAGCCTGATCTGGAGTGTACTGTCCTAACCTAGATCTCCCTACCCATGTCTCTGGCTGATACCACAATAGTGGTGAATGGCAGATTTAACATTTTTACTATTTTATTGGTAAAATATTTCATCATTTTAAGAAACCTGCAGGACAGATCAATTCAAGCTGTTACAAATTACTGTCATCACTTCCCTTGTGCTAAATGGCCAGTTGAGGGCACTGGGAGAGCACTGTGGCCCATTGATCCTGATTACATCTGTGTCCCGGTCATTATTTTTATTGGAGAACCGGCAGCAAATACAGGGTTTCTCTCTCAACATAACATGGGGCACTACCAGTAAGTCTCCATACAGGGCTGGTCTCTTTAAGGAGATTCAGCACCTTGCCTAAGCAGCTTGATAGGCCTAAATAAAGATGTCCACAGAACCAGGGGCGTAGCTAGAAATGACTGGGCCCCACAGCAAATTTTTGTATGGGTTGCACTGTCGGCAATTAGCGCAGGCTGCTGATTACTGGGGAAGCAGAGGAGAGGTCACGTGCTGCCTGGCGCCGGGCCCCTTGTCAGCCCGGGCCCCAAAGCAGCCGCTTCCCCTGCTTCCCCGGTAGTTACGCCCCTGCACAGAACAGCATTGCAATTATCAGTATGTTCTAAGTCACTATCGGGTCGCAGCAATGGGTTGACTGAAAAGTTTGTCAAAGAGCAAGGACAGGAAGTGGAATACGTGGAGTGACTTCAAAAAGTCATATCCAGAAAGTCATCCATTCATTTTTTTGTTACTTTTTTCTAAATTACTTAGAATATGTCATGTATAGGTTATTAGTATGTAATAAAAAATGTTTCGATAGAAGTGACCCTTTAAAGGGAACCTGTCACCATACTAACAGCAGAATAAAGTAGAGACAGGTGAGTTGATTTCAGGGGTCTGTCATTTAAAAGTTTAAAGTAAGTGGTTGCCGAGAACCAACATCACAATCATTGCAGACTGGGCCTGGAAAAGAGTCACGACCACCCGAGAAGAGTCATGGTTATTCCTGAATTCCTGCTCTCCCTGCCCACCTGCTGATGACTGACAGTCTTCTACCTAGTTTTCTCCCTTTCTCTCTAGGAGAGAACTGCCAATCATCAGCGGATGGGCGGGAGAGCAGGAGATTAGGAATAACCAGGACTCTTCACAGGTAGGTTTTACTCTTTTCAAGGCCTGGGCTGTAATGATTATGATGCTGGTTCTCAGTAACCACTTACTTTTAGCTCATGAGTGACACACCGCTGAAATCAGCATTTCTGTCACTATTTTATACTGCCCATAGTGAGGTCAGCATAAAGTTGATGACAGGTTCCCTTTAAATTATGGAAAACCGTTCAACTAAAGCTGAGCTGTGGGATCAGACAGTGTGACAGAAGCAGAAGTCCATTGGAGCTAGAAGATATTCAACGTCATTGTTTTGCAGAGATCGGTGCTGGGTTGGGACACATCATATGTAACATTCACAGTAGCCCCCAGTATTGTATTTGTACAGCATGCTTCTATTTTCGTAAAATGAGATTTTATTGGCTGTGGTTTACTATATATGGATTATTGCTCTGTGTTATACCTGTACACTGTTTTACAGAGGTTTGTTTGTGTGTGTTGCACAGGAGCTACTGAATCACTGCTTTGATGACATTGAGTTCTTTATGGGAAACCTTCAGAAGTCAGCAGAAGCATTCAAAGTCCTAAATCAAAGAAAAAAGTCGAGAAGGAACAAGAAACCAGAAGCCGGAGGTAAACGCTAAGAAACACTAATGGGGTCCTCTAGCTTTTTCCATGCATAAAATGGGGTCTTCTTGGTAGAGTAGAGAGCTGAACGTTTGAATAAAATATACAAGCAATGGGGTCAATCAAAGCTAACAGAATCTACGTCTGTTCTCAAATCCAAACTCTTTTTATTTATGGCATTGCCTTAAAGGGGTTTTCCCATAACATACAATGGGGACATATCGCTAGGATATGCCCCCATTGTCTGATAGGTGCGGGTCCCACATCTGGGATCCGCACCTACAAGGAGAACAGGGCGGTGAGAACTATGGGTTTCCTGGGGTCCATCTACCACCAAGCGCTGCTTCCCGCTGCTCCCATACAAGTGAATGGGAGCGCACCGCGCACGCGCGGCCCCTGCTCCCATTCATTTCTATGAGACAGACGGAAATAGCCGAGACAGCGCTCCGCTATTTTCGGTGGCCCCATTAATTTCCTCGGTCCGTTCTCGTTGTAGGTGCGGGTCCCAGGGGTGGGACCCGCACTTATCAGACAATGGGGGCATATCCTAGCGATATGCCCCCATTGTATGTGATGGCAAAACCCCTTTAAATAGGGTTTTCGGTTTCTAAAGGAATGAATGGGGTCTTCCTTTCAGGAGCCCCATCTATTAGCCTGAGTGGAGATCGGCAACAAAGAGCACTTCTCCCTGACACTACCATGCATTATACAGAATGCCTATTAAAGGGGTATTCCAGTTGTCTCAAGTTATCCCTTATACACAGGGTGGGGGTCTTACCACTGGGACCCCCACAAATCACAAGAACGGGGGGCCCTTACCCTCTACAGCCCCCCTAAAATGAATGGAGCTGCCAGTCGCACACATGTGTCCAGTTGCTCCATTCAGTTCTATGACAGTTCCACAGATAGCCGAGTGCTGTACTCAGCTATCTCTGGAACTCCCATAGAAGTGAAGGGAGGGGCTGTGTGCATGTGCGACTATTTCAGAGGGGCTGCAGGGGGTACTGGGCCCCTGTTCTTGTTATCAGTGGGGGTCCCAACAGTAGAACCCCCCGCAATCTAATAGTTACCCCCTATCCTGTGGAAGGAGATAACTTGAAACAACCGGAATACCCCTTAAACCTCAATGGGCAATGCTTCATTTTACCTGTGGCGGTGCTGCAGAGGAACTGAACACTTACTGCTGGGTTCCACCACATATTTTAGCCGATCACAGTGAGACCCAGCTGGGCGATGACTTGTGATCAGCATTTATCTGAGGAACCTTCTGTCAAAAAAGGCGACAAGCCCTAAAAGCAGGAAGCCCTGTAACTGTCCCAACATTCATGTACCTGGAGAGTAATGTTCTTACATCACATTTATATTTTTGCGCAGAGGGATTGCTTACTCTCCGAGCCAAACCTCCCAAAATGGAAGAATATGAAGAAGCAGCACAGAAATTCAAATACTGCTTCTGTCTACTGGTATGTGATAAACACAAAAAGTAAATTAAACTATACTACAAAAAGTAGGTCTCCACATCATGTTTCCATCTGTTTCTCTACATAGGCAAGGCTTAGGAATAACATCATGAATCCCAGTTCGGTTGAGCTTATTCACTTCTTATTCGGACCACTTAAAACTGTAAGTTTTATCCATTAGTTGTTCTTCTTTATTCAACAAGTGCTTGCTTGTATGACTGTAATGTGACACTTTAGTAACATGTAGCATTTAAAGTGTAGATTGCCATTTGGAACTTTAGGGCTCCACCAATGTAACAGTAAAATTGCAGCACTAGTAGGACTTGTATCTGACCTCAATGTTTACTAAGTCACCAAGGAGTCCCAAGCTTACTGTAATGGACAGTGAGGGTAGACCCACTGTGCCAACTTACCGATCTGACTTTGGGCTATTCCTGAGAGTGCTGTCCTGGTGGTCCCCTGGTTTTCACCCCTTAACCTCTTTCCCTGGATCAGGTCTTCGATGCAGGGGAGCCACCAGGCCACTACCTCTTGGAATAGTCCTGGTATAGTTGGCACCTGAACCAGGGGGGTAAGGTCAGGTAGTAGTCATAGTCAAGAAACAGAAAAGGTCAGGGCAGGCACAGTTTGTGCATATCCGTAAATCAAGTCTGAGGTCTGGACAGGCAGCTAATAGTCAATACGATAAACAGGCAGAGGTCAGGACAGGCAGTGGAGGATCAGAGATGGTAACAGTACATGGGCAGTCATACAGAGATAAACACACATTCACTAGGACTAGATAACCTGAGGTAGGCACCTTAAATATACTCCATTGGCTGGGGAAGGCACCTTAAGTATACTCCATTGGCTGGGGGCAACTAGGGTGCATGCATGCTGGCTTTTTAAGAGCTGGGGAGAGAGCATGTGCCCTAGAAACAGACTGGGAGGTCCCTGCAAGAGCCACATGGGGTGACGGTAGCTGGCCAGCTGCTGGTGAGTTGCAGAGGTTGAATGAGTCCTGGCCGCCAGGACAAGAGAAGCAGGGTGAGTAGCACCCATGAGTGTGGCAGGCGCGGGCACGGGCCGCCATTGCAACACTTACCGAGACCTAAATTGCAATTAGAGATTACACATTAGGTTTATATGTGATGGCAATCATGTAATTGTGTCTCCTGATCAGGATCCTCCTCTAGCATTCTAATACTCAAAGTAACATCCATTGGGAACAAAAAATGCTCCGGTTGTAGGCGATCATAGGGTTTCCAATTAGTGGGACCCCAGTAATAAGCTTGGTGATAAGGGATTTGAAGAATAATGTAGTAATCTGGTAGTCAGTTATGTTGTGACAAGACATGTCTATTATCATGCAATGTTAATCCAGGGGAAGGCAAAAAGCGAACACTCAACATACCATGTCAACATAAAATAATATCATTATTTAGTGCATACTACAGGAAATAAAAAATGGAAGTGTGCTCCATAGTGGCTGCTATAGTGATATGAAGGGAAATACAGTATAATATTACCTGGCCTATCTGTTGTAAGACATGAAAATGTTAACTTGTCTTTTCATGAAATCAGCTGGTGGACAGTTCCGGAGACATGGCTGCTGATGTCAAAAATCCATTGCTAACCAAAGAAGCTGTTGGTCTGCTGAATGAGTGCTTAGATGACAAAGAGCTAGAATTATGGAATTCTTTGGGACCAAACTGGACCAAACCACGGTATGAAGAGATCGTACACTGCACATCACTGCCACAGGTTTATCTTGTTTATTAGGCCCCATTCAAATGACTGTATTTTTGCTCTGCATCCAAATCTGTATTTTTTGGGGATTTGATGCGGGCCCATTCATTTTAAGGGCTTTCTTTCCCTTGGAAGAGAAGTCATCTGCATATCCATCTTCCCAGGGAGCATTGCATTGCCTATAAGACTCCCTATGCCAGCAGTGGCTCTCTCCACAGGAAAAAGCAATACCCCCCAAGAACATAAGAGGATATATCACTAGCTCACTAGGCAGATATGCAATCCGTTCAGGAGTCAAGCTTAGTGGAAGCTGTAACGGTTGCTGTTTTTCTACCCAGCTTGTCAGAAGAGAACATTTACTGGTATTGTGTTTATATCGTGAGAGATTTTCTTTGATCTTAAAAAAAAAGGCTGGCTTGCATTATAGAAATATATGCAGCAAAATGCTGAGACTTGCAGTTTAAAACTTTGCAAGATGCTCCTTAGAGCCAGAATACAGACTGCAAAATTAACATCACATATTGTTACCAAGGAGCAACTGTC
Organism: Bufotes viridis; assembly: GCA_033119425.1. Lineage (NCBI taxonomy): Eukaryota > Metazoa > Chordata > Amphibia > Anura > Bufonidae > Bufotes > Bufotes viridis. The sequence continues at coordinate 481,808,112 of CM065590.1, read as the reverse complement.
ATGCATCCAATCGACATGAATGTGCAGAATATTGTATAACTGTTATGCATTTACTGAATATCCTTTTTATATTAAGACTGGAATTCCCACGGGACTATTGCGAGCCATACAGTCCCACATTTAGGGGTGGATGGGTACCCACTAACAGTGATGGAATACCCTGGGAAGATCCTGTTGAGCTCCAGCATCGCCATGAAGAATTAAGGTTACAGGTTAGTAGTTTGCACATGAAACATACAATGTTAAATTATTCATACACTCAATTCTCTCTCCTGATTCCTAGTTTGGAGCTCTTCTATTTCTAAGATATGTGTTTTTGTCTTATGTCTCAAAGGTGAAGGTATTGTCTAAGAATAGAAAAAAGCCTCTTTTTTTCCAGAAAAAGTACCACTTTTGTTGGGCATTTCAGTTCAGCTTAACTTAAAGGGGTTGTCCAAGATATTTTTTTTATTAGGAGAAGTCACGGGCAAGCTGATAACATAATAAAAGCACAGCCAGTTATGTATTGTTGGCCTCAGCGGTATACAGCCCAAGGCCACAGAGGTCAGTTATTGGCTGCAGAGGCATACAGGACACTGCAACCACAACAATAACGGTGCATTCACAAAACCGTATAAATGGGCCCACAAAAGATGTGGACAGCACACTGTGTACTGTCCGCATCCGTTGTTCCGTTCCACGGCCCCGCAAAAAAATAGAGAATGTCCTATTCTTGTCGTAATCGCAGACAAGAACAGGCATTCTCTATATAGCACCAGCCATGTGCGGTCCGCAAAATGTGGAATGCATACAGCCATTATCCGTGTTTTGTGGATCCGCAATTTGCCCACCTTACATCACGTGAATGCACCCTTAGTCACTGGCTGTAGACCAGGGAAGAGTGAGGAGAGGTGGTGCTATTATTTTACCAGCCCCACAGAAGGCAGGTACAGGGACGAGCTTCCCTAGCATCGCGGGTGACGCTAGGGTTGGCTCGTCCCCGTCCCGCTTGCCGTTGGCTTCTCTCCCCCCCCCCCCCTCCGACACTGGATGTTTTCATCCGCGCACAGGGAGAAGCAGTAGCGGCGGTGCGGGGACCAGGAACGATGCAGGGAGCAGGGTAAGTATATTCCCTGTGAGGGGCCTGGCATATGGGGGGGCAGTTTATAGTATTGGATGACCCCTTTAAAGTAAAACACTGTGGTCTCTTCCTAGACCAGTGATGTCAAGTTCATCGGTCACATGGACTATGTGCAGCTCTGTCCCATTTAAGTGAAAGGGCCTTTGCTGCAATACCGAACACAGCCACTATACAGTGTACGGCGCTGTGCTTGGTATGGTGTGAAGAGGCTGCAACACTCACCGGAGCACTGCGGCCTCTTCAAACAGCTGTTCGACAGAGATGCCAGGAGTTAGACCCCCACCAATCACATATTGATGACCTATCGTAAGTATAGGCCATCAGTATTGAACCCAAGGAAAGCCCCTTTAAGCTTAATTGCGTAACACCACAGCCTTGTAATGTATTTTCACCTCGTTATAGATAGATTTTCATGTACTCTGTTAATCTGTACATTTTAGTTATTTTTTATTTTCCATGTGTCTTTCCCTAGCAATCAGCTCCTCAAGTTAATCAACCGTCACCTCCCCCAACTCTGAATGGGTATGTGCTTTCATATAATTGCTGGCATTTTATACAATGTAATTACTAGCCTTTCTTCATACACGTTTTAGATGAAACCAATAAAGTGGATGAACTCTATAGTGACAGGCTACCAAAATAAATACAAGGGGGTGACAAGTCTAATAGTGCCAATCTACTATCCTGTAGTGCAGTGGTCAATGTCTTCCTAAGGCCTCATGCACACGACCGTTCCATTTTTTGTGGTCCACAAATTGCGGATCCACAAAACACGGAAGCCGTCCATGTGCCTTCCGCAATTTGTGGAACGGAACAGGCGGCCCATTATAGAGATGCCTATTCTTGTCCGCAAAACGGAGAAGAATAGGACATGTTATATTTTTTTTATGGGGCTACGGAACGGAGCAACGGATGCGGACAGCACACGGAGTGCTGTCCGCATCTTTTGCGGCCCCATTGAAGTGAATGGGTCCGCACCCAAAACTGCGGCTCGGATGCGGACCAGAACAACGGTCGTGTGCATGAGCCCTTGGTCTCCTTTCATCTGCTTCATTCATCTGTTCATACTGACTGTACAAATTATTCTACCATTCAGCAGACCTGAATCATGTTTGCCCCCTGGGGGTGTTTAGTGAAGCCCCCTTACATGGCTGGCCCACCGGTAATACATAAACGTCATATATGGACTCATGCACAACCGTATAGACCAGTGATGGCTAGCCTCCGGCACTCCAGCTGTGGTGAAACTACGACTCCCAGCATGCTCCATTCATTTCTATGGAGTTCTGAGAACAGCCAAGCAAGGGGGCATCTTGGAAGTTGTAGTTTTACCACAGCTGGATTGCCGGAGGTTAACCATCACGGGTATAGACCCATGTTATATGCAAATATCAAATTTAAATGATTGAAATATAATGACCAGATAAACCTGTGGACTGTACCTCTGTGTGCATCAACTTCATACAGAGGCGTCTGCCATAGATTCATATAGAATCTCTGCTAATAATGACATGCTCAACTGGATGCAACGCAGAGGCACCCATCTGTGACACTGCCCAACACCATCTACCATCTGGCATCTTGGTCTTCTTATGTGGCCTTCAGGCCCAGTTGTGGCAGCTTCCCCTACACCCCTGTATATCTGTGCCGTTGGAGACACCAGATAACAGAACATGGGGTGCTGCAGCTTTGTAAGATAGAGTTATAGGGGCTATGTGTGCCTTAAAGGGAACCTGTCACCAGGATTTTGGGTATAGAGCTGAGGACATGGGCTGCTAGATGGCCGCTAGCACATCCGCAATATCCAGTCCCCATAGCTCTATGTGCTTTTATTGTGTAAAAAAACTGATTTGATACATATGCAGATGAACCTGAGATGAGTCCTGTCCCTGAGATGAGTCACGTACAGGACTCCTCTCAGGTTAATTTGCATATGTATCAAATCAGTTTTTTTACACAATAAAAGCACATAGAGCTATGGGGACTGGATATTGCGGATGTGCTAGCGGCCATCTAGCAGCCCATGTCCTCAGCTCTGTACACAAAATCCCGGTGACAGGTTCCCTTTAAAGGGGTTGGCCACTTTCTGGCTACTTGTGACCAGTGTGTGTATAAGATGATTATATGGCACTTACTAATATAGCCTTTGTTGATATTCTGCACCATTTTCTATATTTCATAAGCCATGCCCCATTGTTAGGCAAATCTTCTGTGTGGTCCTACAGAGGTCACGTCCATAAGATGGCCACTAATCGCGGGTCATGTGATGTCTCTTGCATTCCATTCAAACACACTGTACCTGCACTAAACTCCCAACAGTAAGAATAGCAGGTGCTGTGTATTTGAATAGAGGAGACATCACACCGAGGCAATTTGCCTGGTCACATGACCCTCCGTCAGCGGCCATCTTATAGACATGACCTTTGTGTGGACAGCACAAAAGACTTGGCAAACAAGGGGCATATCTTACGAAATATAGAAAATGGTGCTGAATTTCAAAAAAGCATCTATTAGTAAGTGCCATATAATCATCTTACAAGCACATTGATCAACAGTAACCAGAAAGTGGCCAATCCCTTTAATTGTGTGCATGAAACCTAATTTATAGAGATTACTGCACCAAAGAATCAAACAACTGAACATTTCTGTTATTTTACAGAGCTATATTTTATGCCAGCTTCTGAATGAAGTCTAAAAATGGAAAAGTCTTTCCCCGTGTGTTGTCAATCCAGCGCATTGTATGAAGTCTTTTGCAAAGAAAGAGAACGTTATTACAACTTGTTTGCATTAATATTCTGATTACCCAAGGATTGATGCATTGCACAAAGAAAGCGGAGCATGTTACACAAAATACATTTTTACTATTTTATTTTGCAGCCACCAAGAGACAGACAGCAAGTGTGTGAGCTGCACGTACGATTTTGTTGCCAGAAACAGCAGCGAGTTGTCGGTGTTACAAGGAGAAACACTGGAGGTATGTAATATGTCTATGCCACTAGTCTGCCCCCTGGCATTACATTAGGCTTACATTCTCACAGTCTATTGCATGCAGCCCAAGATCTCCCTTTTGACCTACAATCTTGTATGTTAAAGGAGCATTCGTATAATACTAAGTTATCACCCATGATAGGTGATAACTGCTAGGACCCCATACCGTTCGCCAGAACAGGGTCCCATGTCTCCCTGTTTGAATGGAACTCCAGTCAAGCATGAGTGCTGTCTCGCTAGTCTATGGGTACAGATATTCAAACGAGAGGGAGCTTTATAAAGATTTTTTTTTTAAAAGAATCAGCATTGAATGTATGGAGGACATCACTTTTTATGTTCACTATGTTAAGTATCAAGGCACTGTACGACCTAAGAATGTCTAATTTTTACACCTTTTAGGTTTTGGATGACTCCAAGAAGTGGTGGAAGGTGCAGAATCGCTTTGGACAGACTGGTTATGTACCTTATAATATACTTGCCCCAGTAACAGCAGAGGAACTTAACAGAGCAAAACAAAATGGAGTCCCACCCGGGAGCCCGGTAAAGGTACGCTCACTTTATTACGCTCACTTTAAAAAAAAAAAATTCTTGTAAAGAAGTAAACCTGAAGTTTAAATCTTCAAGGGAGCTGCTAAAATTAATATGTATGTATCTGAAAATTCCTGGAGGTTCTCCGAACTGGAGATGTGAAATGATCCTTGTGACCCTGTGCCATTCCTTACCATACACCTAAGATTGCGATCAGCCAGAATGAGGCCAATAAATCATCCATCCCATTGTCTGTACAACATGACAAAATTGGCACATCAGGGAGACAGAGTGGCAAATGAATGGCTGTAGTAAAGTTACTTAGTTTATAAAAAAGACAGTAGAGGGGAGACCTAATAATACAGAGATCTCTCCCATGATCTATTCATAACCAGGACTGTGATAAGGGGACATCCTCTACATCTAGAAGAAAGTAGGTTTCTCCATCAACATAGAAGAGGATTCTTTACTGTGCGAGCAGTGAGACCATGGAACTGTCTGGCAGAGGGCATTGTGATGGTGAATTCACAAAAATTTCTGGAGTAATAAAATTACAGGCTATAGCTAATAGAATTATGGAGAAAAGTCATTGATCCAGGGAGTTATTCTGATTTGGTATTAGGAAGGTTTTCCTTGTAGTTTCATCGGACAGCCATGAAATCCAACCTGACAGTTTTGACAGACAAAAGTCTGCCACGGGCCCTTGCAAACAATGGTTCACATATAATTATCAAACAGTGGTTGTCCAAAATGGTCAAATCTGACATTTATCTTATGTGTATGTAAAGCATTAGCGCCATATGTGATGCAGCATTCAAGGACATTCAGTTGGAAAATGTTCTATTAATTAATCCTTTCACCCTTTCTTACAGAAGTCACAACCACCAACACCTCCCAAAAAGCCATCAAAATCAAGTCTTGTCATCCCAGGACAGTGGGACACAGTAGAAAGTCAACATCCACAACAGACTATTGGCCAACAAGGTAGAAATTGTAACTTTACATTCAGAAACTATGATAACCGAGATGTTATGTAGGGTTTCCAAAGACTGGATTTTCTTTGGCAGACTCAAGAGATGTATAAACACATCTAATTATTTATGATCATCATAGGAGGACCATTCTTGGACAATGTCCCCTGAAATGTATTGTCCACTGTTGTCTCATCCATGTGAAAGTGACTTGGTTGTAATGTCCAATACTGTGGGGGGTAATAGTGCAATTTTACCAAGCAATCTGATTCCTACAAATCCAACAGATTTTTTTTTGTTTTGTCAGAAAAATTTGACCGAATAAACAGTATGAATGAAGAATTACTGATCAGGTTGGCAAATGGCCGAACAGCACCACAGAAGAACCTAAATATCCACAAGATGTCAGATACCTCCATTCCATTAACTGATGAATCTAATTCCTCAGAGGTCTCCGCTTGGCTCCAGGCCAAAGGCTTTAACACACTGTGAGTCTTCACTTTAGGTCTTTCCCTGAGCCAATTTGTTAAGCTTGTTTAGTTGTTTAGGTGCTTGGACTTGGCATGAAATAAACCTGCATTTTAAGCATTTATTGTTCAAAAGTTCTCACTAGAAATATTAGGTAGGTTGACCTCAACCTACCTAACCTTCAGAAATCTTCAGTACTGTTATAGCATGTGGTGTACCTCAATATCTGTGGTCTACAGCAATGTGTCTAATTTCTCTTATACTGGATATCTGATTGCCTTTCTGGGCATTTCCAACCACCTACTGTAATAGTTTCTTATCTGCATCTACATTCAGCAGAGTGGCATTTTTGATCTTGAGATTTTGCAGCAGCCAAACACTAAAAGGATGACCAGATGGTTGTCATGGATCCGGCTGATAAAACCCCTGCATTTAGTGAAGATGTGGGTGGATTAAAATTTATTATTCTATGGTGCCCATTGATATGAACCATGTAATACATTTGTATAGATTTACTGCAAAATCTTTAGTGGCCTTACATACATTCATTTTGTCAGGCATTTTTTTTTTACGCCACATGAATAAAGCACACGAATTTCATTTTGGCTACCTGTGTTCTTAGCCGCAGTTTTTGCGAAATTTTTGGAGTATTTTTTGCACAGTGTTTTTGCTGACTGGCATTTTTTTTATGGCATTTTTCCCCTATAGAGAAGCAATGCCTGAAAAACACCAGAAAAAAAATGCCAAGAGCTACATCATGCTGTGCCACCTAATTAACAAAAACACCCAGAAAAATGCTGGTGTCCTGTGTTTCATATTTCCCACAGACCTTCAGCTACCATTTGGATCTGGCATTTTTACCGCAAAAAAAAAACACTCTAAAAACACCATCAACCATCAGCAAATACCTACAAGTAAAAGCACCATTATACTAATAATGATCATTTCTTTTGCTGTTTTAGGACTGTAAAATCCCTCAGTGTCTTAAATGGCGCTCAGCTGTTTTCTCTCAGAAAAGAAGAGTTGAAAGCTGTGAGCCCTGACGAAGGCGCTAGAGTATACAGCCAGGTCATGGTGCAGAAGGCTCTTCTTGAGGTATGAGACCAAACACACATACTCCTAAAAATATTTGAAGTACATATGCCGTCATGAACCAGTTCAATGGTGCAAGCACTTGGCCAACACGGGGCTTGTTTGTAGTCTGTATAGGAGCTGCATACACAAAACTGTTCGATATTTTTACATCAAGACTATTCCGAGTCATTTCATTTCCATAGGAACAATCCTTTACTAATCCTTTACTAATCCTGTCTAATGGTTAGACAATATAGCCTAGACAGCTAAAATGGCATGTGCCGAAATGTACGACTTTTTGCCGCCAGCCGCTGTGATAAATTTGGAGCATTTTTAGACAAGCACATATATGGCAGTTTTTTGCTGCAAACTGTTGCAGAATTCTAGTGCACTCTGATTAGTAAATCAGCTCCCTTCTTTTTGCTAGTACACATGAAGGAAACTGTCAGTTTGCAACTTTTTCAAGTACACATGAAGGAAACTGTCAGTTTGCAACCTTACATTGTCTAAAACTGTCTTTTTTACCCATAGCAACCAGTCACAGCACAGCTTTCATTTTTCAAGACACTATAAGAATTGGAAGCTGTGCTGTGATTGGTTGCTATGGTCAACAAAGACCGTTTTTCTTTTACACAGCTTTCTCAATTGACCTTCTTGTGCACTTTTGCAAATATAGGGGGGGATGTATAAATCAGAATGTGCCAGAATCCTGTCAATCTGTGGCAAAAAGAGATGGATTATGTGCCTTGCACCTCTCATTGAGTTTTTAGGCAAGGGGGGCTTGGCGTGGGAAAGGGGGTGTTGCTTGACACTGTTTTCTTTTAGACAGTTTCATCAACCTGCCCCACAGCCTTAAAGGTGTGGTGCAATGGGGGGGAGGGTTGGTAAGATTCCTTACCTACTTCCCGCTCCTGGCGCTGGCTTCCCGCTCCTTTTCTTCTAGTCCTGCGATGCTCTTCTATCTCCATCACTGTAAACATCCTGTTTCACATCGCTGCACGGCGGAGACCAGATTCCCTTGTGTCATGTGATCTTTTGTCATGACGTAAGGGTAGGCGATCACCACCGCTTCCAGTAATTGGCTTCAGGCGATGTCAAACCTGTTTACAGCGAGGGCGACCAGCGAAGCATCACATACCTAGAGGAGAAGGATTGGGGAGCCAGCACGGGAAGCAGAAAAGTAATCTTACTTTTACAGGTCCAGCCAAGTGGTGGTGGGGGTTTGCCATTCTTGCCCAACCCCTTTAACTCCAAGAACAGAAATTTGATTATTTTCTGATTCATTTTTCCAGGACTCTAAAAAGATCACAGAGCTGGAGGCTGTGATGGAGAGACAAAAGAAGAAGGTGGACAGTGAACTTTAGAAAGACAGCCTTTGAAGGGATTCAATGGGCTACTTGGACTTTAACCAGATGCTATTTAACGTCTTCCAAAGAATATATAAATATGCATATGAACTGAAATATATGAATATACCAAAGATGTCTCCATTCACAGCTGCTGGAGAAGTTATCTATGGAGCTACTGAAGACAGAGGCCATTCCTCAGTGTATCTTGGAATGTAACGGGATATAGCGGTCAATGCCTTATAAATGACGGGATGGGAAGTTCTGCAAATGCACTATGCCTTATTTCCACATTCTAAAAATGAAGAATTTTTATAAAGCACAAGATATTGGTGACCACGTCTGCCCTCTTATATTCCTCTGCGGCTGGGTTATGGTCAGGAATACAGTGTTCTAGTTTATTCTTTTAGGATTTGTGATCGGATGATTAGCTTTTAATGTTATCTGTTTATTCAAGTTAGTGATCTTTAGTCTATTATTTTGCAGAACGAGGGGGAAAAAATCCTCTATATTGATATCTTTGCCAAAGTTTTAAAATTCTACATTTTATATGTGGGTGGATAAGGGCAAATCGCCTGTACGGGTATTATAGGAAGAAAGCATTTGAGATCTGTTGTATGTATGAACCTCGGAAACTACAAGCAACGTATCAATTCTGACTATACCAGCATCGTTTATATTTGCTTATCATTTTACGGAACCAGAAATATATATGTACACACCATATGGTCTAATAATACAAAATAGTACTATTGAGATCAATTTTTATTTAGGTGGTTCTGGACCTTCAGACTCGCCCTGTATATACCATATATCTAAAGTGATGGGTCAGAAATCTCCTGTATTCTACTGTAATCTCTATTTTTTCATTTGTATGTAATAATGTCTGTCTACCTATTTAAATATATAACAATAAATTAAAGGGCTATATATTTCTGTAAAAAATACTTTCACTGTGATCACAAGGTCTACTTGATATTTTATGCCGTATATTGGGTGGGTGTAACATGACATGCAATATAATACATTCATCTCTGTACTTATTGCACTTTTTAATTTTTTATTTTTTATTAACCACAAGTCTTAATTTTCTGAGTGGTGATTGGGCGTCTGTAGCAGAGCCTGTGCTTTAGAGAATGTTGAGTTCTAGCCTCTTCTCTTCTAGGTCTTCTGCTTAGTTTTCCTCTTGCATAGTATAGACCAAAACATCAGGTAAATTGATTGATTTAGTTGGATGAAAATGAGAAAAACAGCAGAATACCCATATAAGCATATTGCAGTTGGAGGATGGGAGTGGTAGTGGCTTTGGCTGCAACAGTTATTCAATCGTCATACCGAGGGATGGCCATTGACAAGAGGTTGCACCCTTTATTTCCTCGGAGCACACCCTGATGTTGGGATGGCCTTGGTGTAATAAGTGTTGTACGGCTGCAAGGCGGGAGATGTGGCCGCTGTGGCCAGCATATGGAGCTGGAGTCAGTAACCAGTCCAGTTGTAGAAAACAGGCATCTCTCTTTACTAAAGCACAGAGTGGGAGTTGTAGTACATACACAGTTCCAAACAATTCACAGTGCAATCCTTCCCATATAGAGAAGTATACATATAAATGAGGATGAGGGTTGTAGTACTCCTTCTCTCTATCTTTCTAAAGTCTCCTTCTGCAGAATCTAAGGCTGGCAATACAGTTCTTGCTAAACTTATCTGTGATTCCCAGCTGAGGGTTACAGGATTAAGATATGGTTGGCGAGGGATGTGTCAAAGTGTGGAAGGGTGTATTAGCAATGTCCCTCTCATTGCAGTAAAGTCTAAACACCTTAGTGACTGATTTCAATGCTTGGCCATGCAGATTCTGGACTGTCTTGGTTCTTTCTTTCCTTTCTGGGGTACTGTAGAGATGGCTTTCTTCATGCAAAGCTCCAAGGACTGAGCACATGTAGCTCCTATTACATCATCAGCTAGCACTAAAGTCACTCACTAAACTAGAGGCGGACCTAAGTCCATCACCTAGTTTCCTACAAGGGAAAAGTTAGGATTGTTAACCCTGAGTTATCTATACAGAGCTATACTGGGTTATATAACACATCCAATAATTGTGTACAACAAGAAACAATTTGTAACTATCATATTCTGGGATACTGCACAGTCACTGAATAAATTATCATCCTATGTATTATTCACCTTAGGGCTAACTGTACTCAATATCTGAAAAATCATGTGATAACTGATGCCCCTGAACATTTTTGCATGACAAAACAGTGGCTCTAATTAATGCTGAGAGCATCAGACCGTTGTGTACCTGATGGCTGTGAGGAGGACTCGTGTGGCCTCCCTGGGCTTTGGCTCCCCAGAAAATTTCCCTGTAAGGTCTATGGGCAGTCCGCCCTTGGGTGCTGGCAGTAGCACCGCAGCCTTCTCGTTGCTTCCTGCAGGCCCAGTGACATCACGACTAGTATAACTGGATAAATCAGCAGTAATTAAAATTTTCAGATATGTAGTTACTAATAACATAATATTCCTGAACGAATAACTATTAGACTTACTTACCCCATATTTAATAAGATTCAGCCCTCAGCAACCAGTCTGCACAAAACTGCAATTTCATTATTCTGTTAGGATGGCTGCCGCTGCCCTTACCCTGAGGCTAATCCTGCCTGCCCTCACTACCCACAATGCATTGAGCTTCTCTCATGCACTAGCTTCTGCACCTCAACCAATCGTTGCTCTCCCCACTTAAACACGCCCTCTTCCTCCTTCTATCACATACACTTTAGGCTATTGCATTGGAATGTATGAGAATAGCAATATAATGATTGCATGTTATAATTCCCTATGGGAACTATACAAAAGTGTAAAAAAAATGTTTAGAAAAAATTTAAAAAAACACATAAAAGTTCAAATCACCCCCCTTTTGCAAAAAAAAAAAAAAAATACACATCATGGGTGTCGCAATGTGCGAAAACGCCCATACTATAAAAATATAAAAAAAATTCCCCATACAGTAAACAGAAAAACAGAAAAAATTGTCCAAATGGCCAATTCGCCATTTTCGGATGCTTCATTTCCTCAAAAAAATGTAATAAAAAGATGATCAAAAAGTCATGCACACCCCAAAATGAAAATGTATCAATGAAAAGATCAGATTGTGCCGCAAAAAATTAGCCCCCACACAGATCCATACTCATAAATTATAGGGGTCAAAGTATGGCAACTAAAAAGTAAAACAGATTTTTTTCCCACTTTTGATTTCTTTTTTTTTTGTGCCAGTAAAATGTGCCCCCATAGATGCCCCCAAATCATGTGCCAGTAAGATGTTCCCTCATAGATGCCCCCCAATCATGTACCAGTAACAAGAGCCCCCCTCAAATGTGCCAGTCACAATAGCACCCCAAAAGTTTGCATTGAACTTAGGAGAGCCATGTGTATACAGATGGAACAGTATATATGGAACTTACTGACTGTGATGCAGGGTCTATAGGAAGAGCAGAGCCATGTGTAGGGCTAAGGGGTTAATCTGGGATAATGGGGGGCTGCACTTAGTGAACCCATGCAGGGGTTAGTACAAGGTTATGGGGGGGGGGGCTGCACTTAGTGAAGCCATTAAGGGTTAATATAAGGTTATGGGGGGGCCGCACTTACTGAACCCATGCAGGGGATATTGTAGGATGCAGAGAAGTTGGTGAAGCCATGCAGGGGTTAATCCATAGGATGCCTGCAGTGAAGTTAGTGAAGACCAGCTCTGTATAGGGGGTCTTGCAGTGAAGTTAGTGAAGACCAGCTCTGTATAGGGGGGTCTTGCAGTGAAGTTAGTGAAGACCAGCTCTGTATAGGGGGTCTTGCAGTGAAGTTCCCAGGTCTGGCTGAAGTCTGTAGTCCTCCTGAAACACAGAGGGGTTGCCCCCGCAGATCTCCCTTCCCCGGCTGCTCCAGCCACATTCTCCAGCACTGCTAAGGGAGTGTCTGCCAAGCGCAGGGATGTGGAGAAGTGCACACAGCCCAGCACGGTTATCAGCTGCCAGGGAGGACCTGGTTTTTTATCCATTCCCTTACAACTTTTACTCTGGCTGTCAGTTCTGGCCAGTAATGTGAGCGAGCACGCAGACAGCCTGCTTGTGCGTCCACCGTCTTCCTCTGAGCAAACTGATAGACGGAGGATGCCTAGCAACCTGATTTTAATCTCAGGTAACAATAGCCAATAATGGGGACAAAAATGTGGCTTTTAGGGGTTATTTATTAAACAATCAAAAATGAAAACAGGGCCAACAAGGCGATATTAATCACCAAAATCCAATAGTCAAAAAAAAAAAACAAATGCAACAGTTATCCTTTAATGCAGTTGTCCAGCCATATAATTTCCCATCTGAGGTGCAAATTCCTAAGCAGCATCACAAGTTTCAAGTATTGCTAAATGTTTTCTGATACCCCCTGTAGCAGGCGCTTTTCTGACTTGGTGGCGAGTGGGCTGCCCCACCTGACATAGCCCTCTAACTTTCTCTATGCAGTTGCTGGGACTTCCTGTTTATCCTGCCCCATCTTTCTAATAAAGTGGTACGGGTAATTCTGCCCATCTGCATACATAGGGTAACCATACGTCCTCTTATCCCAGGCATGTCCTCTTTCTGGGACCTCAAAAAATTGTCTGCTACAGGGCAAGAGCTGAGGGACCTGCAGTGACATCACTGTCATGTGATCAGTGCAGGAGGGGCCGAAGCTCAGTAGTTGAGAAGTGCTGAGGACTTGTGATGATGTCACTGTCATGTGATCAGTGCAGGAGGGGCGGAGTTCAGCCGCTGAAAACTGGTGAGCCTAAGAAACCTTGGACGTTGTCTCTGAATTGTCCTCTGGACACGCTGGGAGTTGTAGTCCTCCTCCTATACCTCCTCCCTGTAATATGCTACGCTATCACATTATATCAGCCTGGACACGCTAGCGTTATTCTTTTCCGGTATTGAAATCCGGTAAAGTGTCTCAATACCGGAAAAAAAAACGCTTCCTTTTTGTCCCAATGCATTCTGAATGAAAAGCAATCCATTCAGTATGCATCAGGATGTCTTCCGATCCGTCCTTTGTACGGTATTTGACCGGACAAAATCCATTGAAATGTATTAATGCCGGATCCGGTACCAAGTATTCCAGAAATTTCCGAATCGACGGATTCGGTTTTCCGGTCTGCGCATGCGCAGTTCTTTCTAGCTTTGAAAAAATTAAATACCGGATCCGGTATTTCAATGCAAAAGTCTAACGGATCCTGATCTGGAAAAAAAAGATATCCGTGTGCATACGGATTTCCAGATCCGGCAGTCAGTTCCGGCAACAGAACTGCCTGCCGGATTCTTCTAAAGCTAGTGTTAAAGTACCCTTATACCTCTTCTCTGAAATATGCCCCGTTATCCCATAAAATGACCTAAACATGCTGGGAGTTGTAGTCCTTTCCTCTTATAGCTAAAATAGGTCAATATAAGTCAATATGTCGACACTACCTTCTTCTGCTCCGATCACTGCAGCACTACAGAACTCTATGGAGCTTATCAGGGATGGCTAATAATGGAGAAGTGGTGCTCTGCATAAAAGGCCTACATGCACACGACCGTATCTGTTTTGCGGTCCACAAAAAAAAAAAGATGGCGTCCGTATGGTATCCGTTTTTTTTGCAGATTCATTGTAATAATGTCTATCCTTGTCAGCAAAATGGACAAGAATAGGACATGCTCTATTTTTTTGCAGGGCTATGGAACGGACATACGGATGCGGAAAGCACACGGTGTGCTGTTTGCATTTTTTGCGGGCCCATTGAAATGAATGGGTCCGCATCCTATCCGCAAAAAACAACGGAATGGACACGGAAACAAAATACGTTCGTGTGCATGTAGCCTAATATTTCACAATCCAATCTTCGATGGATGAAGCAATGCGGCACTCACCAGAAAATCCTTTCTTTAGTCATAAATCCATAAGATATAGGCTTGGATGTGCAGGATGCCAAGGTGAGGCGACAGCCGTTTCACGCTAACTGCGCTTCCTCAGGCCTGTGGAAGCTCTCCTCTTATACCTCCTGTCTGTAATGTGCTCTGCTATCACACTATATCAGCCATGCTGGGAGTTGTAGTGCTCCCCTCTTATACATCCTGTCTGTAATATGCTCTGCTATCACATTATATCAGCCATGCTGGGAGTTGTAGTGCTCTCCCCTTATACCTCCTGTCTGCAATGTGTTCTGCTATCACACTATATCAGCCTGGACATGCTGTGAGTTGTACCCCTCTCATTTTATACCTTCTAATTGAAATGTCCTCTAATATCCCATAATAAAGACCAGGACATGCTAGGAGTTGTAGTCCTCTCCTCTAACACCTCCTTCCTGTAATGTCCTCTGATGCTGGTACATAGAATAAGGTTTCCATTCTGTGTGTTCTATTGTCACCCACTAAAAGTGGTTACATTTATACGCTGATCTGAGGTCTGTATGAATTTGGGGGCTGATCAAGGGTCTGTATGAATGTATGGGCTGATCAAGGGTCTGTATGAATGTATGGGCTGATCAAGGGTCTGTATGAATGTATGGGCTGATCAAGGGTCTGTATGAATGTATGGGCTGATCAAGGGTCTGTATGAATGTATGGGCTGATCAAGGGTCTGTATGAATGTATGGGCTGATCAAGGGTCTGTATGAATGTATGGGCTGATCAAGGGTCTGTATGAATTTATGGGCTGATCAAGGGTCTGTATGAATTTGGGGTTTGATGCACGGTGGACTGCTTGCCGAAGGCTGAAGAACACCCCGTCCATTTCCATCCCATCTGTATATAACGCAGCCCGGATCTCAAGTTGCAGCAGAGGTGATGAGACGCAGGCCGTGATATATAGAGCTGGTTCTACTGATCTTCATTTTGTTGGATGCATAGTGTTCTAAGTGAGGATCAGCAGCCGCAGAGGTTAGTACACAGCGTCCATGTTCATCTATATATGACGCGGTCTGTGTCTCATTGCAGGTCTCTTCTACAGTTATGGCCTCCAGCAGCTTATAGGAAGAACTGAAGAACTGCCAGGTAGCATTTTTTGATGGTGACTTTTTGGATGTTTGCCCTGATGGCCAGAATGTTGGTCTTGTTAGTGTCTGTCTGCCCCATGCCACCATACTGTCCCAAGTGTTATATGTCTATTTCTATATCTATATATACAGGGGCAGAACTACCCGAGGTCCGTGGCAGCAGAGGGGCCCGGGGTGTGACGCCCAAGCCTCTCCTGCCAGTACACACACAATCATGATTACTGTGTGCGTGTGAGTACTAATGGGCAATGCCGCTATGGATGACAGACACAGCAGCCACTACACAGCAGTAGGCGCTAATAAATCATGTCATTATGTCTGCTATATACAGCACTATATACCTACTATATCCACTGACGTGTCCTCTAGTGTACATGTTCTCTTTCCTCATCTTCTTCACTAGAAGACCACCAAAATCTTTCAGCCATGTATCATCTCTGCAGAGTTTGTCAGACATGTTAGATTCCTAATTTTTCCATCATCCCCCACTCCTGGTGCACCAACAGAGTCATCCTGGTGCTACCCCCAATAATGTCCCCGCTCTGCTCCCAAAACCCCTAAATACTATACTGAAAAAATTATAGAAATACAGATAGTCCCACAAATAGTTCTACCAAAAGTCTGACCAATGGTAATTCTGTACTACAGTGGCCTCATAACTAGAGTGCCCCTCTTAGTATTACTGCCTTCCATATTGTGCCCAATAATAATAATGCCCCCAGAGAACATACAGTACTAATAGTGCCCTCGGTGGTGAAAAAGCTCTCCAAAGTTCTCACCAGTAGTATTAAGGCTCCCTATAGTACCCGAGTAGTTCTAATTCCCCCTATAGTGCCCACATAGTTATAATGCATCCCTGTAGTGCCCCCACCCACATCTCCGCACAGGTGGTCACTGTGATGACACTGTGCCACCTGCTCCAAAATGGCATCATCGAGATCGCCTGAGACCTAGCATAGGCGTTCACAATGATGTCATCACTTTGCGACCACTTGCACTGCCTCATAGTGGCAGTGGCTTGTGGCCTATGAGAGTGAATGGCAGGGCGGGAAACCTTTGGTCCCTGTGCCTGCCGCACTATTCAACTGTATCGCCATTCTGAGCACCACGTTACAGTTGTATGTGTAGGCTGGTGGACAATATTTTCATGGCTCTGGGCAAAGTATCCTTTTTTTTGGGCGGCCCACTCCAAAACCAGCTCCTCTGGCATTTGTCAGAATTCTCAGTTTAAAAAGGGCCTTATACTGTGTTTCACAAGTGTTAAAGGATAACTGTCACATTTAGACCCAAATTTCAGTTTTCATATATGTAGTTACTAATATGATAATATTCCTGAATCAATAACTATTAGACTTTCTTAGCCCTTATTTAATAAGATTCAGCCCTTAGCAACCAGTCTGCATAAAACTACAATTTCACTATTCTGTTAAGATGGCCGCCCTCAGCCCTGAGGCTAATTCATAGGACGCCTGCAGTGAAGTTAGTGAAGACCAGCTCTGTATAGGGGGCTCTTGCAGTGAAGTTCCCAGGTCTGGCTGAAGCCTGTAGTCCTTCTACAAGCTCTCCTCTTATCAGATAAGGCTGTCATTTATACACTGGGCTCTACATCGTCCTTCACTGCTAAGGGAGTGTCTGCCAAGCACAGGCATGTGGAGCAGTTCACACACACAGCCCAGCACTGTTATCTCCTGTCAGGAAGAACCTGGCTTTTTATACATTCCCTTACAATGTTGACTCACTATCAGTTCTTAGTGCACGCAGCGTGCTCCGTCCTCTATCTGGTAGACGGAAGGAGCATAGCAACCTGATTTTATCTCAGGTAACAATAGCCAATACTGGGGACTTTTAGGTGGCTTTTAGGGGTTATTTATTAAACAATCAGAAATTAAAACAGGGCCAACAAGGTGATATTAATCACCAGAATCCAATAGTAAAAAAAAAAAAATTTGACAGTTATCCTTTAAGGCTGAAAAGTTCAGCCTGTATTTGTGGGAGGGGCTTGGGCCGATACTTAAACCCCCCTCTCAAGCCATCAGCCTCGGCACGAGCAGCGGCTGTACCTCCATGCAACGCCTCCCAAGCTGAGGGTACCACGTCTCTCAGCTCACTTCCGGGTCAGGATTGCACTGTCTTCCTGTCTGCAGCATGTCACCCGCGCTTCATCGGCTCATGGACGGCCCCTGTCCTTCCATACCGCCGACAGGACCAGGGAGGGAATCTCGCTCTCCCCCTCCGCTTCCCCACCGTAGGCACCACTTTCCGGCGCCCTCTTGCGCAGCGATGTGGTGCGTTCCACCTTGGAGCGCACGCCGGGCATAACAAACGGAAGCAAATCCCTCAATCCTCTCTCTGTGCCGCGCTCCCTTCTGTGGGAGACATGGGTCTGCTCCAGTGCGGTTACGGAGCCGCTACAGTGTGGCATTGGCATTCCTGGATAGGGGTGAGTATAGCCGGCTGTCTTCTGCCGCAGCTGCAACACGGCTATAATCGGTAAGTCACAAATTAGCTGGGCCAGCGTTACTTGTATTCCCGCCGGCGCAAATCTTGCTGGCTTACATTCCAAGCTCCAGCTTTCAAGCTCCTGACATCAGGAGACACTGTTCTCTTATCCCCAGATTCTAGGTGGTCGGTTTGCAGCAGGTGCCAGCTGGCAGGTATGTTTTAGCCAGGTTGAGGGCACGCTAGCAGCTAGCTTGGTCCCGGCGCACGCATCTGGTAAACCATTAAGGCAGGGGAATCAAGGGCTTATTTCTCTATAGATGGATTGCATCTGACCCTTTAATCTTATGCATAGTCTTTGTTATCATGCAAAGTTCGCTCCATGTAGAACTAAGCTACCCAATACCTTGCCGGCGGTGCACGTGCCTCTGTGCAAAAAAAAAAAAAAAAAAGGTAGGGGCTCGCTAGCATCTCACATTTGTTCCAGCATGCGCGGACAGTTAACTGTTGGGGTAGTCCAGATACAGCAGGTCGTTAGGTAGGTGGCAGCTACAGTGGCACTCGGGTCATGTTTCTTACATACATAGTTGCCTGAATATCTCAGGTCACGTACCTTTCACGTATAATTGCCTGGATCGCCCGGCCAGGTATCGCACATGTTTAATTACCTGAATCACTCGGGTCACGTGTCATTTTGCATAGTTGCCTGCTTCACTCAGGTCATGTACAGTATCATACATGTTTAGTTGCCTGAACTGCTCCGGTCATACATGCATAGTTGCATGAACCACTCGGGTCTCATTTCATTTTTGCATAGTTGCCTGAATGACTCAGGTCATTTACCATGTATATTTGCCTGTCTCGCTTGGGTCACGTGGCTTCTGCAGTTGCCTGAATTACTCAGGTAACGTTTCATACACGCATAGTGGCCTGAATCCCTCAGGTCTTGTATCATACATGTTCAGTTGCCTGAAACGCTCGGGTCACGTATCTTCCTGCATAGATTCTGAATCACTCAGGTCATGTATCATATATGTGTCACGGTCTGAATCGCTCAGGTCAGGTGTTGTACGTGCATATTTGCCTGAATCGCTCAGGACTCGTACCATTCACGTATAGTTGTCTGAATCATTCAGGTCATGTATC
The DNA here is from genome assembly GCA_033119425.1 of Bufotes viridis. Classification (NCBI taxonomy): domain Eukaryota; kingdom Metazoa; phylum Chordata; class Amphibia; order Anura; family Bufonidae; genus Bufotes; species Bufotes viridis. The sequence goes on along the minus strand of CM065590.1, from coordinate 481,788,987 downwards.
ATACATATTCTGTTGCCTGAATCGCTCAGGTCATGTATCATTCCTGTATAGATGCCTGAATCGCTCAGGTCATGTATCCACATGTATAGTTGCCTGAATCGCTCAGGTCATGTAGCATACATGTTTAGTTGCCTGAACCGTTCAGGTCATGCATCATACATGCATAGTTGCATGAATCCCTTGGGTTACCTTTCACTCTGCATAGTTGCCTGTATCACTCAGGTCATGTATCATACATATTCAGTTGCCTGAATCACTCGGGTCATGTATCATTTTTTGTATAGCTGCCTGAATCGCTCAGGTCATGTATCGTTATGCATAGTTGCCCGAATCGCTCGGGTCATGTATCATACATGTATAATTGCCTGAATCGCTCAGGTCACGTACCACGCATGTATAGTTGCCTGAATCGCTCAGGTCACGTACCACGCATGTATAGTTGCCTGAATCGCTCAGGTCATGTATCATACATGCATAGTTGTTTGAATCTCCCGGGTTACCTTTCACTCTGCATAGTCGCCTGAATCGCTCAGGTCATGTATCTTACATATTCCGTTGCCTGAATCGCCCAGGTCATGTATCATACATGTATAATTGCCTGAATCGCTCAGGTCATGTGTCATACATGTATAGTTGCCTGAATCGCTCAGGTCACGTACCACACATGTATAGTTGCCTGAATCGCTCAGGTCACGTACCACGCATGTATAGTCACCTGAATCGCTCAGGTCATGTATCATACATGCATAGTTGTCTGAATCTCCCGGGTTACCTTTCACTCTGCATAGTCGCCTGAATCACTCAGGTCATGTATCTTACATATTCCGTTGCCTGAATCGCTCAGGTCATGTATCATACATGTATAGTTGCCTGAATCACTCAGGTCATGTATCATACATATTCAGTTGCCTGAATCGCTTAGGCCATGTGTCATACATGTTTAGTTGCCTGAATCGCTCAGGCCATGTTTCATATATGTTTAGTTGCCTGAATCGCTCAGGTCATGTATCATACATGTATAGTTGCCTGAATCGCTCAGGTCATGTATCATACATGTATAGTTGCCTGAATCGCTCAGGTCATGTATCATACATGTATAGTTGCCTGAATCGCTCAGGTCATGTATCATACATGTATAGTTGCCTGAATCGCTCAGGTCATGTATCATACATGTATAGTTGCCTGAATCACTCAGGTCATGTATCATACATATTCAGTTGCCTGAATCGCTTAGGCCATGTATCATACAAGTATAGTTGCCTGAATCGCTCAGGTCATGTACAATTCTTGTATAGTTGCCTAAAATGCCCAGGTCATGTGTCTACATGCATAGTTGCCTGAATCGCTCAGGTCAGGTATCATACATGTCTAGTTGCCTGGATCTGTCAGGTCATGTATCATACACGCATAGTTGCCTGAATCGCTCTGGTCATGTAACATACATGTGTGTTCCATAGTTGCCTGAGTCGCTCAGGTCATGTATCTTACATGTTTAGTTGCCTGAATCCTCGGGTCATGCTTTATACATATTCAGTTGCCTGAATCGCTCAGGTCTGTACCATTCTTGTATAGTTGCCGGACTTGCTCGGGTTATGTATCATACATGTACAGTTGCATGAGCCGCTCAGGTCATGTCATCCTGGTATAGCTGCCTCAAATCTGGTCACGCTGCACAGTTGCCTGAGCTGCTCAGGTCATGTATCATACATGTATAGTTGCCTGAATCCCTCAGGTCATGTATCATACATTTCCGGTTGCCGCATCACTTGGGTCATGTTCCATTCTTGTACAGTTGCCTGAATTCGCTCGGGTCATGCATCATATATATTTTGTTGCCTGTATCTCTCAGGTCATGTATCTTACATGTATTATTGCCTGAGTCACGCAGGTCATGTTTTCTTCTGTATAGTTGCCTGAATCTCTCAGGTTCATGTACCATTCATATATAGCTGCCTGAGTTCCTGAGGTCATGTATCATACATATGTAGTTACCTGAATCGCGCAGATCATGTATCACTCACGTACAGTTGCCTGATTGCTCAGGTCACGTTTCATGCTGGTATAGTCGCCTGAATCGTTTAGGCCATGTTTCATCCATATGCGGTTGCCCAATCATTCAGTATTTTTGCCGGAACCGCTCAGGTTTTGCATCCTATACATTTAATCGCCTGAAACGCTCAGGTCATGTATCATACATGCATTTCTGCCTGAACCACCCAGGTCATGTTTGCTTCCTATAGTTGCCGATTCGCTCAGGTTCACGCATCATTCATTTATAACTGCCTAAGTCCCTCAGACCATGTATCATACATAAATATAGTTACCTTAATCACGCAGGTCATGTGACATTTATGTACAGTGGCCAAGTTCGCTTAGGTAAAGTTTCCCGCAGCTTGATGTTGGTTCTCGAACCGATCAGCGTTCTCTTTTTCACCTGTTCCAACCAAGTCAGTCACTTTTTCAGCCCATTTGGTGTCCTTCTAAAATCCCTGAGACATTCTGTCGTGTTCTCTCGGTCGCTTCCGGTCCTGGGGCACTCCTCTTCAGGTGACCGGGCACTCGTCGGCAATTTCATTTCTCACGATTCACTTTACTCTCTCGGGCGCTCTCACATTTTAAACGTAATTGATTCCCATGACTTCGGCTGGTTTATCTCTCTTCTGTTTCCAGTCCGGGCCCATTATCGTGGGCGTTTTCATCCTGGTTCAGGTTTACACGACCTTGTGAATCCTGTCCAAATGGTCAGCAGCGCAGTCTTCGGCTGTATCATCCAGGTCCGGCTCGCCGGAAGGTTGGAGTACTTTTGTCAGGCTTTTAGTTCCGGTGTTTGGTGTCCTATATTTGCCTCAGTTTGATGCGCGTACAAGTTCAATTGCTTGTCTAGGTTCATACGGATCACCCCTCCACATCATTCCCGTTCATTCTGCAGTTCTGGGTGTTTAAAAAAAAAAATAATATGATAATTAGAGAGCTAGTGGGGGGTATTTTTGGGCCCTTCTTCAAGGCAGGTCGATTCCTCCGCATGTTTTCGGTCCAGATTGCACAACAGGTCTCAGCATGGCGGCCAACTTGGCCAGTCACACGGTTCGAGCCGGTCCGTCACACCCTTCACCCCGCTCCTTGGTAGCCGTAATTCCACTACACCTTCCTACAGGTGGACTTCACTTTTGCCCCCTTCTTCTGGCACACTTCAGCCAGTAATAGGTATAGTCAGGCCATCCGCACCTTAGGATGGTCATCGTCATCTCCTCCTCCCTGATGGTGGCACCGACCACAAGTGTTAAGGCTGAAAAGTTCAGCCTGTATTTGTGGGAGGGGCTTGGGCCGATACTTAAACCCCCCTCTCAAGCCATCAGCCTCGGCACGAGCAGCGGCTGTACCCCTCCCTCCCTTTTCTTTTATCATTTCAATTAGGGTGGGCCCCCTTCTAGGCCTACCCCGTCCTGGCTCCGGGCACACTTCAGCCAGTAATAGGTATAGTCAGGCCATCCGCACCTTAGGATGGTCATCGTCATCTCCTCCTCCCTGATGGTGGCACCGACCACAAATGTAAATGTGTTTGATGTGTTGATGATATGTTGGTAGTATGCCAATTTAAAGGTAGTCTTGTAATTATACTGTGTGTTAATAATCATTTATTTACATTTTTTCCACTTTCAGAGCATTATAACTTGCAGCTTTGCAGTTCATATAGCACGTAGATTCATCTAGATTCATGGGATACTGTGAAAATATAATAGAGCTGCGCGGCCCCCGCTCCTATTCATTTCTATGGGGCCGATGGTGCAGGCGCATATCCTAACCATATGCCCCCATTGTTTGTAATGAGAATACCCCTTTAATTTTAGCAAAACTTGTTTTTCCATGGTGAAATTATGTCATACGCTTTTTATGTAGATAGATAGATACCATATGGGTAAATAAAACCTATATTTTTTTGCACAATTAATGGAGTGCTGCTCTATCCTTTTCAATAGATAGATAAATAGATAGATAGAGTTACATAGTTAATAATATATATATATATATATATATATATATATATAGTGTCTTTCCCACATAGAGATTATGAAAAGACGACTTTATAAAGTTATGCTAATTAGGTCTCGCAAGTGCCCAGGGGCGGTGTTATGGCCGCAAGTGCCCAGACCCCTTGCTGATGTGCCCAGATAACCGATCCCCTTTCAGTCCTTTGGCCCGCCCTGCCCTCCTACTTCGTCATCCCCCTCCGGCTCGGAGATCCCATGGTTATCTGGGCACATCGAAGAGGGGCCTGGGCACTTGCGCCCATAACGCCGCCCCTTGCGACACCTGATTAGCAAAACTTTATAAAGTAATTTTTTCATGATCTCTACGTGGAAGAGACACAACACAGGTACTATTTTAATGGTGGGCAACTGTTCTATAACGTGATATGAACAATCTAAAACGCTCAAAATAGGTGACAGACTCGCTTTAATTGGGAGTCCCTCTGTATGGGCCCTAGAGCAGGTGCCAGGTTTGCCTCTACTGTCCACATACTCAGTGCTCATTCTCTCCCTGTGTCTAGATTACACTTTCTTGGAACTGCCTGTAGCTAGGAGTTTGCTGATGACTTCACTGAAGATTTGCAGTGGGTATGCAATGTGCATTATACAGACCAGAATAGTATGATGATGGTGATGATGGTGATGATGATGTCAGGGACTCTTTAAAGGAAAGAACTACACATGATAAATGAGTAGTTGCATTTTTATTCACATGCAGTACACAAGATTTGATTGTGAATATTTAAAATTTGTCCATATCAGACAACCAAAACTATTACAACTAAAATGTGTATTTCCAGGTAGGAGGCACTTTGGATAAATTATTATTACTATTGCACTAATAACAATTTCCTCATATATTGTTATAATTATTATGACTGTTAGCAATGGAAGTAATCTGAAAATACAGTTCACATTGCTAAAGCGCAAGGTGTCGTTCATATCGGTATATTAGGTCATCCTCATATCGGAATGTATAAAACAAAGTGACTCAAATAATCATATTACTTTTCTTTAGAACTTGGGAATTCAGTATGAATTCTAAAATGCAGATTCTACATTTGGATTATGAAGAATATTTGTATAAAACTGGCAAAAAGAACAAACAATCACAACCACTGGGCCAGTCACAGAACAACACACATATAATAATGTGAATCTATTTACAATAGTAAACCACTCCATAGAGTAACTTTTTTTTTTTTTTTTTGATTAAACTGTATTTTTGATCCTTGTAACTTTGAAAGCAAAAAATAAAATGAAAATTAAAAAGTCTTTGTTATACACACAATGACCTCTAGATGTCACTATTGTCTTACAGACCTGACAATAGTAAAAGCCCCATGAGAAGTATAAAATGCTCAGAGTATGGTATGGCAGTTCATCCCCGGGGCTAAAATACTGCAAGTGGTAAGGATTTCTTTAAATATCCCAAATATAAAAAGGAGTCTAGTTTAGAGAGTTGGTGACTCAATGGTGAGCAGAGCCTGCTGTCCACACAGAGATGATGTGGGGTTTTGAATGAAGTCCAGAAGTGTCAAACTTTTTACAAGTAGGTCATCCATGGTAAAGATCAATGGAAGTTGCGGATGCTAACAGGGGGGGAGGAGGGGGGGGGAGCTGTTAAGAAGCTGAAAGGGAACATGCAGTTTCTTGGCTGTGGTTGGATGCGCAGGGTCTCCATCTTCCTATTTCTTGGGCTGTGCCAAGCAGCTGAGCAGTCTTCTAGGAATAGCGTGCAAGCTTGTTGTAGTTCTGATCCAGATTTCTACACAGACACATCGACAACGTCATGACAAAGAGCTGGGAAACAGACAAGAAGAGATTAACATGGTAGAAATAGCCAGAGCAATGTCACTGCGCAAAAACCAGACAGAGAAAATATTTTCATTTTTCTGCTATAAATTAGATACAATGGGGGTCATTTATTAAGACCGGCGTTTTAGATGCCGGTCTTAATTTACCCTATAGTTGGCGGTGGATCTGCCAGACTTATGTAGAGGCACCGACCTCTATGGCGTATCAACCTTTTCGCTGCAGTTTACACCAGAAATATGCCTAATATAGGCGTATTTATGGTTAGTAAATGGCCCTCAATGTTTTTAATGGAGAGCTATCACATCTACTGAAATCTACTGCATTTGACTTCACCCCAATGCCTCCTTTAGGCTACATGCACACGACCGTGCCGTGTTTTGCAGTGCACAAATTACGGAACGTGCGGCTCATTATAGAAATGCCTATTCTTGTCTGCAAAACAGACAAGAATATGACAGGTTCGATTTTTTTTTGCAGGGCCACGGAATGGTGCAACAGATGCGGACAGCACACAGAGTGCTGCCTGCATATTTTTTGGCTCCATTGAAGTGAATGGGTCCGCATCCAAGCCGCCAAAAATGTGGCTTGGATGCGGAGCCAAACAACGGTCGTGTGCATGAGGCCTTACTCACATTGTTTTCAGTATTTTTAATTTCTTGTAAAAAAAATAAAAATACCACTTGTTACTAATGTTTTTATTATGTAACATTTTGGATATGCATTTCTTTTGCTGTTGTTTTGTAAGGCTGGGGGGACAGGCCACAACACCCGTCGAAGGGAGAAATATCACAATGTAGCCCTGAGGCATTGCAACTTGCAAAAGTGGACATTGCTGCCAATGTGATGTGACAGTCACAAGAAATCCAAACCTACTTGCTACTTACAGGTGTCAACGCAACCCCAGTTGCTGTCATTATGTGATATACAGTACAGTAGCATCGCTGCGATGTTTAGAACGTGCAGTGTGTTTCGCTGTCAAAATTGCTGTTTTGCCTTAGCCTGAAAAGGGTGGTCCGGGAATAATGACATTTTAGCAACTGCCTGCAGCCACCCTCACTTAAACGAGTATTCCAGTTATGACAAGGATAGGGGATAACTATCACGAGAACAGGGGCCCCGAACCCTGTGGAACCCCCCTGAAATGGACTGGGTGGCGGCGTGTATTTCGGACCAGCCACTCTGTACATTTTTATGGGAGTGTTACAGATAGAAGTAGTAAGTAAGGAAGTCCACACCCGGCGAGCATCCTTTCTTCACTGAGCCTGTGCCGCACACGAAACGGCCGAAGAATTCACCTGAACTCAGGGCCAGGCAGGATGACATGAATGCTGCCTGGCCCTGTCAATCAAGTCTAGCAGGGCGTCCAATGTCCGGTCAAACCCTTATGCTCCCCTTGTTTATCTCAAAATGTTGGAGATATGTTATTGCCACCTCCAAGTGTCCGCCCCCGCCCCCCATCCTGTCTACAGAATCAACAGTATGTAAAAGTAATTATTTAGAAAGCCTCCACAGCACTTGTTAGAACAGATACGAATGTGCCAAAAAAGTGAGCAGGTATTCACAATTGCAAGAAATTTAATTCCTAATTCATTTTTCGAACAGATTAGCCCTGGCGTCGATTTCAACCTACAGCAAATCCATCAAGAAGATGTGAACTTTGCACCTTGATGCCTGTGATACCTACTCACCCCCCCCCTATGTGATAGTAATGCTTCCCCCCCCCCCCCCCCATAGCTTTTAAGGAAGACCATTTTTTTTTCTAAGGTTGATATTAAAAAAAAGTTCATATTGCAATTTATATACTGTACACAAAGATCTTGTATCCTAACCCCCCCTCTCCTCCGCAAACTCCCAGATAAAGGCAGAGAGAAAAGGAACATATTCTTGAACTCATGAGTCTCATAACTTCTGCCAGATGCACAGTTTATTCGTAGAGTTATAATAAATTTATTTTTTTCATATCAGATTAATTTATTTATAAGATTTATGCAGATCGTTACAGTGAGAATATTAGTTGAGCACCATACTGGTCTGGCCAAAAATTATAACTTCATCATAAAATTTTTCATATTTCTAGACATATAATCCCATGCAGTACATTAAAAGGGAGGGCTGTTTTGAACCTACTCTTAATATATGCAAACACTTTCCGTCAATATTTCTGTAATTTTTTACAACTTCACCATAAGGTTCTATTAACACATCTGTAGAATGAGTCCGCAACGTTGTGGAACAGATCTGGACCCATTCATTTTCAATGGGGCCAGATGAGATGCGGACAGCACACATTTCCGGCGCGCGTCCCTGATCTTCCGGTCTGCGTCTCCCAAAAAAAATAGAACTTGTCCTATTCTTGTCCGCAATAGCGGACAAGAATAGGCATTTCTATAGGGGTGCCGGCCCGGTGTATTGCGGATGCGCAATACACAACTGACGTGTGAATGGACCCTCTGCCTTATCCGGATCTCGGGCCCACACTCAGGAGGGAAGCATACTTACCTGCTCTCTGCCTCTCAGTTAAGGCTCCTTTGGTTCGCCTCTCTCCATTTTCCTGCTTGTCAACTTCCAAAGTGGACGGAGGTCATGTGAGCCACTGCCCCAATGTCTGGCCACAGTGGTGATGTGTACCTCAAGTGGCAGGTGGCCCTGTGCACTTCACTGCTGCAGTGGAACAAGTGACCCTTGTCCGCATGGGAACTGTAGCACAGTGAAGTGGCCAGAACCAGTCATCGAGGAGCAGGTGAGTATCCTTCCCTGAACAGGTCTGTCAGGGAGGGGGGGACTGTTGAAAATTGTTTCAAAGCTGGAAAACCCCTTAATGGGCTATAAGATAATCGATGGATTCCATTAAAGGGGTTTTTCCAAGATTTTCTTACAAATGACCTATCCTCAGGATAGGCCATCAGTATCTGATCACTGGTGGTCCAACACCTGGGACCCCTGCCGATCAGCTGTTTGAGGCCTTCTCTCTACTTTTCCTAGGCCATGTTATGACACGTTGATGTGTCACGTGGCTTAGGAGCAGCTCAGCTCGATTCAAGTGAATAGGGCTGAGCGTGATACCAAGCACAACCGCTATACGATGTATGAGTTGGGAGGAGCTTAGAAGCGCCGCTGCCTTCTTAAAACAGCTGATCGGTCATACTCCCCCAACAATCAGATATTGATAAAAAAATCCTGGAAAACCCCTTTTAACTGTACGTCCCTATAGTAAGCGATTAGAGACTGCAAGAATATCCTTAAAGACAGTTCCCCACTGTGTTATTGACCCATTTCTGTCTCCCATTTGCCTGTACGTATAAATCTAATCTTCCCCGTACTCTCATCATAAATTTTTATCCCAGACACGGCCTTCTTTTTACAGCCAGAGGGCACTAAATAATCTATACCCTTGTGATAAGAGACCATTCATTTTTAATTCAAATGCAAGATGCAGAATAGATGATGAAGGAGAAGACTCGAAGAAGTGATGAAGCCTCCATACTGGAGGGTTTCTTTAACTTAAAGAGACACGACCATCATTTTTTAGCATGTATGTTACCTTGCCAGTACTCCGAATAAAAGTCCCTGTAGAACAAGGGCACAAAAGGCTGCAGATATTAGCTCCGTCTTTTGCAGTGTTATTACAATATATACAGTGATGAAGAACAAACCAAAATCCATCACGGCAAACACACAGAAGACACATCACACAGAGGTTTGTTTCCCCAGAGAAGATTTACCAGTTTGTGTACCACATATGAGTGTTATCCGATCTGCTTCTGGTGTCATATGGGTTGTGTGAGATTACAAAAACATGGCTGCTATCCTCCAGAAACAGCACCCCCCATTTCCATAGGCGTTGTCTGGTATTGCACCTCAGCCCCATTAACTAGAAGAGGCTCCCCTACATTACCAGGCCCAATTCCTGAACCATAGTGGTGCTGTTTCTGGATAAAAATGCTGCCCTGTTTTTGTAATCTCATAAAGTCATAGCGGCCATTGCTGGTGATCCCGTGAGCACAATTGCGATGCTGACCAACAATCACAGCACTGTACATTTACATTGGCTGACACAATGGAGATAATCCATGTGCCCTGAATCCCATACCCTGTGTCTTGAATATTTTGCAGTGTTACTATGCTGCCACATTATCATAGGATGGTGCCTATATGATAACTGTGAAGCTGAGATCAATGCCAGAGGTGGCCAGCAGGGGGAGATCTATGTAAACTGCATTGCAAGGCAAAACACTGACTCTGCCCATGGGCCTGATAGAAGTCCTCTATGCTTAATTGCGCAAAGGAAAATGGCGCCCTGCGCTCTTGCCACGTCGCATATGAGCCCTACGTTTAGCGTATACGCCTGGAAAATCTCCTAGCATGTACACCTAATGTATTCATAGGAATTCAATCACCCTACCCGAGTGTCCCATGGGATTAGCACTGTTCCTGAGCCGTTGTTGCATCAATGGGGCCTTTAATAATTTGTTAAGGGGACTCAATGGTTGTCACTGTTAAGGGGGCACTGCAGCTGTCACTGATATGCAAGCACTGTGACTTTCACTTATTGTACTTCAGATTTAGTCTCTCCCTTTAAAAGTCTGTATAATGTCAATGTGCTGCTGGTAAAGGATGCATAGTGTGCAGCTCGACGATGCAGGACTGTAAAGCTGAATCTCCTATCCTTACAGTCCTAAAGATGTCTGGCCAATTATATTTTTTGTAAAAGGCTTTAGATGTGTAATGAAGTAAGTCATTCTCATCTTACCGATCCTGGTCAGTCTGTATTTCCTTGTCCCTTTCCACAAGCAGGAAATAACTGCTCAGCTAATCATTGCTCCCAGCTGTCACCTATTCTCGCTAGTGATTGGCTGAGTGGTCATTTCCTGCCTGTTGAGAGAGACCAGGAAGTTGAAATCGGCAGGGGAGCAGGAAGTGGCAGGGGATCGGCAAGATGATTCTGGTTATTTATTATTTTACACTATTGTAAGCCTTTCAAAAAAAAATAAAAAAGTCATTGACATCCCTTTAACCGTTACTTCAATAATGGAATAGGAGAATATATTTGTTACAATATGAGCCTATTATTCAGCACATTTTTCCATCTGTTTTTGGTAGGTTTACCCAGAAATGATGTGTTGTGCACAGGTCACAGAACAGAGAAGCGGAATGGGGAAATATTCGGCCTGCCTGTCTCACCCGTCCACAACGTGCACTGAGCAGATAAGGGGTCAGATGCAGAAGGAAACAAAAGAGGAACAGAAAACAGACAGCGCAGTTGCGAAAGAGAAGAGAATATTTTCAAGCAGGTGTGCTTATACAAGAGCAATGCCAAAACAGCGATATAAAATAACCTCATAGATAAAGTGACCGGATTTTTCATCTGTGCGGTATCTGCATTTTTTGTGGATAGCATACCGACCCATTCATTTCTATGGGGTCATGCACACATCCATATTTCTTGCAGATCCGTGTGGCCGTTCTGCAGATTATAGACCATATCCTACTCTGATCAGTGTTATTTCTATTGATGGGAGTGAGAAGAATGTGGGATTTACACAGAAGGTTTCCATATTTTGTGGATTCGTCGTTTGCAAACCGAAATATGGACATGGCCGTGTAGGCAAAGCCTTACTAGAAGTGACCATGCTGCAGCTGACAACCACAATGTAATTTCCAGCATGTCAAAGGAGTCATAAGCCTAGTTCCATAGTACAATTCTTCTGCTTGCCCTAAAGGCTGACCAACAGCATCAAAGACACATACGGTTAGGATTATACCATGTCAGCATGATCATGTGGTTAGTGGTGACCACATCATAATGGTAATCTGTAGTTCTGTTCTCGCCACATTTACTGGCAGGAAAAGATTCCTTAAAGTGAATAGTCACCCGTATGGTGAATGAACACTATAATGTTTATTTATTTATTTTTTAATCTGAATAGGTCCTAAATTCTATGCTGATTAATTTTTTCAAAATATTAGTATAGCTTTTCTGATGCAGCGTTCCAAATCTCCTGTATATATTTAATGGGGTTATCCCATGAAGAATATTAGAATATTGTTTGTAGTTAAAAGGGTTTTACTTCGTCATGAAGCCCATTTTTTTGTAAGTAGCGGTGCAATGACAGGGAGCTGCGATAGCACCGCTCCCCATCATTGTACCCCTCAGATGCTGCGTTCATACAAGATCGCGGCATCTGAGAGTAAAAACAGTGTAAAATGAAACGAAAAATAACTCAAATCATGCTTACCGCCTCCATTTACTCGCGACGGGCCGGCGGCCATCTTGCTTGAAGATCTGGCACGAAATCTCACTCGGCCCGAGATGTCATCATGCCGGCCGGCATGGTGATGTCATACGCCACCACGCATGGGATTTCAGCCCTGATCTTTAATCAAGATGGTGGCAGCTGGGCCATCGTAAGCAGGTAAGTATGATTTTTTTGTTTTTTACACTATTTCAGGTTAAATCGATTCGCTACCACGAAGCATGAGGAAATTCGGCTTCATGGTGAATCGAATTTACCCTGAAATTTGGATCAAATTCCACTTTGTTGGATTCTATTCACTCAACTACAGATGACCTAGCCTCTGGATAGGTCATCAGTATTTGATCGGTGGGGGGTCCGACACCCGGAACCACCGTGTGCTAAGGTGGAATGCTCAATTATACCTCTCTCTCTGCACCTTTGGGTATGTGAGGGAGGGATCCCTGGGGTGGTGAGGAGAAGCTGAACAAGTGATAAGAGAATGGCATGGCATCATTGTAATCACACTTCATCAGCATCTCCTCTAAGAAGCAGAGAAGATGCTGCAGCTACATAAGCAGCCGCCTCACCACACCAGGGGTCTCTCTGACTACCCAAAGAAGTTAAATAATGAAATTCTGTCTGTCTGCAGCCACCACTAGAGGGAGCTTAGGAGCAAACTCCATGTTGTATTGTTATTGAGTATATTAGTGTGCAATCAGCTCCTACACTCCCTCTAGTGGTGGTTGCAGGCATACAGAATCCTATTATTTAGGGTACTTTCACACTAGCGTTTTGGATTCCGTTTGTGAGATCCGTTTCAGGGCTCTCACAAATGGTCCAAAACGGATCATTGAAGCCCCAATGCATTCTGAATGGAGAAGGATCCGTTCAGAATGCATCAGTTAGGCTCCGTTCCGCTTCTATTCCGTTTTGGAGGCGGACACCAAAACGCAGCATGCAGCATTTTGGTGTCCGTCTGAAGAGGCAGAGCCTAACGGATCAGTTTTGAATTATAATGTAAGTCAATGGCGACAATATGGTGCATTTGAAAACTGATCCGTTACCCATTGACTTTAAATGTAATTCAAAACGGATCCGTTTTGGACTTTGTCATTTTTCTTTTAACTAATGCAAACGGATCCGTTCTGAACGGATACCAGCGTTTGCATTATAGGTGCGGATCCATCTGTGTAAATAAACAGATGGATCCGCACCAACGCAAGTGTAAAAGTACCGTTAACTGTATTTTTACGCAGGAGATTTCTATAAATTGTGCTCTGAGTGCTATTAAGCTAAAATATGAAATTGGACCTACTTAGATTTAAAAGATGAAAATAGGAAAAAGTCTACTTATCACCTGTAAATACAAAGGGTGTATACATAATCAAGTGCACCCTGATTTGGTTTATAGGTGCATCTACAAAGAGTGGAATAGGTTAAAGGGGACTAGATGTACGGTAAGTATAAATGATGTCTACACAGCAAACAAACCAAAGGCCACACAAGATATAACCTGACTGGGAAGAACAGGATATCATCCGAAGAGCTTCTCATTAACCTTTTTTCTAGAACCAAAGCCAGTATGTGGCCCATGAACTGGAGAAACTGATAAAGTACAAAGGCGGTTAGTTAGTCTTTGTCAATTTCTGGTCCGGATGAAGGAGGATGTGGGGGCCTCACAGAAAAATGTAAATGTTCTATATAAGAACTGTCTGTATTTAGACCTGTGAAGATGAGAGTGAATCCCCGCAGCAGCAGGTGTGAGCTCATTTCCTGCACATTTGTAAAAATAACAGTAACGTTTCAAAACCAGTAAGTAATATGGCTTCCTCTCTGTACAACAAATAGCCCTTGCACTGCATGAAACTTCCTCAGTCCAAAATGTGAATGATTATGTATAAGAAATATGTATGAAATAAGATGTTCAGTCACAACTAGTATACCCTAGTTAGAATAGTTGAAACCATCTATGTGATGGTCTTACAACACTTGTAGAACTTTTTGCTGTGTGAATACAATTAGTTGTGTTCTAGACGTCCACCTCCCACCATGGACAATGTACATAACATCTGGGCCTACAGACTAACTCGTGAAATGATTTTCTAGCCTTATGGTAAACCATTTAGAGCCAGACATGTGCTATTCAGCTTGATAAATTGATGTTTTTTACAACTGTTAGTGGTTGTAAGACCTGAGCTACTTGTAAGTGGTCCTTGTAATCAGGGTAGACTGCCAGAGATGAGGAGATGTCTCATGGTTTCCACTTTTTCCACCCAAAAATACTTGCCAGACCTTGGGTGTATTCACAAGTGCCAGTCTTGAGACATTTATTTGCCTTGATTATGTGCAGATCTTGGCAAAAAGAGCACAAAATTGCCATATGTAAATATAGTCTAACATAGGTATAAAGTGAATGGAGTTTGTATGTGTGACTTTGCAACTTCACTACTTCCTGTAACTCAGACAGTATCCTTCTCTGATTTTCAGTCTTGAGTATTGGGGTTTATGCACCCATGTCTGGGTGGCAGATGTGAGCAGGGTTGGACTGGCCAACCAAAGTGTCAGAGGTTCTTCTAGCTGGCCCAGGCTGTGATGGAGTAGTAGGCCCCAAAGGTCCAGGATAACCACTTGCCGCTAGCATCTATTTCTTTTATTCAAAATCTGTTATATTTTATTGATGCTATAGGGATTGGGCCCAGAAAATAATTTCCTCTGGTGGGCTCAAGGACCAGTTTAACACTGGATGTGAGTGTCTCTGGCTGTCTGTTGTCCTGCCCACTGGAATCTTCCACCAGCACCAATCTCCTATTTGTAATAGTCCTGATGCTGCTAGTGGTATACTGGCTTGGTGACAACCCTACTCATGAAACCTGATTGATTCTAAGAGTGGATATTCTTCTAGTTGATACTTTTTTAAAGTTATATAGACAGAATGGGCAGAAATAACTTATCATTCAAAATACCTTCTTTTTGTCAAAATAAAAAATGTATTCAAAAATAACCCTCTCACTTTCGTGTGTATCCTAATACTAATTACTTCATTAAACCTAGGTCATCTTTGCAATGTTTCAGATGAAAAAGTCAGATTTTTATTCTTTATTGCCAATGCTAGAATTGCCTTTTTTTTTAAAGTTACCCTTCCCCAAAAAATTGAATAAATAATTATCAAAAAGTCATATGTACCCCAAAATTGTACCAATAAAAACTACAGTTCACTCTGCAAGAAAAAAACAAGCCCTCACACACCTACATTGACAGAAAATAAGAAAAGTCTGGGTGTCAGAATATGGCTACACCAGGCCATTTTTTAAAAATGTTTTTAGTTTTTTTAAAAGCAGTAAAACATAACAAAGGCTATGAAGATTTGATATCACCTTAATTTACTGGCCTGTAGAATATTGTTGTCATTTCATTTTCACCACACAGTGAACCATAAAAATGAAACCCAAAAAACAGTAGTGGAATTGCATTTTCTTTCTTGCTCTACCCTACAAATAATGTTTTATAGGTTTGCTATACATTACATGGAGCAACAAATGGTGTCATTAAAAGTACAAACTCATCACGCAAAATACAAGCCCTCATATGGCTCTGTCAATAAAAAAATAAAACAGTTATGGCTCTTGGAAAACGGGGAAGAAAAAAAGTGTTGTCGCCAAATATGTGGCCTGGTCATGAAGGGGTTTAGAAACGATTCCCCTTATAAATGGACCCCCATGATGATAATAAGTTGAAGTGGGAACGGCATTCCAATAAACAGTCAGATACTGTGAGATATGTCATGTAATAACACTCACCTCCAGTAAGGCAATGCCTATGCACACTCCAATAATACAGATGAGGTTATTTATTATAAACGTCTGAATACTGTTCATACAGCCCTAAAATAAGATGGGAGAAGATTTAAAAAAAAAGTAATTGCATTTAAATTAAAGTGACGAACCTTGACAGTTTAGTAGTTACACTGTAATATAAAAGTGTACACTAAATGTATTGAAATCAGACATACCAGGGTTAGCATATTTAAAAGGCATCAGTCAGCAGATTTGTACCTATGACACTGGCTGAGCTGTTACATGTGCTCTTGGCAGCTGAAGTCATCTGTGTTGGTCCCATGTTCATATGTGTCCGCATTGCTGAGAAAAATGAAGTTTTAATATATGCAAATGAGCCTCTAGGAGCAATGAGAGCGTTGCCGTTACTCCTAGAGGCTCTGCTCTCACTGAAACTGCCGCACCCTCTGCATGTTTATTGACAGGGCCGGGCGCTATAATGTTTTCACTGCCTGGCCCTGTTGATCAACGTGCAGAGGGCACAGCAGATGCAGAGAGAGCAGAGCCTCTTGGGGTAACGACAATGCCCCCATTGCTCTGAGAACCTAAATTACATATATTAAAATATAATTTTTCTCAGCAATGCGGGCACATATGAACACGGGACGAACACAGATGCCTTCAGCTGCCAAGGGAACATGTAACAGGTCAGCCAGTGTCATAGGTACAAATCTGCTGACAGATGCCCTTCAAGGTCTTGCCCATATAGTATATTCATTCTACAGTTGTCTATTGTTTTAAAGGAATATTACTTTGTATTGATAGGATGAGTCATTAATGCCTGTTTGGTGGGGGTCTGACCACCAGGAACCAAGCTGATCAGCACAGTGCTTACTGGACCACTGCACCCTTCATTGTCTACAACAGTCCCACAGCTCCATCCATATGAGCCCAATTCACTGCTGTTGGGATGAACTGCAGTACCAGGTCTCCCAAATGGACAAACCACTGTGCCTGTGTAAATGATGGAGGGGAAGGGGGGATCCAGCAAGCACTGTGCTGCTCAGCATGGGTTCTGGGGGTAAAGTGCTGATGCTTTTCTATTGTGCTAATCAGCATCTGTTGGAACCCCACCAATCAAACATCTAATGATAGCTCGTCAATGTTAAGCCTTAAAAAACTCTCTTAAGTCTTCAGCTGCTTTACACTTACTGTCTTATATACAGGCCAATTGTCCCTTGCAGGGGCTGTGCAGAATCCGCTCCTGTGCTCAGGTAGGGCCTCGGAAATGTCAGTATCATTAGCAGTGCCATTGATGTTTGGGTTAGGAAGGAAGTAAGAAGTATTTCTACAGGAGCAAGGATACAAGTTGATTGATGAGTTTTCATAGATTTTCTGATTTTTCATCCAGTCTTCAGGAGCAAACCAACCACAGCAGCTCATCTGGAACAAAAGAGGTTAAACCCAGCTATGAAAGGAGTTAAAGTAACGCTAACTTTATACATTTCAGATCCAGATTTTTTTAATGAAAAATAAAAACGTTAAAATAAAGATCTAATGAAATTGGTTTCACCTCAATTAACATAATGATTGAAATATATTGTTACATTTTAATCCCTGACCATTGAAAATATGACTACTGATTGCAGTGCTCAGTAACCTGATGCCTCAGACATCCCTTGTTGTCCAACACAATCATGATCTCCAGTGGTTTTGTCGCAGTCTCTATTATCCCAGTGGATCTTGAAATCGCCTACACAGTAAGGGTCCATTCACACAACCATATTTTTGTCTCTGCGTCCAATCTGCACCCAATGATTTCAATGGGGCCGCAAAAAATACGGATAGCACACCGAGAACTGTCTGCATTTGTATGTCTGTTCTGCAGCCCCGCGAAAAAGATTGAGCATGTCCTATTCTTGTCAGTTTTGCGGACAAATTCAGAACATGCCACCCATTCCCTAAGAAACATTTACAGCTGCTTCCAAACCAACTACCTGCTTTTCATTTCATATGAATAATTTTTATTAGTTATTTTTTCCGTTTTTTGACTACATAGTATAAACAGGGTGACATCACATGATATCACACTATCTCATAAGAAGTCATTGATGGTGTATATCCGTTAGTGGATTGGTCGAATGAAATAGGTCCTTGTCATTGAAGATAAATGAATGATGTGGTGTCTTTTGGTGATGGTTTTGATATTACCTAGTAACTAGAGATGAGCGAACATTTAAAAAAAGTCCGTTGTTCGGGGTTCGGGTGGTGGTTAATTGCGCATCCCGTTATGGATTCCACAATAGCGCATATGGAATCCATAAGGGGCGGCTGCCACCAACCCGAACTGTAGAACAGCTGAAGGACCTGGCGTGACGTCACTGTCATGTGATCAGTGCAGGGGGCGTGGCTCAGCACGGGATTTGATCCCGTGCTGAGCCACGCCCCCTGCACTGATCACATGACAGTGACGTCACGCCAGGTCCTTCAGCTGTTCTACAGTTCAGGTTGGTGGCAGCCGCCCCTTATGGATTCCATATGCGCTATTGTGGAATCCATAACGGGATGCGCAATTAACCACCACCCGAACCCCGAACAACGGACTTTTTTTAAATGTTCGCTCATCTCTACTAGTAACCATAAAGTGATGTTAAATAAAATAGTATAAATACACATAAGTATGATAAATAGATACCATGGAGACATTTAGAGAGTAATTGGAGGATAATTTCTTGGATTTTGGGTCCAGCTACTCCATAAATTTACATATTGAGGTTAAGTTTTACAGCTGCTTTTAGGGAAGCCAGCCATACACGTTCAGTCTCCTCCCTTTGGACTCCACCATAAACATACAGTACTGTGCAAATGTTTTAGGCACACATGCCGGATCCGCCATGCCGCAAGTACCCGTGTGCTGCCATGCTGCCGCTCCGTCCCCATTGACTATAATGGGGCGGGGGGCGGAGCTACGGCACAGCATGGCAGTGCACGGCCGGAGATCGCCAGACTACAAGTACTGCAGGTCCGACTTTTTAGTCGGTGATCTCTGCGTGCACTGCCGTGGCTCCGCCCCCGCCACATTATAGTCAATGGGGGCAGAGCGGCAGCACGGCAGCACATGGGTACTTGCGGCATGGCGGATCCGTCAGGCTGTTCACCTGCCGGATAGCTATGCCGCTAGTGTGAAAGTACGCTAAGGCCCCTTTCACACGGGCGAGTTTTCCGTGCGGGTGCAATGCGTGAGGTGAACGCATTGCACCCGCACTGAATCCAGAAGCATTAATTTCTATGGGGCTATGCACATGTGCGGTGATTTTCCCACATCACTTCTACATTGCGTAAAAATCGCAGCATGCTCTATATTCTGCGTTTTTCACGCATAGAAGTGAATGGGGCTGCGGGGAAATCGCAAGCATCCGCAAGCAAGAGCGGATGCGGTGCGATTTTCCCGCATGGTTGCTAGGAGATGATCGGGACGGGGACAAGTGATTGGACCATGTGACCCATGTGACCCAGTGACGTCACGGAAGGTCCTTTACCCCCCCAGAGACCAGCAGCTACGCGCTCAATTGGAGGAGGTGAGTTAATATATATATTTTTTTAACCCTCTATTGCCCTTTTTACTTTGCATTCTGTATTTAGAATGCTATTATTTTCCTTTATAGCTATGTTATAAGGGAAAATATGCAGAAAACTCAACCCGAAACCGGACTTCAATGATGAAGTGCGGCTTCAGGTCTGGGTACCAAACATGCGAATCGCGCATTTTCCCGACACGCACCCTCCTCTTATCCGGGCGTCAAACATCACGTCCGGGTGAAACAGGCCTAAGGCCTCTCACACGAACGATACGGATTGGCTCAGGATGCGTTTAGTGAAACTCGCACCATTTTGCAAGCAAGTTCAGTCAGTTTTGTGTGCGATTGCATTCAGTTGTTCAGTTTTTTCCGAGAGGGTGCAATGCATTTTAATGCGTGTTTCACGCTCGTGATAAAAAACTGAAGGTTTACAAACAACATCTTCTAGCAACCATCAGTGAAAAACGCATTGCATCCGCACCTTGTGGATGCAATGCGTTTTTCACTGAAGCTCCAGCTGCCAGGGCTGTGTGAAAAACACAGAATATAGAACATGCTGTGTTTTTCACGCAACGCAGAACTGATGTGTGAAAAAAAAACACTC